>WAAB01003658.1:153111-180578 GCA_013389865.1 Piaya cayana | reverse complement strand
GGCATGGGTTAGTGTTTGTTAGGAATGGTTGGATTTGATGATCCAGTGGGTCTTTTCGAACCTGGCGATTCTATGATTCTGAGATTCATGCATATGTGTGGAAGGTGCGTGCATGTCTGTGTGAGGAGGGTGCACGTGTGTGTGCACATGCAAGCACGGTTTCACATGTGTAAGCACATTTGTGGTGGGTTGAACATGTGGGTGAACATGAGGGCTGCATGCACGCACAAACGAGTGCACAAGTGTGTGCACAGATGGCTTCATGCATACACGTGCACGGATGGTCTTAGGTGCACACATGTACATATGAGGAGGGTGCAGAGATGCACACAGATGAGTGCACATGTGTGCACAAGCAGGCATGGCTTCACACATGGAGAGGTGAGCATATATAGACTCAAGGAGGAGGCACATGTGTGTGAACACAGGAGGGAGGCACACACACACATGTACATATGAGGACAGGTGCAGGAATGCACTCACACACAGTGGTGCACACGTATGTGCACAGATGGGCACAGGTACACACACATACCCAAGGAGAGGTGCACACGAGCGAACATGTTGTTCTCCCTGATGCCAATGGGACCAAATGCCAGCAGCTGGAGCGTGGCTGTGGGTCCCTGCCAGGCTGCTCAGCACCCTATCCTCCCTATTAACCACAGCGTTAATGAGCTCCCCTCATTAGTGCTCCCACCCAGGGTCTGGTGCCCATGCTGGATGCATGCCTGCAGAGTTGTAGCCATACCCGTGCTCCTGGTCCTCCCCGAGGCTGCTGGTTTAGCAGGATGGGGGTGCCTGTAGCTCCTTGCCCAGCTCAGGATGTGGCTCCACACCCTGGGGGTGCTCAGCACCTTTGTGACCCACGTGACCCAGGCTCTGGCTCCATGTTCTTCACAGCAGCCCTGAGCCTCAAGGTCCTGGACCACCAGCACCCCAGGTCCACCTGTGACAGCCCACCCGGAAACCCTGTCTGTTTTTTGCCCTCCAGCCAACTGGGCTCCAACTGGGCTCCAGCTGTGTTTTGCCAACCCCAGGGCACCAAATGCTGTGCCCCTTGCCTCGACTGTCAAAACAGCCCCCTGAGTCCCTCACCTTTCCCAGCTCTCCAACCTGGGGCCAAATTCAGCTCTGGGAAGTGCAGGGACGATGTCCCTGAGATGCAAAATGCCCAGGNCCCTTGCCTCGACTGTCAAAACAGTCCCCTGTCAAAACAGGCTGCCTACTGGGGGCACTGGGAGAGGGCTTAGTGGGAGCACTGGGAGAAGGCATACTGGGGACACAGGGAGGCTGCTTATAGGAGGCACTGGGAGGGGGCAGCCCTGAGGAGAAGCGCTTGGGCAGCCTGGAGATGCCGGTGTGTCTGGGCTGGAGGATGTTCCCTAGAGACAGCCCTGGGAATGCTCCTTCATCACCCCATGACTTCAGTTCAGACATTGCCCTCTGCACTTGGCCACCCGCCTTGTGCCAGCAGCCCAGGAGGGGATTGGCTCAGGCAGGAGGGGCGGGACAGGGTGGGCAGAGTCTGTGACAGGTATATAAAGTGAGGTGGGATGAGTGGGAGAGAGTTATTGCAGAGGCATTGGCTGGTGCCTGCTGGAGGTGAGCATGGGGATGGGGATGGGGATGGGGATGGGGATGGGGATGGGGATGGGGATGGNGCGCAGAGGTGTTGGTGCTTGCTGGAGATGAGGGGATGATGGGGTTGGGTGCAGGGGTGTTGGTGTCTGCTGGAGGTGAAGGGATGATGGGGATGGGTGCAAAGGTGCTGATGTCTGCTGGAGATGAGGTGAGGGGATGGCAGTGATGATGGCAATGGCTCCACTCCCTAATATATTCCTGTCTGGATGCGTCCCTGCAGCAACAGGGTTGGGGGAGCCATGATGGGTGACCCCAGCTCCCCAAAGCCCTCGTTGCTCCCCCAAGGGGCTGGAGTGAGGGTGCAGCCCTGTGCCTGTGTCTCACCTTTGCTCCAGCACTGACTCAGTGCCCCACGTGCTGCTTTGCGCAAGAGCCCTGCTGGCAGACAGACTCTGCCCGGTGCCTGCCACCAGCCTGGCCCTGGCCAAAGGGCAAGCACATCCCCTGGGTAAAGGCAGCCGTGCTGGGGAGCTAGCTCACCACTCTACTGGAGCCAAGCACAGGAGGTGATGTGGGAAAGGGTCTCCCAGAGCAGAGAGGAGCTGGAGACAACACTCTGCTCAGGACTGACTCCTTCCTTCCCAGCAGGCTGAACTGTGCTCCTTGTGAAGATGGATTATGCCAAGTCCCTGAGCCTCCGCCTGGCTGCTCCTGTCTCCAAGTAAGTGTTGAAGAGCCACTGTTCCTGGGGTGGGGAACACCAGAGCTCTCCCTGCTTTGGCACCTTTCAGTCCCCTTATAGATACGCTGCTCCCTACTGAGACTTAGGGGGCTGCCACTGGTGGTGGGTCTCGGGACATCCCGATCCTTCCATCTCTCCTCAGATGTGTCTCTGCAAGTGCCTCCATGACCCAGCAACTGCTGTCAAGCCCGGCCCCACGGCCACGACCCTACCGTGTCTGCAACTGGGACCGCAGCCTGCGCAAGGGAGTCATGGCCCAGAACCTCACGGAGCTGCTCCACCAGGTGAGTGGGGGGCTGTCTGAGTGGGGGCTGTCTGCCCACCGCCCCCCACCACCAGCCCTGCTCACCCCCAGCATCGCTGCAGGCTGAGAGCGCCCTGCTTGCCTTGGGTCCCGTCTCCCTGGTGCTGGATGAGGATGGTACCGCGGTGGAGACGGAGGCTTTCTTCCGCACGCTGGAGGAGGGCACAGTGCTGATGGCCCTGACCAAGGGCCAGACCTGGTCTGCCTCCAAGGTAAGTGGAAGGAAGGAGCCTGTTTTGTCCCATTTGCATCCCACCCTGGGATCATGGTGCTGGGCTTAAAGTTAACAGGAATGCTGGGTTAAGTGGGACTGGAAGGGTGGGTAACCCCCGTCCTGCTTACTCCTAGACACCTGGTTACCAGCTTAGCCTGTCCCACAAGCCCCCTCGGAGGATTGATGTTGCCTGTGTCACCTTCGACCTTTATAAGACCAACCCACGGGACCTGGGCTGCCTCAATATCAAAGCCACCCTCTATGGCACCTACAGCATGTCCTATGACCTGCGCTGCTACGGGGCCAAGCGGCTGATGAAGTGAGTTATGGAGGGGCTGGCGATGGCCCTGGGAGTGGGGATGCTTCAGCGGGGAAGCAGCCCCTCTGCCCACACCCACTGTGAGGTGCAAGAAGGGATGCTCACTGCCTTGCTCACTGCCTTTCTTCCTGCCCAGGGAAGCCCTGCGTTGGACACTCTTCACCATGCAGGCCACTGGCCATGTCCTGCTCGGCACCTCCTGCTACATGCAACAGCTCCTGGATGCCACCGAGGAGCCCAAGGAGGCGGAGGGCAGCCCTGTGCTGCAGAGCCTCCTGCCCTGCAGCCTCCCACCCCTACCCTGCAGGAAAATGCTGCTTTGAGGGCTGAATGCCCAGTCCCCACTTGTCTGCCACCTCCCATCCCTGGGGGTCCCAGTACCCTGCTAGGTCAATGCCTGGAGGGGGCTGCCATGGTGCCTGGCACAGCCTCTCCTTGCACTCTCCTGGGTGCGTGCAGCCAGCTCTTCTCTGTAATATCTATTGCTTTGTAAATATATTTATTTAAGTAAAGCTCCTCTGACTCCAGCTGTGTCTTGTCTCCTTTCTGCTGGGTCAGTGGGTGGAGGGGCTCAGCCCCTTGCCCTGCTTGGCACACTGGGGCTGTGCTGGGTGGTGGTGCAAGAGTGTGCAAGGGAGGGACCTACTGCAACTGCTCCCCAAGGGAGCTGCTGCCTTCATCATCTTCCTCCCTGTCACCCCAGCAACCTGGCTTGGTCCCCAGTCCCTGGCACAGAGACAAGCCCTCCTGACAGTGCAGGCAGTGCTGAAAGAGATGGGGCAGAGGGGTTCCTTCACCCCAAGCCCTGCACCCACAGCAGGCATGGAGCTGGGGGGTGGGTGTTTTAGCCCCTTGGCCCCATTGGCAGCCCCATCTTGCACAACCCCAGAGGCTGGTGCTGCCCCAGCCGTGCCCCAGGGGGTCTGCAACAGCCCCACAGCTCCAGGGATACCAGACTGGGAAACAAAACACAGCCTGGGGTGAAGCCGGGTGCTGGCAGTTTGGATGGAGGGGAGCCCAGACAGGTCTCTGAAGCACAAGCCCTGCTAGATGGGCCAGTTGGGAGGGAGTGGAATGACCCCCCCCCAGCCCACCTGAGCTGTGCTGGGGAGAGCTGAGTGGGGGGAATGAAGGCTTTGAGGGTATTTAGGGGTCCCCTATACATTGCAGGGGACAAGGGACCTGAGCAGCACTCACCTGGGACCCCACCACCATTCTCTGGGGCTCCAGCGTGGGAACACGCAAGGAGGTTGGAGCTGGGCTCCTGGCAGCACAGCCCACCTGTGACTGTGGGGGCATAATTAGCCTGATAATTAATGAGCCTGTAGCCCTGCCCAGGGGCTGTCGGCTACATCACCTCATAGCACAAATGAGACACTCAGGGTGGTGTGTCAGCAAAGGTGCCAGGGGCAGCATGGGGACAGCGAGCTCTGTCCTATGGCTGCAGCCTGTTCCTGCCATACCATGGCTATACAGACCCCACGTCCCTGTGGACTTGAGGTTCTCAAAGGTCTCTTCCAACCTAGAGATTCTACGATTCCCCAACTCCACTGGGTGATGGTGGCCATACCAGCCCTGCAGTGTCTCCCACCCGCATGCAGGTGGCAGCCCAGCTTTATTAGACATATTTATTTCTGTACACACTTATACACACGGTTCCCAGGGTAGCTTCCTCCTCACCTTCAGTGCTGTCTCTCTGCAGGGTCCGCTCTGCAGCACGGGGCACCCACACTCTTCTTAGAGTGCCTAGGGCCAAGCCCAGCCATGCTGAGCCCCCTCTCTGTCCCTATAGTGTCTGCCTGCGGGAAGAGCCCCGCATGCAGCCCCCCGGCTTGGGCAAAGCCATGCACCTTCCCTCTGCCTCAGTTTCCCTGCAGCATCAGCCGTGGATACAGCAGGGGCTCCACACACACCAGGGGCCAGGACAGGTGTCCCCCCACCATCAGCACTTCTGCTTTCTCCCACAGGGTCCTCAGCCTCGGACACACGGAACCCCCAGCCTCAGGTAAAGCTTGGGGACACCGAGGGGCCTCCGGATGCTGACGCTGCCCTGGCAGAGCCTCCTGGGGTTCCTTCATCACTCTGACCCCTGAAAGGGGGTGATGTTGGCCATCGGTTCCTGGTCTCCCAGGCCCTGCAGCCCCCCACCCAGCAATGGTGGTGAGGCAGCGGTGGGGGCTTTACTTGACGTGCTCAGCAGCGTGAGAGGAGCAGTAATACTTCTTGTGGGCGATGAAGGTGGAGAGGCTGCTGAACTTGATGTTGCAGAGGCGACAGTACCTGTGGTTGCCGTTGGGCACGGGGCCTGGCACAGCCTTTGCTGGAGGCGTCTGCACCCCCCTGTCCGTGTAGGTGGGGGGCGTAGGGGGCTTGCGGGCGGCTTCTCGCAGTCCCTCGGGGGCTCCGGGTGAAGCGGGGGGTCGGGGCGAGCCGGGGGGCCGGGGGCTGCTGCTGCCATCCCGACCCTCCTTGCTGTTAAAGCTGTCCCGGCGGAGGTGGGGGGCAGGAGGGCAAGGAGGGGATGCTGCGGGCAGTGGGGGCTCGGGTGTCCTGCCGGCACCAAGTGCCGGGGCATCAGGGAGTCCCTGCCCAGCTGCCGCTGGCTTGGCCACGTAGAGCCCGTGGGCATTACGGAAGTGCTCGAGGAGGTCGCCCTTGATGGCCCCGTTGAGAGGACAGTAGGGACAGGCTGAGAGAGGTCCCTTCACCCCCAGGGGTGGCAGAGGACACTTGGGGTGACGCTGCAGTGAGTCTGCCCCGGATGCACCAGGGTAGGGGATGCTGGGGCTTGCTGCCGGAGCCGCCCTCACCCGCAAACCTTCGGGGTCCCCCTCGCCAGGGCTGTTGGGGCTGCGGCGGCCCTTGAGGGACGTGGGCACAGCTGTCTTCATCTTCTGGAGCTGCTCGAGGGTGCGGGGCTGCAGCGGGGTGGCCGGGCACTGGTACTTCTTGTGGGCCAGGTAGCTGTCGAGGTTGTTGAAGCTGATGCGGCAGGCAGTGCATTCATGGTAGTCGGCCAACTGCAGCAGTGGTGCTGGTGCCGCATCGCCCTGCCGCCGCGGCTTCTTGCTCAGGTCGATGGGACCATCGGTATCCGGGCTGGAGCGGGGCGAGGGGGCAGCCCCTGGGGGTTCGGTGGCCGGCGGTGGCTCGGGGGCTGGTGGGGGTTCAGCGGGGCGATGAGCAGCCCCATGGATCTCGTAGAGCTTGCGGCGTTTGCGGGTGCGGAGAGGCTGCGGCACATAGGGGACCTTGGGGGCGTTCGGGCGGCGAAGAGGGGGGTCGTGGCGGGAGGCGCAGTAGAAACGCTTGTGCACCACGTAGGTCTCGTGGCGGCTGAAGCGGATGTTGCACGCCTCACACAGTGTCCTGCTGGGGTCCTCGTCCCCCTCGTCCCCTACTGAGCTGCTGGGGCTCTGGCTGTCCTCGCTGCACCGCCCTGACCGCCCCTCCGCCTCGGGGGACCCTGCTTTGCCACCCACCTCCTCCGTTTTCACCTCCGGTGGGGCAGCTGGCGGTGTGGCATCCCGGCTGGCATCCCCGTCCCCAACGAGAGTCCCCTGCCCATCACCTGCTGACGGGGACAGCAGTGTCCCTGAGGCAGCGGGACCCTTGGAAGCCCCGGGGGGCGCTTTGAGCTTGCGTGCCCCGGAGGGACTATCCTCGACGAGGTGCCGGCTGGAGCAGTAAAGGCGCTTGTGCACGTAGTAGTTGTTGATGTTGTTGAAAGTGATCTCACACTCAAAGCAGGTGGCACCCTTGGGCACCGGCGCACCGGCATAGATGGCGGGTGACACTGTGCTGCCGTGACCCTGCTTCAGCCGGCTGTGCACCAGCTCTGACATTTTCGCCAGGATCTCTGATGCCTGTGGCACCACTGTGGCTTCGTGGCCAAACACATACTGGGGTAGGAAGACAGTGCCACCGGCTGTGCCCATCCCCGGCTCGCTGGGCACTGGGCTGGAGCCCGGCGTGGGGCTGGCAAGCTCCGACTTGACCTTTGCTGAGGGCAGGCTGCGTGGGGACGAGGTTCGGGAGGAGGCATTGGGGCTGCCACCTTCTCCAGGGCCACTGCTTTTAAGCCCCTCTGCTTCACTTGCTGGGCTGCCGGCAGGCTCCTCCTTGATACGGATGGTCTCGTTGGAGGAGGAGGAAGAGGAGGAAGATGATGATGATGATGGACCTTCCCCGTTCTGTGGTTGGGTGGGTGGTGAGATCTTGCCGGCCCTGGCATTGGAGGGAGAGGCAGGTGGGGCTGGGGGGGCCACGGTGTCAGGGCTGGGCAGTGGGGTGGGCAGGGGGCCATGCAGCACCATGTGCTGCGGCAGTGGCTGCAGTCCCTCGGGCAGGAATGCGGGCAGGCTGCACTTGCGCAGGGGTGTGTTGTTCGTCTGGCTCAGCCCTGTCGAGAGGAGAGAGGCACTGGTGTTACCTGCCATCCCTGACGTGCGGATGCTCACCCCACTCCTTGCCTCCAGAGCTGTCTGGGGACTCAGCCCTCGGTGGCAACCCAAGGCTCTGCGTGGGGTACTGGTATGTGTTTTCCTGCACTCACCGGGAGTAAGGGGTTTGGCAGCAGGTAGGGTTGGCCCTGATGAGTACACCTCTCCCTTGGAGCCTGGCTGGCAGATCATGTGGTTGGTGACCAAGTGGCTGTAGAGGATGTCCCTCGTGGTGGAGATGAAGCCACAGCTGTGGCAGACGCCTGTGGGGAACACAAGACAGGGGTGAGCGGGCAGGACAATGCCCAGAGGGGCAGGAGGAGACCTGTGGGGAGTGGGTCTCCATCCCCAGGCTGTTCTGGAAGGGACAGGACTGTCCTAGTAGGGGTGCTGAGCAGTGCTCACTCACCATTCAGGGTGTCTGTGTGCACCTTCAGGTGACGCTCACAGTTGGCTTTTGTGGTGAAGGCAGACAGGCAGATCAGACAGACGAACGGCCGCTCTCCTGCAGGGTGGACGGATAGGTGGATGCCTCAGTGCCAAGGGAAGTGGGGACAGGCACCACAGAGACACCCCATGGGACCGTGCTGGCCGGGAGGACACCGGCTGCAGGAAGCAGGATGCTCACTTTGTCTTTTACAGGGCTGGGTTGGGAAGACCTACAAGCAAGTGGCCCCAAACCAGTAACCCAACTCAGGGAGAACCTCATCTAACTGGTCCCTGTTTTGCAGCCCCGAAGCCTCCCTGCCCCTCCACCCAGATCCTTCCATGTGCTTTGGCGTCCCCAGACTGCAGCAGCGTGTCATGCCGTGCCGTACCGCTGTGGCTCCGCATGTGGATCTCCAGGGAGCTGGCACTGGGGCAGCTCTTCTTGCACTGAGGGAAGGGGCAGATGCGCTCGTTGGGGTAAGTCTCCTTGGGCTTCTCCTCCAGGGCAGGCGAGCTGGTGCTCTGCCGGCTTGCGCAGTAGTACATCAGATGGGCTTGCAGGTTGCGCTCGCTCCGGTACCAGATCCCACAGTCCTTGCAAGGGAAGACATCCTCTGTGAAGGGAAAAGGACATACATCACTTGCATGATGGGCTGGGGATGGTTGGCATGGTCTCAGTTACAAGTGGTGTCCCCAGGGCTCAGTGCTGGGTCCAGCCCTGTTCAATGTCTTTATCAATGACCTGGATGAAGGCATTCAGTGAACCCTTAGGAGGGTAGGGAGGCTCCAAAGGGATCTGAGCAGGCTGGACCACTGGGCTGAGACTAATGGCAAGAGGTTTAACAAGGCCAAATGCCGGGTCCTGCACTTGGGGCAAAATAACCCTGTGCAGCTACAGACTAGAAGTCTGGCTGGAAAGCTGCCTGGAGGAGAAAGACCTGGGGGTGTTGGTTGACAGTGACTGAACATGAGCCAGCAGTGGCCCAGGTGTCCAAGAAGGCCAATGGCATCTTGGCTTGGATCAGAAACAGTGTGGCCAGCAGGTCCAGGGAGGTTTTTCTCCCTTTGTACTCTCTACAACTACCTGAAAGGAGCTTGTGGAGAGGAGGGAGCAGGGCCTCCTCCCTAGTGACAGGGGACAGGACAAGAGGGAATGGCCACAAGCTCCACCAGGGGAGGTCTAGGCTGGACATTAGGAAAAAAATTTTCATGGAAAGGGTCACTGGGCACTGGAACAGGCTGTCCAGGGTTGAGTCACCTTCCTTGGAGGTGTTTAAGGGATGGGTGGACGAGGCGCTGAGGGATGTGGTTTAGTGATTGATAGGAATGGTTGGACTCCATGGGTCTTTTCCAACCTGGTGGTTCTATGATTCAGCCCCATGCCCTGCCCTGTATCCAACCCACCACACTCTCTGTCCCTGGGGACTCACTGTTGACCACAGCAGTGGCCAGGATGGCAGCCATGCCTGCTTGCTGTGGCAGCAGCTGAATGTCTGAATGCAGTGCGGCAGGGTACGGTGAGTCGCTTGGCTCTGCTTTCACCATGTGGTGGTTGGGGATGGCTGGTGGCTCTGCCACCACAAAGGCGCAGACGGCCTCATCCTCCCGCAGGGCGCGTGTTGTCCGGCACCACAGGCTGTCACCTGGAGGGACATGGGGACAGTGGTCAGCACGGAGTCCCCCAGACCCTTGTCCCGCTGTTGTGCTGCTGCCTGCATGGGTCTGCCCACCCCCTTGCCCTAGTCCTGTGCTTATAGTTGACAGCGACTGAACATGAGCCAGCAGTGGCCCAGGTGTCCAAGAAGGCTAAGGACATCTTGGCTTGGATCAGAAACGGCACGGCCAGCAGGTCCAGGGAGGTTATTCTCTCTCTGTACTTGGCATTGGTGTGACCTCATTGCTCTCTACAACTACCTGAAAGAAGGTTGTGGAGAGGAGGGAGCTGCCTCTTCTCCCAAGTGACAGGGGACAGGAAGAAAGGGAATGGCCTCAAGCTCCGCCAGGGGAGGTTTAGGTTGAACATTAGGAAAAAAAAATATCACAGAAAGGGTCATTGGGCACTGGAACAGGCTGCCCAGGGAGGGGGTTGAGTCACCTTCCCTGGAGGTGTTTAAGGGACGGGTGGACAAGATGCTGAGGCACATGGTTTAGTGTTTGATAGGAATGGTTCGACTCGATGATCATGAGGGTCTTTTCCAACCTGGTGATTCTACGATTCTTCCCAGCCCTGGCTGAGCCCAGCCTGCCTGGAGATGGCGATGTCTGCCCACGCCTGTGCGCTGCCTGGCACGGCCCTGCCTGCCCGCAGCCTCGGGCTTGTTGTCCCAGTGCTGCCATTCATACGTNGGAATGGTTCGACTCGATGATCATGAGGGTCTTTTCCAACCTGGTGATTCTACGATTCTTCCCAGCCCTGGCTGAGCCCAGCCTGCCTGGAGATGGCGATGTCTGCCCACGCCTGTGCGCCGCCTGGCACGGCCCTGCCTGCCTGCAGCCTCGGACTTGTCCCAGTGCTTCCATTCATACGCGGATATAACGCTTCCATTGAGGCTTCCGTCAACACTTGCGCTGAACCTTACACCAATTTATGTGGTAATGCTTGCACCAACGCTTGTGCTGAGCCATGCACCAGTGCTTGCAGCACCACCTGCAGCAACGCCTGCACTGTTTTACACTGTTGTGTGCAGTAATGATCGCACTGGTGTTTCTGCTGAGTCTTACACCAACACTGCACTGCTGCTTGCAGTAATGCTTGCATTAAGTCTCATACCAATATGTGCAGTAATGCTCACACCGGGTCTTACACCAATGCTAGCACTGGTCTTGCCCCTCCTGCATGCAGTGTTGCTTGAACAAACACTTGCAGCAATATTTACACCAGCCGCTGCATGCTGACACCCTTCTTGTATGTCCCACTAGCCAGGAAAGGCTGAGACCGGCCCCAGGGATGGCTAGTGGTGGTCACAGAGGACTTGTGGGGCACCATGGGCACTGATCAGAGCGGGAGACACGGCTGGTGCTGGGATGGATGGGGACAGGGACCCAACCCTCGGTGTCAGCACCCCTTCCCTCACCCTAGCGCCGAGGTGGCCACAACTGGTACCCCTCCCCAGACCCGTCTCTGGGCACAGGGACGCGCGGTACCGGTACCAACCCTTCCTGTAGATCACAGCGTTGGCGTCGGGCTCTCCAGGCACGAGGGGCAGCCGGGACAGCCAGCAGGTCTCATCCTCCAGCACTAGCGTCACGGGTGGGCTCTGCTGAAGGCAGGGAGATCGGGGTGAGCACTGCTCCCCACGAGGGGCTGGAGTCAGGGTGGGGGGCTGGCTGTGCTCCCTGCTCAGCCGGTGCCTGGCTCTGCCTTCCTGCATCTCTAATGAATATTAATGAGCAGAAAGTGGGGGGGAATTAATCTGCCTGATCCTCCGATGGCTGCTGCGGTAACGATATGAAATCTAATTATTCGTCCCAATATTTCTAAACCCTCCAACTCAGTCTGACAGTCGCAGCCAGTTGAGGCCTTATCACTGCCAGGAGCAAAGTGCCGACAGCGTGATAAACCCCACGCGCGTGCAGGCACTCACACATGCGTGTGCACACCCTGTGGGGGCACACGCAGTGCCCGCAAGCTGCTGCGGCTGCCAGAACCCACCTGCCCCTGCAGAGAGCGAGCGGGGAAATAGAGCTGGAGACTGAGAGACCTTCCTGCATGGGACACAGGGAAGTGTGCTGGCTGAGCTGCCTTGGGGACCACGCTAGCTCCTCCATGTCCTGTGTTGCAGAAAGGAGGGAGAGGTGGGTCTCTCTGAAGATTTGCTCTTTGTATGGGAGGATCTGTGGAAAGCCCCTCGTGGAGGCCCCTACAGTGTCTAGGCAACCTGCAGCACCCCAGGGTGCTCCCAGCACCACAGGACACCCGTCCCGGCTCCTGTCGGTGGCCTCAGCCCCTGCGTCGAGCCTTTCCTTGTTCTCCCTGGAACAAAGAGGTCAGTGTCTCTGCTCTGCACCAGCCTGATAACCATCAGAAACCCTATCTGCTCCACATCCGCCGGGGTGGCGTTATCGGGGGCGGCCCTGCACCCTTGTTGTGGGCATTGCCCTGTGGCTGGGTGGTTGGGGGGGCACATGGGACAGGGATGGAGCAGAGCAGGGCAGGGCATTCACAGGGCAAGCTGGCACACAGGGTTCCACTTGGCACCTCTGGGCTGATGCTGCCAGCGGGTTTGCACACCCTCCTGAGCAAGGCTGGTTTTAGGGAAAGCCATGGGAACCAACTAGGGGGGCAAGTAGGTGCCCTCCTCCTCCTCCTTCTTCTCTCCTCATCCTCCTTCTCCTTTTCTTTCATCAGCACAGCGATGGGCACTCCTGATGCTCCACGCCACAGAGGCATTGAAGCCATCCAGTGTACCCAGTCTGCACTAAAACCACAGGATGGGATCATCTCCCACTTGGAGACAAAAAGCAGAACTGGGTAGGATTGGGGGGAGACCCCCTGTATCCCCCCTGCCACCAGCAACAAAGATGAAGCGACCCAAGGGCAACAGCTCCTATCAGGGATGGGGCTGCGATTCCTTCCTTGCTTCCCCAAGCAGAGATAGGGAGGGAGGCGAGTGGTGGAGGAGAGCAGGGCTGGGAATCATCAGCCGGGCTTGATAAGGGAGCTGCTGAAATGGGAGCAAAAATATTTAGACAATAAATGAAGTATCAGAAAAAAGCTGCGCATATCTTTAAGAAATCAATCATCCTGTACCGGGTGTCTGGACACACGGCGCCAACCAGGAGATAGGGAGCCAAACTGGGCAGATAAGGGTTAATCAAGGATTTAATTCAGTAAAGATAAACGGGCTTCAGCTAGAAGAAAAAAAAAAGAGAAAAAGAGTGAGGGAGAGAGGAGGAGGAGGTGGGGATGGAGCACAGGCAAGATTCTCTGGCCTCAAAGACCCTGGGCTGGAGCTGCCCGCTTGCAGCTCTGGGGGCGGATGCAGAGGGAAGGATGTGGCTTGGATTCGAGGATCCAGCACCTACAACATCCTCATGTGCGTACACACCTCCCCCTTGCCCCCTACGGGCACACCCATGCACACACATAGCCTGGTGCCGTGTGTAGCCAATGGCATCCTCCTGCCACTGGCAGCCACTGGCCCCCAGCGCCTCCTCTCCTGCCCTTTCCCCATGGGCTACGGAGCCCTAGCACTTTCCATGCACAACTAGAGTCCCCTGGGAGTAAACTCGGGGTGGGAAACCCAGATCCTATCCCCTCTGTAATGACACATGCACCAACATGCAGCCTTCAGCCACGTGCAGGAGGGGACAGCCAGCATCCCGTCCTCCTGCCTGCGTGGACACTCTGATCTCAGGGTGGTGGGCAGTGCATCACAGGGAAACCTGGGAACTCAAATCGGGAGATTCCCAGGAGCTCAGGTTGGGAAAAATCCCTTCTGAACAGAGCCCTCTTCCCAAACAACTTATTTCCTCAGGACTTTCCCTGCCACCATCCCTGGCAGCCCTCAGCGGTGCTCCTTACCGTCTCGCCGTGCCCTGGTGATGTCGGCTCGCTGTGGATGCTGCCTTGGAAGGGTCCCCAGGAGAAGCCCTCAGGGAGGCTCTTGCGGGTTCGCACCTGTCTCTCACCCTCCTGCACAGTCACATCCAGCTCATCTGCAGAGAGACAGGTACAGCATCAGTGTGATGCGCTCCAGCTGGATCTGGGGCAGCCCCAGCTCTCCAGGGAGGTGGGGAAGCCGAGAGCTGTCGGTGGGTGCCCTGCGGCTGCGTGTCAGTGGTGGGTTGGTGGGATCCAGCCGCTTGCCAGGCTGGGGAATCTAGGCACAGCACGGGGGTCCAGGCACGGCACGGCGGTGCAGCGGAAAGAGCATTTCCCATCCCCGGACCCAAAGTTGCAGCAGCTTCAGGGCTTAATGGCTTTGATTATCTGATAAGACTCTGGTTTAATGGGTTAGATAACATGTTAATACGCTATGAAGGCTGCTCTAAAATGTTTTAACTGTGCCTTTGTCTTTCGGAGCGCAGATAAGATGGCAGGTAACCAATATGTAGATGGATGTACACTAGCTACCCCTTGCCAGGCAGCAGAAGCATCCGGATGCTGCACCCCGAAAAGCAAGACACTCCCTGAGGACAGCGAGCCAAATACCTGGACACCAGCAAGGCAGGGGCACCAGGACACCCGTATGTGGCTGGGAAGGCTGCTGGCACCCCAGGGTGTTCTAAGGCAGAAGTGGAATGACCCCCCCCAACCATGCCAGGGAAAAGAGCCCCCCTAAAGCCACATGCCTGGGGCCTTGTCCTTTGAGGGCACCACAGCAGACACAGCTGGTGCCTAGGTTCCCTGGGTGGTGAGGAGGCTGTGTTCATCTGAAGGCAAAATTGCTTTCAGAGCTGGGAGCACAGGGAGGATAAAGCGATCCCATGGTTGCAGAGATTGAAATCTGATGTGTTTACTAGCTGGGCTGACATCTGGATCCTCTCCCTGCTGGGGTTAGTTAAGGTGAGTGACTGGAGGTGCTGGGTGGTGAGCATGCGTTGGTGGTGCTCACGGTTGCCCAGGTCCCACTGTCACCCACAGGTCCCTTCCATCTACTGAGGAAGCCCTGTGTCACCAGGGATGTGGCTCCAAGACTGACCCAGGGGAGCAGCCAGTGCCCCTCAGCAAAACCTGCAGCCTGCCAGGAGGTGGGCTGGAGTCCAGGTCTGTGAAGGCATCAAAGGTCCCCAAGGCCTTTGGTGTCACCCAGAGCTCAGGAATATGCAACTTTTTGTTCCACAGCTTCCCAGTGTGGGCCAGTGGATGGAGAGATCTGCTCTGCCAGCAACTACTTTGCCCCTGAAGGGTCCAGGCTGCCTGTCTTCCCCTTCCCGTGGCACCTCCTGCTTGTAGCAGCTCAGTGCTGGCATGGAGACAGAACACTCAGAAAACCACCTTGGCTGCAGGGATCCCAGCTCCACTTCTAGCTGGGATTTCATCCCCAATGGAGTGGTTCCCGGTATGTGTGTGGTACTAGCTCTGACACTCTACATCCCTGACAACCCCTGCCGGTGCCCCCACTGGCTCTGTCTCAGGCCAGGGAGGAGTAGAGGAGCAGGGGGCTGAGTCCTTTGAGGAGCTGAAGGGATTTATTCTCTGGCACAAACCCACACCAAAGAGGGGCAGCAGCAGCCCCCCACTTGGCTTGTCCCTCCCTTCCATGATGTGCAGGCAGGGAGCAGAGCTGCTGGGCAGGATGCAGCCGCCAGCAGTCTCAGGGCTGAGCAGGGCAGTGGGAACCTTGCACGGTGCGTGTTGCTCCCCATTTCCAACACCCAGTTCCTGGCTGGCTCCTGACGTGCTGCAGGAGTGCTGGGCTGCCTTTAACCCCTGCACTGAGGTCCAAGCATTCTCAGGCCACTGGTCCTCACCCAGTTCTAGGTAGGGAACAGCAAATCCTCAACTCCCCAGGAGAGCCTCAACGGTAGTGGCTCCTCTCTGGCTTTGCCATCCCGTATAACCTGGCTGCTTTTGGGTAACAGAGCCCAACTGCCACCTCCCAGTGCTGCGCCCCCCCCCACCTCCTGCCCCCCCTCCCCCCCGTCTCACTGGTAATCAGCAGCGTTTGGGTCAGGAGACCATGTCTCTGAGATAAGAACGTTCGCCTGACACTTCCCATGTCAGAGCACTTCATCTTCTGTGTATCAATCCCCAGCAGAGAAAACACGCAGGCGCTGATAAAGAGAAAACCGTTCCAGACAGGGGGACAAAAATAGTGTTGCCAGAGCTGGCCCCGCTCCCCGCCAGCATCCGATGGCCACGGCACTGGCCAGCAGCCTGATCTGCCAACTTCACCCCAAAAATAGGGTTGTGGCGAACCCTGGCCAGTGGTGCCGAGTGGTTCTCTATCAGGATGGAGCCCTGTGCCCTGCTGGGGATGCTGCTGGAGTCCCTGTGCTACTTGGCTGCCCCTACATTGATACAGCAACAAAAACGAGGAGGAAAAAGGTGATTTCCAAATTAAACACATGGCATTGCTGTGCTTCTTCCCTGGCACGGGGTAAAAGATGCTGAGCCCAAATGGAGCAAACTGGGAGACACTGTGTGTTCAAGCTGTCTGCACTTTGGGAATAAAGCCCAACACGGGCAAGCAAGCCATGTCCCCACAAGGGGACAAGCACACAGCAGAGTAATCCCATCCACCTGGTCCGATGGTGATGGATTTGGCTGCATCACCCTGCCTACAACCTGGAGAGGTTGGGAAGAGCTGGTGCCAGCTCACAGGGTGCCCCGAGTGCCAGGCCATGGAGCACCCTGAGTGACAACCCAGCAGCCTCCCTGGTGAGTGGCGAGGAGCAAAGTCTGCAGGCATGGGCTCCCTCCCTGCGGGATCCCCCTCGGCAGGTGAACACCACCCCGGCTATCTCATCTGGCCATCGGTCCTCAGCCAGGCCCCGCCAGCCCCGTCCTTATCACAGGACGGTTTATCTCCCAGATCATTAACCAAATCGGGCAGGGACCTGGCTGTTTGCTTTGGGTCGCAAAGAAAAGGGGCAGAAAGGAAGGAAGGAAGGAGGGGGAAAAACCCACCCCCAGTGAGCTGGGTGGACCTGCTTGGCACAGCACAGACCCCAGTGCTCTGCCACTGCCAAAACACTGGGTGCTGGGGCTGCTCCCTGCCCCCTGCGACCAATAGTGCCTGCTCGCCCTGTGCTGCACCTCAGCTTATCTCCCCATTGAGAGATTTCAAAGAAATAGGCTGAGCTGTGCCGGAGAGCAAAGATTAATCCTGTCACCACACCATGGCCGTGCATCGGGTGATCAATGGGTGAGAAAGCACAGGTGGCACTGGAGCGTCCAGGGACACAAGGGTCCCCAGGTGGGCATGCGGGGAGGGAGGAAGGCTCTGGGTTCGCACCACAACATCGAGGCATCATCATCCTCAGGGCTGCATCTTCCACCCAGCACGAGGTGAATGCAGGTTTGGGGTGCAATGAAGATGAACTTCTGGAAGAGTCCATCTGCAAGGTGACCCACATCATTTGGACTCGATGAGCCAGTGGGTCTTTTCCAACCTGGTGATTCTATGATTCTATATAACTAAAGCAGCTGGGCAAGGATGCACCGCTGGGAGCTGCACCAGCTCCTGAAGCCGCCTGGACTTGCTCCTAGATGCTCTGGAGGGAAGGGCAGAGGGGGCCTGGTCAAACCTACTGGCCACATTCCCTTACCCCAACAGCACCCACGTGACTTTAATCAAATCTGAACGATCCAGCTCTGCCTCTGGGCAGAGATCTGAGCTTGGAGGTCCTGGAGTGTTTGCAGCTGCCTGGATACTATCTGGATAAATACTGCTATCAGGGTGTCATGGGATGGCGTCCCAGCATCAGCCACGTTGTGCTCTGCTCCTGTTAATACAGCGCTTGGCGCTTGGCTCCAGGGGCTGCTGGCCCTGGTGGGGCAAAACACCAGGTACAGCCCCTGGTGATGCAGAGCCTGGGGAAACAGTGATGAACAGGTGGTCCCTGCTCCCAGCCTTGCATATGTGAGATGTCCCTGGAACATGGGACTCCCCAAGAGGGAGGGAAGATGAATGGATGAATGGATGGATGGATCCATCCATCGGTACTCAAGCTCCTGGGGCTCTCCTGCTCCCACCCAAGGAAAGCGGAGCTAGAGAAGCCCCGAGTCCCCTGACAGCCCCAGCCCAGCTCCTTCGCAAGCCCCAGCAGCTGTTTTTAGAAGCGGTGAGTGCGCGGCGGAAGGAATAAATCCTGACAACTCAACTAGCGAAATGATGTGATGGCACCGCTCCGATAAGATGGAGGGAGCCGATTGGGAAGAGTCTTAAGCTGTGAACACGCAGCATCTCCACTCTTCACCTCCGCTCACAAAGGGAAATCTCTCCAAAGGGGCTAAGGAGATTATCCCGGCTTTGCCGTCCTGGGTGCTCGAGTAATCAGGGCAGCCTTGGGGACGACAAAGGAACAAGAAGGGTTTAAATTCAAGCCTTGCTGGGCTGCGCTTGCTTGGGCTCAGCCTGGGGTTGCTCTGGTTGAGCTGCTGTGAACCAGGGGGGGTCGATTGTGGGAGTGCTGCTTTTTCTGCCCCCTGGTTTTGGGGTGCAGGGAGCACCCTGCTGCCCCAGAGACGCGGGAGCCAAGGGGAGAGCTCTGCCTTTATCGCTCCCACCCATCGCTGGCGATGTATTGATTTTTTTTGACAGAGTACAAAAGCAAATCTTTATCGGGTTGAACCCTGCCCCTGGTTAATAGAGGAGCTCTGACCTACCCTGGAGAGCAAAGCGGGCACTTGCCGGGGGCCAGAGAGGGAGCGATGGCACCCAGGAGGTGCTGCACCCCAAAAGGGGCAGGCACCCCGCTCGCCAGCTGTGGTGCCAGCAGCGGGGCGAGCACCAGCCGTGCCACACGTCACCCTAATATTGCTCTTCCCTTATACCCCACGTAGGCCAGGGTGCCCTGCCCAAGCAGGATCTGTCCCGATAAGCCTCCCTGGCATGTTTGCATTTGGGGTGTTGCTGTATCCTGCTGGGTTGTGTCCCCAGTGGGGACCCCATCCCCAGAGGGTCCCTGTTGTGGGAAATAAATGAGACCTGTGCCCAGAGGCAGGCAGACAGGAATAAACATGGGAATAATAATCAGAAAGAGGTTAGGGAGGATGGGAAAGAGGAAGACTTTGGCAGTTCCCCTGGGGACTGCCAGACCCCTGTGCCAGGGACACCCTGTCCCTGCAGGGACCCCGCAGCTCTGCCCAGTTGTAGTGCCGGCAGCGGGAAGGGGTGCACGGCAGGGGGCAGGAAGCCAAAGGGGGAGGAAAGGGAGCAAAGGGGCCCCCAGAGCCGATGCAGAGGGCAGATATCCCCTCCGGAAAAGGAAGGGGACCTCATGGGGGGTCGCTGCTGCAGCACCAGGCAGGGCCTTCCTGTAGGGGAAAGGGAGGACCCCCAAGGGGGGGGAGCAGGGTGGGACCTCGCTTCGTACTAAACCCTGAAACTCATCGGTTCTCATATCCAGTCCAGGCCAGAGGGGCGAAGCAGCAGAGACTGACAGCTGTCAGTCACTGTCAACCCTGCAGCATCGCCCTCAGGGCTCTCGCTCAAAATGTGCAAGACATTTTTCTCCTTCCCAAGGGAAAATGGAGGGGAGGATGAGGGCAGAGTGGGGGACGCTGCCTACACATCTCAACAGCCTGTGGCACTGCCCAACACAGAGGTGTCCCTGCCAGGCTGTGGGAAAAGCTAGTTCAGGTGACCTCCTGCCCCAGCAGTGTCCCCAAATCAGCCTGAGGATCCCCCCCCCCCCCCCGAAGTGTCCTCAGACTGGCCCGACTATCCCTCCACACCAGCATTGTCTGCAAATCATAGAATCACCAGGTTGGAAAAGACCCACTGGATCATTGAGTCCAACCATTCCTATCAAATACTAAACCTCAACGCCTTGTCCACCTGTCCCTTGAACACCTCCAGGGAAGGTGACTCAACCACCTCCCTGAACATCCTTCCACTCCTCAGCAATATCCCCAAATCAGTCTGTGCATCCCTTCACCCCATCAGTGTCCCCAGACTGACCTGGGCATCTCTCCACCCTGCATTGTCCTCAGACAGAGACTGAACTAAGGGCAGGGACTTGCAGGTCCAGACTCTAGCAGGGACAATGTCGCCTTCAATGTCCCCAACCCAGGACAGGTGCCACTGCCCTTGCTGGGTCCATCCCCAGCCTGATTCCAAACATCCTGCTTCTCTGCTACTGGCACATGGCTTTGTAGGACAGAAGCCAGGCAGGAGCGGGGTTCAGGACCCTGGGGGACCCCCGAACTTAGGGGGCTACTGCTCTGACCCCCATTTTCTCCCCATCCCCCAGCAATCTAACACAAACACAACTATCTGCTGCTCAGCCCGGCTCCCAGCGATAAAAAGAAATAGCTGGAATAATTTTTCCCACCCACACATACCAGGGCGGAGGGGAAGGGGGAGCGATGGGGCAGATGTGGCGCGGTGCCGGTCATCCGGACAAGGCGTCCCTCCTCGCCGTGCCCTGCTTGCCCCGATAATAAACCTTGAGGTTTGCAGACAAACTCCAGGCAGCCGGAGATTATTCAGGCAGGAGTTGCGGCGCAGATAAACACAACCGAAGGCGAGCAGGAGGCAAAGGGGAAGGGGGAGGCAGCAGGGAAAGAGGGGGAAAGGAAAAAAAAAAGTTTGCAGTTTTAATTAGATGCACCAAAAATACAATAAGTTGCCCTGTCCTGTCCTGATACCCTGCATGCATGGTGCTGAGGATGAATTCTTGATTCTGGGAGAGGAGTCATCATTACCACCCAGGAGCAATTAAATAAACTCAGGACAAGCCAGCAGTATGTGCTTGGGGGCTAAGTGAGGTAGAAATCTTTGTGAGAACCCAAATAGTGAAGCCAATGAAGGAAAGGGGGTGAAGAACCTTCCAGGAGCGACTGCTGCTGTTTTGGGGAGGGTGGTGGGACTCTGTCCAGAGTGGAGAGGGCAAAAGCTACCCTGGGTTTGTCTCAGTCTGCTCCATCCCTTCCCTGTCATTGGCCCTTTGGTCTTCCCACAGAGACAAAAGCAAAATACTTCATCCCACCTTGCACAGATGCAACTGCCAGCTAGGCTTCCCAGAAACTGCGGCCGCCCTGGTGGGGATTCTCTAGCGTCTCATAATGCGGTTGAGCAGCCTGTCTCTCAATGGGGTTTGGCTCTCTTCATTCTCCCACCCTGAATTCACATTCATGAAATTTGTTTTGTACTTTATTCCTCTGGGAAATCTCGCCTGACATGGTGAGATTCCCTGGGCAACAATGGGGTGGGAGGAGAGCTTGGAGGCTGCAGGTGCTCCCAAAAGTCTCTGCCACATATCCCACTCCAGAGCAAATAAAAATCAATGGGAAAGATGGAAACCTGGGGCACAGCCAAGAGCTGCAGGCGGTGCTGTGGGGAATGGCTTGGGGAGTTTGGGGAAGACGCACATGCCCTCTCTTGCCCTGCCAGAGAATGAAGCAAGCGGGTGTGACGCATGGCCACACTCCATCCTAGGATCCCTCCAGAAGGCAGAACTGAGTTGGGATGACCGAAGGGTGGCACATCTGTAAAGGCTCACAAGTTGAGGATTACAGCCTCCAGCTCCCAGGGATTTGCATATCAGCCGGGCGAGCAGCCCCCTCCAGCGAGCAAGGTCGTTTTAAAGATAAAACAAAATACTCTTTCTCCCTTGCCAGCACATGGGGCCAAGATGCACCACGGCAAGGTCCTGGCACACCATGTCCCAGCGCTACCAAGCCTCTGAGACAGCGGTGAACCCACTGGACAGCAGTTTTGGAGACCTGGAGGGCACAGCCACAGCAGGGGTGACCCAACAGCCCCCCGAAAGGTGCCAACGGAAGGCGAGACCCCACACGTATGAACAAAGACACCCGGAGCAGCCCGCTTGCCCCCCCCCCCCGGCATGCTGCATCTTCGCAGCTGCCATTGCTGACATACGGCGGATCCTGCCAGATAAAAAAGAAAATTCAGGCTGCTCAGAGTTTCCCTTTTCGCCAGCTCCATCCCTGATAAGTGCAGAGCCTGCAGAGTGCCTGATAGACGGGCTATCGCGGCGGTTGGTGCGAAAGGAACACCCTATCGCTGCAGCATCGCCGGACCGCCATCAACTCCCAGCCACACAGAAATTAATACCACTCCAATTACCAGAATAGAGATGGGCTGGGAGAAGGCGATAATAAAATCTCTTTTACATAAAGAATGCAAATAACCCGTTCCAGTGAGGGAAGGGGGGGAAGGGAAAGCATGGCCAGAGCTTCGTGGTCCATAGCCACTGGTTCTGCTGGGTTACACAGTGCTGTGATGCCCCAGGCTATGGGGACACCCATGGGTTTGGCCCTGCAGCCCCCTCCTGCCCTGCACCAGGATGCCAATGCAGGAGCAGGGAGCCCGGCACTGCTGGGGGCAAAGGGCCAGAGAGTAGATAAGGAAGAGCTGGGGGCGGCCTCGCAGCTCCTTCCTGCCCAGCATGCAGGAAGGGCTGGGATATCAGCAGGGTGATGAGCGCTTCCCCTCGGATGGGGCAGGAAAGGGGAGCGGGGCCATGGCTCCCTGCGGGGCCGTGGGGAGTTCGGCAGCTGCAGGAGCACGTGCGCTGGCAGCCAGCATTTCCCAGGGCTTCTCCATCGCCCAGCACACGCAGAAGGCTCTGGGGACACACTATGGATACCCCATCGCGTCCATCGCTGAAGGGTGATCACTGTCCGGCACTACGGTCACCCTTTCTCATCATGAGCTGCTCCACAGGACTGCTCCAAAGTTAGATCCAGGAGGTCCCCTGGGAGAAGCAGGGTGTGGGTAGCATGAATGGGGCCTGGAATGTGGCACATCCACTCTTGGGAGTTCTCTGTTCCCCAGGTCCTGTCCCCATCCTCCTGCTCCGCGTCATCCCCAGTGGACACGTGCCTGCAAACCCAATCAGCACAGAGATGCCCTGCCTGTAACCCCATCAGCGGCTCGGTTTGGAGATAGTGGGGTGATAGGGCGCGGGGTACCCACACGGCGTGCCCAGCCTCGCCAGGCTGCCAAAGCGCTAGCGGCCCAGGCGCAGAGATGCCTAGAGGGAGATAGACGGCGGTATTCACTCCTTGGGGTTTTGATAACCATCACTAAACCACTCGAGCGTCGCTCTTGTGGTTGCCAGGGTGTTTGCAAAGTGCCCTCGCAAGCACGGGGCAACGCAGATGGGGTCCATACCTTCCCGGCACGGGGAAGAGTGATGCCAGCCATGGTGCCAGCATCCCTACCGCTCCAAGATCACTTTTTATGTTCTCACTTGTGGCTCAAGGGATGTGGGGGACCACTGCCTTTCCCAGCAGAAGAGCTGGTGTTTGCAACCAGTCCAGCACCCAATGCTCCCAGTCCTCCACATACTGGTTTTTGAGAGAGGTGGTAAATGCCTGAGGGCTGCTCCGATTGCCCCAACCTGTGGTGCAGCCAGGAAACCGAGACAGAGCAGGACGATCAGTCGCACACTGGGGACTCACCTGGTCCATTCCAACTGTCTGGCTCCCGTGGGTTTTCTCCAGGATCTGGCTTTTCCAGCTCCTTTGGACTCTCCGGGGCATCTCTGGACTCTGCAGCAGGAGAGGGAAGGCAGAAGCTCACACACAAGGAATTTCAGAGGCAGCATCCCATGGGGGTCAGGACCAGCAGACTGGTGACACGCTGGGGACAGGATGCATGTGGGTTCACCCTCAAGCACGTTCCTGTGCGTGGAGGGAGCTCCCTCTCAAAATCCATGTGTCCAAACCCCTTCATTGCCCAGCTGTATGGTCCCTTGTGTCCCATGGGATGATCCACAAGGAGAGCTGAGCCCACCTACACATCCTCCCCACGGATTTCCTGAGCCAACCCTAGGTGGGCATCCACCTCCCAGCTCCAAAACCTCCCAGCGTCTCTCCCATCCCACCGTGAGCCCCACGTCACCCGGTTTAGCCCGGCTCCCGTCATGGCTCTATTTGTGGCGTATTCATAGCAACTTGATAACAATTATTTTCTCCATTAACTGCTGCTAGAGATGCAGCTGATAAGGCCTATCTGCATATGACAGTGTGGAAGATTAGCGCCCAAAGTACATGTTTGCCTTGGCGTCCTAGGCGGATAACCAGCACGGAGCCCAATCGATCGGCGCCAGAGCGAACACCCAGGGGTGACGTCACCGGCATTGGAGATTATTAATACAGGTGATAAGCGGAATGATTAACATCAAATAAATCAATCACCGGGTATAAAAGTCCTATTATTTTTGGCTATAAATCAAAGTGCCTGGCATATCGATTTTTATCCATCGCGCTGAAAGCTTTAGTGGCCGTTATTGCTGCTCAGCGTTATCTCTGCTATCACCTTTTTATCGAGGCAGACTAGTGCCAGGTGCAGCTCCGCGCCCGGGCTCCCGGCTCCCTCACCCCCAGCCTGGCTCCCCCATCAGATAAGAGCTGCTCACTTCTCCCTGCTGCCAAGCCCACCCTGCCACAGCCACCGGGTGCCGGCACGGATCGCCCCCTTTCCTGGTGAATCATGGGGTGGCTCCTGTGGTTTCGGGGGACGCTTTGCTCCCTGGTTGCCGGTGGATGAAGGCAGCGGGTGCTTGCTGGGGACTGGCCGGTTCTATTAGCCGGCGCAGCCTTGCCCTGCTGTGGTTATCTCGAAGGGCACTGCAAACATTAACTGATTAGGATTTGCCCCCACCTCCACAGGAAGGAACTTAAAGGATATCTGGGGACTGTTTCAGCCCAGCCCTGAAATGCAGCCACCTCTGGGGTGGGGCACGGCACGGCGCGGCAGGCAGGCAGGCGGTGGCGCAGGCAGGAAGCAGCAGCAACGGCCCTGGCCCCCCCAGCCCCATCCGTAGTGCTCCCGGTGCCAGCACCTGCCGCCTCGGCGGTGGCTTTGCACCCTAGGGTGGTTCCTTTGCACCCCAAGGGGTCCCTTTGCACCCCACCATCCCTCCAGTGCTGCTGCTGGCTCAGCACTGGAGCAAGTCAAAGGTGATGAAACAGATACAGGGTGGCTGGGGAAAGGGCTGGAGAAGAGGCCTTATGAGGAACAGCTGAGAGAGCTGGGGGTGTTTAGCCTGGAGACGAGGAGGCTGACGGGAGACCTCATTGCTCTCTACAACTCACTGAAAGGAGGTTGTGGAGAGGAGGGAGCTGGGCTCTTCTCCCAAGTGACAGGACAAGGGAGAATGGCCTCAAGCTCTGCCAGGGGAGGTTTAGGCTGAACATTAGGACAAAATTTTTCACAGAATGGGTCACTGGGCACTGGAACAGGCTACCCTGGGAGGGGGTTGAGTCACCTTCCCTGGAGGTGTTTAAGGGACGGTGGATGAGGTCCTGAGGGACATGGTTTAGTGATTGATAGGAATGGTTGGACTCGATGATCCAGTGGGTCTTTTTCAACCTGGTGATTCTATGATTAGCAGCCATTGCAATGAGCAACCCGACTCCAGTTTCCAGCTCCCCAGCTTGTGTCCCCCCTCAGCATGCTGCTGCCCCTGGCTGAGCTGAGGCTGCTCCTTCCTGCACCAGACACAAGGAGCCCCTCTGTGATGAGGAGCATCCTTGCTCTTGGCCAGTTGCTCACCGCCATCTACTGCCATCACCAGCTGCTGGCCAGAAGGTTCCTGGAGGCATGAAGCACCCCAGGGAGAGCAGGAGGTCTTGCTTAACCAACAACCTACCCCTTTGATAGGCAGGAAGGATGCTTCATTTGCTAATTAGCACCACGTACAGACAGCAGAGGTGATGCCCAGGATGCCTGTGTCTCAAGTCAGTTGCTCTGGTGATAAAACTCGTCCCCATGGTGGGGGTACACCACAGGCAGCCCCTTGTCACCGCGGCATGGCTCACCTTCGCTGCCAGGGGAGCTGGAGGTGTCACATTCGGCAGAGCCCTCGCGGTCCGAGGTGGCCTCCTCCCTCTCCGAGGGGCTCTTCTCACTTGCTGTGGCATCCTCGCCTTCCTCCATTGCTGCCAGGGAACCTGCTGGCACACAGAGGGGTGGTTAGGGGGAATGAATGGGAGGGGGAAAAAAATGGTGTATTTTTGCAGTTGGGAAACAAAGCATGCTGGTGGGAAAGGGTCCTTCCCTGCCCCATCATGGGTACGGGGCCCAGAAGAGATGCCCTGCAGCTCTGCACACCACAGGAAGGGAGATTCCTGTCCCCAGCCAGCCCTGGGGTCCAGCATCACCCTGGGGGTCCTTGTACTCTTGCAGAGAGAAGTTTATAGACCCACCACCTTGCTCTGGAGTGTCCCCCGAGGGATGCCCAGTCCCCTCAGACAGCATTGGGAATGACCCCCACACTCTCCTGGGAAGTGAGTGGCAGAGACCCGTGTGCACCACTCACCCATGCTTCCCAACCAAAGCGGCATGGCACCTGCCCCAGAGGGGTCACAGACCCCAGAGACCGTCCCCCATGGTGCCCAGCACCCCTTGGCTGATAGGGGACATGCAATGCAGCTCCCATGCTGCGCCCACGGCCCCAGACATCAGGGGATGCTGCAGTGGCTGCAAGCAGGATGCAGGATGGGTGCAAATGAGGCGCACACCGGGGACACCCCAGCAGCATCCCCTGAACAGCCCTGCCAGCCCACGGTGCTGTTTCCACGGCAACACAGCATCCCCAGCTGCACTGAAATCGTGAAAGAAAGAGCGGTGCATGTGGCTTGTGCTGCACGAAGACCTGCTGGGGGATGCCTGGTGCCCCAGCCGGTACCATCCCGCCAAACCTGGCACACGGGCAAGGGGAACGCACGGTGACAAACCCTCTGCAGACCTCAGCTGCTCTCTGTGACTCCAGGCATGTATATTTACAGCAGGAGAACAAAGAGCCCATAATCTATACAAAGCAGACAACAATGAGCGTGAATAAAGAGGCTGCCGGAGAAGGGAAGGCAATTTATTCTAATTCTGCTAATTTCAGTTCCAGCACAATTAAAAAGGCTCTGATAATATTCAGAAACAATCGCCAGCTAACAAATCGTTTCTCTCGCTGTAAATGAAACATTGTTAGGCTAATTTCTTCTTTCACGCCTTCACGGCTCTTGGGCTTCTGATAAAGTTAACCCAACTCTTGGCTGCTCCATGGCTTGGTATCATCTCCAGCCTGGCCAGGGAAGGATGGATGGAGCCAGGGAAGGATGGATTGAGCCAGGGAAGGATGGATGACACCCAGGGGTGCCCAGACCTCCCGCATCCCACCCTAAACACAGAGCCCTGGTTGGGAATGGCTTGTTTGAATGCAATTGTACAAAACCTGGGGTTCGGGTACCACAGCATCAATGAGTGCCTACAGGGATGATGGGTGGCTAGCAACATCACCGTCCTACGTCACCCCAGTCCCTGGATATGTCCCCACATCCAGGCTGCCCCACTGCAGCATCCCACTCCCACCATGCCTACCCACCCCCGAGGGCAGGGATTCTCTGCCACCAGCGTTTCCAGGCTGCGTGTGTTAAAAGAACTACTGGATAGTTTAAAAAAAAAAAAAAAAAGAGGGGGAAAAAAAATCAAGAGAGGGAGAGGGAGTGAGGAGCAGGGAGCGGAGCGTCACTTCTCCGGGATTGCTGGAAGCCCTGCACAGTTATCACCGCACACAGCCTCCCTCGGCTTGCCTGATCTGTCTATTCTTCATTAAGCAAATACGCTGAAATGGAAATGAAAACATAATAGCTATTTGATTTTCGGCGAGATATTTTGCATATTGGTTCAGTGCTGATAGTGGAATTTCATCAACTCCCTTTTTTCATGCTTTAAAACTGAATTACTGAGGCTGGCTTTACAGAGAGGGGAAGAGCCAAAAAATGCTCCCTTCCAAGATACTCCGCTTCAACGATTAACTCTTCTCCCTCCCTCTCCCTCCTTTTTTTTTTTTTT
>WAAB01003658.1:83889-136051 GCA_013389865.1 Piaya cayana | reverse complement strand
GCCGCCGCCGCCGCCGCCGCCGCCGCGGGGTTTTCTCAATGGGCGCCGCCGCGGCCGAGAGAACCCGCCGAGCGCTCCCCGGGGGGCGGGGCCGGCGCGCACCGCCCCCGCCCATAGACCGCCCCCCGACTCTGACCACGCCCACAGCGAACGCCCATTGGCCGTTCCACCCAGTGACACGCCCACCGCCAACGCCCATAGGCTGCCCCTCTAGGCCACGCCCACCACGCAGCCCATACTGTCCACCAGGCCACGCCCCACGCGCACGCCCATTGGTTGCGCCTACAAAGGCCACGCCTCTTATACCCGCCCAAAGTCCACCCCCAATTCTCCCATAGGCTGCCTCTTTCAAGGCCACGCCCTCTTTACCCGTCCATTGGCTATCCCTCTTAAAGCCACGCCTCCTCTACACGCCCACAGGCTTCCCCTGAAGCCACGCCCTCTCCATACGCCCATAGGCTGCGCCTCCTAAGGCCACGCCCTCTACCCCCGCCCACAGCTCTCCCCCTCCCAGGCCCCGCCCACCGGATGGCGGAGCCGTGGCGATAAAGGCGGGGGTGTGAGGGAGGCGGTGGTCGCTGGAGGGGGACGGATGTTTCTCCAGCTCCGCATCGCCAAAGTCTCCCGGGTGTCCCTAGCCCCACTTCGGGGTCCCTACGACCCCCCTCCCGCTGTGACGCCGCTGCTGTGTGACCCAGAGCCCACCCCTGAGGGGTCCGACCTCGCTTGAGGGTCCCCACGCTCCCCTGTGCTGAGCCCACCCCCCTGCCTTGTGACTCTGACCCCCACTCCTTTGGGGTCTTACTGCCTCTTGGAGTTCTCCATGCCTCCTGCATGTCCGCATCCCCCTGTTTGTCTCCCTAAGCTCTCCCTTTAGGACTTCAACCCCCTCTGGGTCTCCCCAAGCTCCTCCTTTGGGATCTCAACCCCATCTTAGTCTCCCCAAGCTCCTTTGGGACCTCAACCCCCTCTTGGCATCCTGAAGCTCCTCATTTGGGAGATCCAGCTCCTCCTTTGTGGCCCCCAACCCTACTCTGGTGTCCCTGCATTGGGTTTCCTATCAGGCTTTGACCCCCCTCACCCCCCTTCTAGAAGGTCCCAAACTCCTGCAGGGTCACCATTTGTCCCCTTCTGGGACCACTGGCATGCCAGCCCACCCTTTTGAGTTGCCCAAAGCCTCCTCTGGAACTCTCAAACCTTCCCATGGGGTTCCCAGGCCCTTCTTTGGAGTCTGTTAAGATCCTGCTCGTTTGTAGACAGTCCAAAAAGTCCTTCTTGTGACTTCCAGGGTCACCATCACCCTGTCTTGGGGAGAGGGAGCACCCCAGGGTGTGCTGGGGATGGTGTTGGGGTGCTGGGTTCCCCCTTGGCATCAGCCCAGCCACGTCGGTCGCTCCTCGCTGCGAGCATGCAGCCAGCAATTTTGGGACTGTGGGGTAAACAGGAGCCACTTACATCTTGGGTCCATAACAGGATTATTGCTGCTGTCAAAAAATAACCATTTCTGCCCAAGCTGGCTCTTGGCCGTGGCTGATCTCAGCTTGGGGTGGGGGTTGCCAGAAGTGATGACTGGGGCTCCCAAATTTGGATCAGTGGGGGAGCAGGGGGCTGGTGGGATCCGAGGAGCTGGCACAGCTTGGTGTGGCACAGCCTAGCCCAGCAGCTTGGCCATGTTCCCTCTCCATCTATCCCTGGACATGAGGTGTGGGTTTTGTGGTTGGGTGGTTGGGTTCCCCCCCCTTTTTCTCTTTTCAAAGGGTTTTTAATTAACTTCCTGTTCCAATGGTGGGATAATGAGTTTTAAGCAGCACATGATTCCAGTAAAGAGGTCAAGCCGGCAATGAGGATGTCAAAAGAAATTAAGTTAGGAATTAAGAAGAGTTCCAGGGGAGAAAAATAAAACTAACCCATCGAGGGAGGGAGATGTTGCTGAGGACAAAGCTTTGCTCTCTTCCTGCTTGGCTGACTGCCCCCCAGAATGGTCCTGATGGTGGTTGTCACCTTGGTTGGCCTCAAATCGCAGCCTTCCTGGAGACCGTCACACCCCAGGGCAGGCAGCTCTGCTTCCAGAGCTTTTCCTTTCTCTGCTGCGACTCACACACGTAATGAAATCAAGTATTTGCCAGTGATGGCTTTGCAGAGTCCAACCCAAGGAGGCTCGGTGGCCTCTGCTTTGCGTCAGCCACGCTGGCTCCATTAGTCCCTGGGTGATGGGGAGCCAAGACTCTGCATTACGGGGCGTTCTCCACCCTGACCCAGCACATCCAGAGGTGTTTTGGGGTTGGGGTTGGCTCTGCAGACCCAGCCAGCTCCTCCAGCACATCCATGGCATCACCTGCTGACACTGTTATTTACCCAGCACGTTTGCTTACGCTGAGACAATTAGACAAGCCATTTAATTAAATGCAGCAGCAATAACTACAAGGACATAGGGGGCTGTGGGTGTGTGGACATAAGGTGCCCAAATTTCCTTTCCCCAGAACAGAGCAGGGGGATGTTGTCTATTCCTGGCTCTTTATGCTAGAAAATGCAGTGAGAGCAGCCCTCAAGGGGCTGAGGGCACAGACCCCAGTTGCTGTCACACCCTTGGTAGGGGCTGCATCTCACCTCTGCTGTAAGAAACAAAAAAAAGCCTTGACCAAGCCTTGTCAGGAGCCAAATGCTGACATGCAGCCCTGCCCTGGGGAGGAGAGCCCAGCTTCTAGAGGGGAAACAGGTTGCACATTCCTTGCCAGTGCCCTTTTAATTACCTCTTTGGCACCATCCCAAAGCCTTTTAGATTCCCCCCAGGCCTGAGAATTTGAAGAGGCATCAAACAGCACTGGGTGAAGGGCCAGATCCCCAGCTTGGGGCCATCCCTGAGCTCTGTATCTCACTGAGCATCCCACCCCATCATGGGGGAGACCCGTGGGTGCCCCTGCCTGGGGACAACCGACACACTGCTGGTGACAGTGGCATGGCTGGATGTTTCTTCCCCCTCCACCCGATCCCGTTGTGTTTGCAGAGAGATTGTTATAGGGTAACAGAATAAATAGCGTGTTTTCCCGAGGAGTGAATTACACGCCTGCAGAGCAGAGATAATGTGCGAGCAGCCGTTTCCCCCATTGTGAGCGAGGTGACATCTTTTTATGGAGCTGTGTACATTTGTATTAGTGCCAATTAATCTGGGGTGATATTATTAGAGACACAGGGAGAGGAGGTGTCGGTGGAGGAATGTAAATGGGAAAAGCGAAGGCGCTGCCTCGGCACTATTTCCAGGGTGAGGGGTGGGTGGCAGCAATGCCAAGTGACAGGGGACAGGGAATGGCCTCAAGCTCCACCAGGGGAGTTTCAGGCTGGACATCAGGAAAAAAAACTTAATGGAAGGGATCATTGGGCACTGGAACAGCTGCCCAGAGAGGGGGTTGAGTCCCCATCCCTGGAGGCGTTTAAGGGATGGGTGGATGAGGTGCTGAGGAGCATGGTTTAGTGTTTGATAGGAATGGTTGGACTCAATGATCTGATGGGTCTTTTCCAGCCTAATGATTCTGTGATTTGTGGGTGCTGTGCTGAGCGCTCTGAGAGGTCTGGGTGCCTAAGGGATCACTGAGGGCTGGCATGGCTCCACTGGAGCTGCAGAAGTGGTTCTTTCCAGCTGCAAAATCATAGTGTAGGGTGTTTTTTTAATGTTTTTTTTTTTTGCCGCAATAGGAATGGCTTTTTGGTGTCCCTGCTTGTGGGCAGGATAGAGCCTGCAGGGCTGGGTGCGCTGCGGAGGAGACCTGCCACCTACTGGCAGGAGAACTTGGCCCTGGTGTCACTTGTCACCTGCCTGTGGCAGCTGGCAGCACCCCAAGGCCCTCTGCAACCTGGGCACGGCTCGGGCATGTCCCTCTGCTGCCTGGGCACGGCTCGGGCATGTCCTGTGTGGAGCAGGATTTGGGGCTCCCGGGAACTGTGGTGGCACCATTGGTTTTAGGTTAAAACAAATGATGCTGGCTGCTACTGAAGCCCAGTGGGAACATGCAGACAAGTGGTCCCTGTGCCACGTATTCCAGCTGGGTTTTATCAGCACTTATCCTCACCCCCTCCCCCACCCCCCCCCCCCCCCCCATCGCCCTATTGATCTCCCAGTATAAGGATGATGCTGTAACTCACAAACAGACTGATCCTCATCTCTGGGAGTCGGGCAATGAATCTGGGCTGCAGCTCGAGGGGCTTTGCTGCTAGCAGGACGGCAGCTCCTGGGTGTGAGCTGCATTATCTCCCTGGCTCCTCCAGTTCCCACGCCCACCCAGGCTCAGGGTTTCCTCACCTGAAGGCGATTCAGCATCAGGGATGCAGGTTCCTCTGGGCACATGTAGTCCCCATCACACACACATGGCTGGGGGAATGTGGGAGCCAAGGTTTAAATCCCTGCTGTGGAAGGAACGGCCAGATTTGACTCCAGTGCAAGAAAAAAACTCTATAAATCTTTAGCCCTTCTAGCAGTATGACAACCATGGTGGATCCTGTTATCCTCTGGGCTTTACGGAAAGGCTTAAAATGTGTCCATCTCAAAAACACATCCAGCTAAGAAACTTGGGTATGTGGCTGAGAAGAAAGGCTGTCTGGATTTAGGGTTGGGGGGTGGGGGGGCTTGAAGAGCAAAGAGAAGCTTGAGGAAAATTTAGAATGGAGGCAAGAAACCAAAAAATCCCCTAAGGGTCTCCACGCTGTGCCAGGCACCCTCTGTTCAGACCCAGCCACCCTGCTGCAGGGCCATCTTCATCCACAGAGGGTGTGGATTGAGGATGAGTATGGTGCAAACCAGCTGTGCATCAGCCCTGGGACATGCCGGGTGCTGTGGGTAACCCCCTTGATTCATGGCACCCGCTGAGCAGTGAGTTAATCTGCAGCTGAGAGAAGTCACCTGGCTTTGCCTTCCCTGCTGGAATAATGTTGATGGGGCCTGTGGTCTTCCAAGTGACAAGCGCTGCTGGATAATGTGAGACTCGGCAAACCTGGGGGCTTTTGGGGGTCTGAAGGACAAGGGGTGCTGTGATGGCGGGGGGGGTGCGTTTGCTTGGCAGGCACTGAGACTGTGGGAGGGGGATGCAGGTGACAGCAACCAGGAGAGAATGGGGGAATAACCCCTCCCAACACTCTCATGTAGAGAGGAAAGGGATAAATGAAATATTTCAAGCCGAGGCTCCCAGGGAACTTCATTTCCAGGTGCCCAGTCTCTGAACCTGGAGCTGCAGGAGAGCTACAGCAGCGACCAGGCATGAAATACTCCTCTGCCCCGCAGGTCTGCTGCCCTGGTGAAATATAGTAGAGGGAAAACATAAAAGTCCCATTTCCAGCTCCATAATATTTCCTGCCAAAACAAAGTAAAATGTGCTGCCTTAAATTTTCTGCAAAATTCTTTTGAGGTTATTTTTTTCCCTAAATTAAGCCATGCTAATTATTTTCAGCCACTTTATCTCCACTCTGCAACACACCAGGAGGGTGCAGGCGGCAAGCATTTTAAGCCTTCATAAACAAAAGAGTAGTTTGGAAAATAATTCTATCAATTAATCAAATTAATCCTGCAGTTTTAGTTACAAGCCCCAAGTGGCAAGGATTCTAGCCCGCGGTTAGGAGCTATCTCTCATTGACAGCGTTTAAATGTTATGATTGCAACAGTAATTAAAGAATATAATATGCCTGGCTTTGTGTCAACCTCCTACCTTCAGACCTCAGCGCCGTGCTGGCAGAGGTCAGCTTGAGGACAAATTGCTGATGACCAAACTGGGAAAAGAGCGTGAGCATCACTGACTGGTGATGGCCAGATTGGGCCATCACCGTCTCCATCACTTAATGGTGATGACTAAACTGGGCCAACACCACCGCCTTCACCGCTGAGAAGCTCCACCGCTTGCAAGGTGATGGCAGCATCCCCAGCATCCTCCCGTGGCCACTTTGCAGAGGATGCCACAAAGACGTAGAGAGCATCCAAGCATCAATTAAATCTATCACTGGTTTGAGATTGCATGTAGGAGGAAGGTATGGGACACAGCGAGGGAGGAACAACCTGCAAACATCACGCAGACAGGAAATTTCTGTGAAAATATTGGAATATATTTGAAAAGATTAATCACGTATGATTTTACAGTACCACCCCATATTTTCATCTCATACTTTATTTAACAATATTAAAGAGGCACTTTAAAAGCACACATACAACATCATAAAATGGCGTTTCCTGCTCTCTCTCTCTGTTTCTCTGACAAAATATCAAAATAAAAACTTTTGACAGAACACATTGCACCCAAGGTAAATTACCTACAATATTTTTATACAATACAAAGGATTGTAAAGATACATATTAACAGAATAAAGCCTCTTTTTTTTTTTCCTTTTAAATCTAAAACAAAACAAAAAATAATTGCAGGACAGACGCAAAGTACTCTGACTGTTCATATCACATCAGTGCATTACTTCACCTCCTTGACTTGGGAGTATTTCAATAGTATTTTTAATTATCTTTCATGTCCTCGTTTGCACCTGAGATTTCTTTCTGGATTCAAAAGTTCAGTTGTAAAACGTGCTCGTTTAATGTGACGTAACCTTTCGACACTATGGAGTACCAGCATACAGGATTTTTTTTTCCCCCCTAAAGTTGGATTTTTATAAGATTTTTTTTTCCTGCTTCTTTTTCTTTTACAGGTAATGGCTACTTCCTAATGGTTCCCTTTTATTTTTCAATCAAGGAAGTCTGTATTCACATTACAAAACAAGAATAGCACCAGTAACTGCATAGTAAAAAGCGGATACCTATATAGCCACTAACTCAATACAGTAAGATAGTTTAGAAGTGATACCATTGAGGGCACTCGGACAGTACCGGTTCGGTGTGGTAAATTGGCACAGTTTTGTTGTTGCGCAAAAAATAAAAACCCACACTAAAAAAAATCAGAGTTTGTCACAAGTGTCAAGGTGCAGTTTGCTCGCGGTGGCCGCTCTCCTCCGGTTCCATCGTCTACAGTGGTCAAAGAGTGGCAGCATCCTCTGAAAGGTTCTGACAGCCCTGGAGTCACTTCGTTATCCTCTTGACGATGTAGAAACAAATTCATAGGGGATGGCTGTCAAAATATAGGACACTCGATTCTTAATTTAATATATTTTTTGAATTGTATCATCTCTTAGGCCAGCTCCCAATTAAATGAATCGTACGGGATTATTTGTGCAAAATCTTCAAAAAAAAATTTGCTTTCTACAGTGTACTGCACCTTATGAATAAGACGTCTATGGAATGAAGTTCATCTCTTCAAGTACTTTGTACAAAGATAACACAGACACAGTCTCAAAAGGGTCTGAGATTTGCAAGTATCCTTATAACCTCAGCACTTCTGCAATAAAGCAATTGCTCTCGACGACTCAGTCTGCCCAAAGCGATTACAATTTCAGTTCATGAAAATCATCAGCAACATCAAAGTTCTAGCATTTGCATGATAAATCAGGTGAATTAAAGTAGATTAGTAGACACAAAGCAAACTATTTCACAGAGGCTGCAGTGCAAGTTCATTTAAGCTAGACAGAGAAATCATGCTACACAAACGAATTTAATGCTTTGATAATTTTTCCCTTGCAAACCCCATGAAAGCAGCTGAGGATCACCATAAGTCACTTCCATAAATTACTCTGAAGTATCTCTTCTTAAAGGAATTTTAAAGCTAGTTAATTTTTGCCCAAAGAGTTGGCTTAGCAGGTTGTTCTGGGACTCGGCGGTGCGGTAACTGGCCGAGCTGGCTGGCTTGGCACCCCGGGCGGCACGCGGGCTGTGCAAGGAGCCGCGCGGGGATGTCGCTGGCCCCTTGGCCAATACTTGGTGGAGGCTCTTTCCCAGAATGGCCTTCCTGCGTTTCACGTCCCCATTGGCATGATGGAGTTCTCCCTTCTTCTGATTATATGTGTCCAGGACCATCTTCTTTAGTTGGGTGCCTGTTTTGGGCTTGGGTACCAGTTTGTTGCAGTGTGTCTCCCTTTTCCTGGGGGAGAGGGCAGAAGCTTCGGCGTTGCTCCAGCCAGTACGTCTGAGGTTGCTGGCACTCTCACTCCTCCCTGGGCAAGGATTCCGTGCTTTTTTCTTTTTCCCATCTCCCTCCATGTTCTCCCGGGAGCCGGAGCTGCTTCGATGGCTCAAAGACTTGTGCTCTTTCCTCCTTTTGGGGTGAAGCTTGCCAGTGGCTTTGCTTGGCTCCATGTGGCTGTGTCTCATGGCGTTGCTGGCCGCCTCACCTCTGGGCTGGTGGCCAGTGGATTTGCTTGGGTTGCCACCTTGGTCCTTCGTGTTAGCTCTACTCTCCTTGGCTTCAGATATGGCTTTCTCTTGCCCCGCATGTTGCTGACCCTCCTCGATGCTGCTGCCGGGGCTGCCTGTGCTGGGAGCAGCCTCACTGCCAGGCTGGCTACCAGTGGTTTTCTTGTGTGGGACTGAATCTTTGGCAGCCGTGTTCACAGTGGGCGATGCCGTCCTGTCCTTCAGGGGCAGGGGGTGGTGCACAGCTTCTGAAGACGTGGCCTTAGATGCACCTTCCCAAGAAGAGGTGTCGCTGGTGCTTGGGTTGCCCCACTTGTGGGTCTCCTTGGCTAGTGGAACCTCTGCTTGTGGGGAAGGAAGCTCCGAGACCTTCTTGGCGAGCTGGAGAAATGTCTCATCCACAGTGTCAGAGGCTGCACTGGCATCTTCCAGGGCACTTGCTGTATATTCATCTTTGTTGCCTACACTTGTTCTTTTATGGGCATCGGTGTAACCACGTTTCTCAGTCAGGTGTGGAGGAGAGAGTTTTTGGTCTGTGGTCTGGTTACAAGCCAACCCAGCAAGGTCAATGGTAAACTCAGGTGAGTCCAAGAAAGGAAGTGGTTTCCCATCAAATGCTCCTTTCTCCAACTCTTCGATAGACAGGGCAGTGATATGGCCGAGCTCTGGACTGCTTGCTGCAGCCTGTGGCAAAGATGGAGAGAGGCAGGGGGGTGGGGGCAGGGCATCAAACTGGGATTTCTCCATCTCTGCCAGGAGGTCAGAGAAGTCACCCACCAGGTCTTCCGTTTTCACAGAAGGTTGGGGTGCTCCTGAGTCACCGGTTGCTGTAGGGAAGGAGTCAGTAGGAGCCTGCAGGCTGGAGCTTGTAGCCTCTGCCTGATGAAGGTTGTTAGTGTGGTCCAGGTGGACAGGCAGGCTGTGTGGGAGTGAACTGCTGTGGTGAGCAACCTTCCTCTTCTTACTCGGCGGCATGCCCTCCCGGAGAGAGTTGTCCTCTTTCACCTTCTCCCTGCCCTCCCTGGAGGCAGCTCCAGGCCTCATGACCCCTCTGAATTTGAAAGTTTTGTTGCTTCCCGCTAGGTGCTTCTCCATGTGCCGGTCGTACTGCTCTTTCTTGGAGAAGGTGTAGTTGCACATACTGCAGATGAAGGACTTCTTGATAACATGCATGACGTCTGCGCAGAGCTCGCAGGCATAAAGGGTGGTGTGCTTGATCTCCTGCTCCTCCACTATCCCGTGCTCCTGGCTGAGGTGGTTTCGAAGCTCTTTAGTTTCCTGGTAGAACATTGGACACTTGTGGCACAAGTAAATCTTCTGTAAACTGTGCACAACTAAGTGCCGCTGGAGCTTGAAGGGCTTGGGAAACTGCTTGCCACAGTGATGACAGTCCCTGGAAGGATCCTTGCAGTCCGGATGCATGGGGACAGATTTTGAGGTGCCTTCACTTTTTGCTGTATGATCGGCAGATGGACTGCTGGATGCTTTAGAGGAGCTGGGTGCAGGTGGCTTTGCTTTGATGTTGCTTTCCAAGGGATCTGTCATCTCCTTTGCCTCCTGCTCAAGGGGCAGCTCCTTGGGGCTCTTGCTCCGTCGGCTAACTGCATGCTTGCTGCTGGGGTCGACATGCTGGGAGGACTTGCTGGGCTTTTGATACATGATGGTGTTGAGGAAGTGTGTGACAGCAGCGTTGTCCTCACCAAAGCAGGCTGGTAGGCCCATCACGGACTTCTGTGCCTGCCCCTTGCGAGCAAACTGGGTGGCGTGCTCCCGGAGATGCTCGTTGTACATCCAGACGTCGGAGATCTCCTTCAGGCACATCCCACAAGCCCATAGACCGGCTTTGTTTTTGGCATGCTTCTCCTTCAAATGGTCCCTCAGCTGCTCCCGGGAGCTGAATTTACGCTGGACACACATGTAGCAGGTCGGTGGAGGTGAAGGATTATGGGAGAGCTTGTGGAAGTCCAGCTCCCCTAATGTCAGGAACCACTGGAAACAGACTTTGCATTTGTACTGCTTGTCTTTGGCTTTGGTGGTTATCTCACTGCGTTTTTTCCCCAACTTCCCATCTTCTAGCTTATTTCTGTGTTTGCTGTGCTGGCCCGGCTTTGGCTTGAAACTCACAGTGTTGTCCTCCCCATGGCCAGGAAGGTCTTCGCAAGGGCTGAAGAAGGACACGTCTCTCATTTTTAGCTTTGCGTTCAGCATCTCAATGTCGATGGTATGAAATTCAGGAGAGTCTGAATCTTCATCAGTTTTGCCATTGCAGGGCTCCTCTGCCAGGCCAGGGGGCCCGGAGCTTGCTTCTCTGAGCAAGTGCTCATCCTCAAGGTCTACCAGAGGCTCAAGCATGTCCTCAGCAGAGAGGCTTTCTCCCTCCTTCTCCAGACTCCCCCAGATATTCAGGCTGGAGATGTTGTCTACTTGGCCGTTTTGGCACAGGAAGGTTAGCATGTTGTCTTCCAGGTCAATGTCCTCCTTCCCTTGATCAGTGTTCTCGCAGTCCAACCTCAGCCCAGTGCTTTTAGATCCACTGGGAGCAGCATCTCTGCTCTTTGCTTTGCTGCCATGACTCATATTTAGCATTAAGGCATCGTCAACAGAGATAGTTTCATATTCACAAGGGTCCTCTCTGGTGACACCAAAAGAAGTGTTTTCGCTGAGGTCAGAAGCTAATTGGATTGTGAAGAGGTCGATGGCACCTGCTGGCTGGAGGTTTACCTCACTGGCAGGCTTGGGTTTCTTGCTTCGCTTCCCATACACCCGTTTGCACTTTCTCCGGACAAACTGATCGTCCCGAGGGAACAGCTGAGAGAACGTGGAGTCATCGTCAAACAAGCTCTGGAGGTCTGAGACGGACGTGCCCTCCATACAGTGCTCTTTGTCTGCTGACAGACCTGCCTTCGCCCAGAGTTTTGGCTCAACAGGAGGAGAGCTGCTTCCTGGTCCGATTTGCAGAGCACCTTGCCCAGGAGCCTTTTGGATGCTTTCTGAATCATGAGTCTCCAGCAGCAGACCCTCTTCTTCAGGAGCTGTGGGACACTGCAGGGCACCACCCTGGTTCTCAGTGCTACTGCCTGCTGCAGGACTGTCTTCTGTCTTGGCATCTGCCTCCTCCTTCCCACCGTCACCATGATGCTGCCCTTTGCCTACGTTGCCCATTTCTTTCTCCACTTGCTTCACGAACCTGCTAACCCATTTTTTACAAGCCTGTGTGTCTTCCACTCCATTTAGATCTTCCACCTCCCTGGGACAGGCAACTGTGCCTGTTACTGACTCATTGCTGACCATCTCCTTTGAAGACAACATCCTGTCACCTAGGTCCTCTGTGAGCTCGGCCGCACAGGGGGACAATTTAGCTTTTTGAGAGGGCTGGGTTGAGTTGGACCTATTTTGTTCCTCCGTGGAGTTGCAATCACCTGGCTCATGCAAGCTCTCCATGATCCCAGAGAGACTGGAGCTGAGGACAGCAGGAGGAGGACCTGTGTTATTCTCCAGCTCACATGGGCCACTGGGCTCATTTCTGCTGGGGAATACCTTTGCTTTCCTTCGTCTCACTTTCCTGTTTAGCTTGTTTTCAGAATTACTGTTCACCTCTCCAGCATCTTTGGTTTGTCTCCTTCTGCCCTTTTGTCGTTTCCTGGCCTCTTGTCCCAGGTCCAGTTTCCCAGCTGCTGCCTCTCCTGCTCCGTTTGTCTCTGAGTGTGGCCCCTGTGTCTTCATCTCCCTCTGAAGAATACACGTGTGGTGCAGCTCCTGGGACATCTTGAAGGAGATAACGCTGAGGTCACTGAGCACTCGGCTGACCACGTCTTGCATCTGAGTGCTGGGCTCTTTCTCCAGGTCTGGGCACATTTTGCTGGAGACGTGGTCAACATCAGCGGTTGGCATCTGGGAGCTGCAGGTTTTTTCTTTGACTGAAGACTTCAGACTCCTTCTGGGCACCTTTTGGGCTGCTTTTGATGTCTTGTCTGCAGGAACCAAAGTGGACCTCGGAGTCTTACCAGGCTCTTGTATACCACCATTCTTCACCTGGTGTTTGACAGCTTTGTGCCTGGTCAGGCCAGGCTTGGATCGGAAAGAAGCTGAGCAGATGTCACAGGTTGCTGCGAGCCCATTCAGCCCCTTTTCTTTGTGAAGGTCATTTTGGGAAGGGTTTGGAGCACTGTTACATGTGTTTTCCTCTCCTTGTTTCATATTGCTTAACACACAACTCCGAGCTTCTCCAGTGCCAGGGCTTTTGGGTTTCTCCCCTTTTAAACTCTCTGTGGAAAGACCAAGTCTCATCTCTGCTGCCTCTGAAAACTCACGGCCATTTAATTCAGTGGGACCAAGATCTCCAATTATTGTAAGACTTCTACTGACAGCAGCTGGCACCTGTTGAACAATAAAACCATTGGACAGAGCCTCTATTTCACTTGGAAGCTTATTGCCATCATCAGAGATGCTTTCAAGCTTGTTTTCTTCTGTCAGGTTTACCTCTCTCTCTCTGATTGGCGGAAGATCCATTGTGGACTGGTTTGAGTAATCTTGGGTTTCCGGAGGAATGGACTTAATGACCATATCTGTGATGGTGCACGCTTGGTTTTCTTTAAAACAAGAGGTTGATAGCACAGCACTAGTGCTTTCAGGTACCTCTTTCCCCACACCTGTTTGTTGGAAAGGTGGTGAGGAGGGAAGAGAACAGTCTTTCCCATGTGGCTTCTGGGGACCATCCATCTCTAGTGCAGAGCCCACCATAGCACCACCACTCGGCGGAGTGCAGGGTTTTGCCATTCCTTCTCTTTCAAGTGGTCCATAGTGACCCAAAACGCCATCGGGGAGGTGACAGGGACTGTCCTCAACCACCTCCATTTGTGGAGGCTCGCAGTGATGCAGTGAGGGAGGAAAGGTGGGTGCCCTGTTCCATGCCCCTTGCTCTACGGGGCCCGTGGTGTGGTGGTGGATGTGGTAGTCATTGGCCTCAGGAGGACACCTCTTCATGACAAGTGAACTTGAAGAGTTAAGCAGGGATGTGCTGTTTTTCTTCTCATCCAAGAGCTGAGTGCTGAAGCCAGGGACCTCTGCTCCTTCAACCCCGCTGCCTTGCAACCATTTGGAGTGAGAAAAATTCATTGGTGAGGTCATGCTGGCTGGAGATTCCCCCATGTGACAGCCATTGAGGGACTTCTTGCAATTTCCTTCCCTGGGAACCTTTGCATTGACTGTGCTGGCTTTCACCTCTGGCACCAAGTAGTGATCCTGGTGGAGCTCCTCCTTGGGGGGAATGGGTGGACTGGTGGGACTTGCGGGAGCGCTGTGCAGGGGTTGTGCCTCCTGCCCTACCTGATTCCTTTCCAGCCTCTCTCCTGCTGCACTGCTCAGAGTTTTTTTCTCAAGCAAACTACAACTTAAATGGGATTGCTCATGTTTTCTAAATGCCAAGGTCGATGTGTTTTTATCTTGCTCCTGATCTTCCACAAGCTGATCAGCTTTCTTTCTTTGCCCTGGCAGTGGGGTCACAGCTGTGTTTTTGAGTGGTGAGAGGTCATTTTGCTCTTGGGAAACACCATCTGCACTGATATTAATGTCATTCGGCTCCGCATGTTCATTTGCTAAGTGGTGCAGGTCCATTGCATTATTTTGCAGCTCTGGCTTTGTGTACTTGGGTTGGTTTGCACCGTAAGCGTTCATTGCACGGAATGACTCCAGCTGCTCGCATCCACTGGGGAAAACTACAGCCTCTTTTGCTGGAGAAGTAATATTTTCCACGTTGCCTCCAATAGGGGTGGACTCTTCCCCTTGGGCAGGGCAGTATGTCCAATTTTCTCCTTCCAAGGCACTGCCGCTCTCCTCTTTCTGCTCCATCTGTGCTTGGGTGGTGGCGGAGAGATGGCTGGGAGCAAGAAGCATGGGGAAACACGGCATCAACAGCTCCTCTTCGTTGCTCTTCACTGTTCGAGCAACAAAGAGCTGGAGCTGCTGCAGAGGGTTGGCAGCCATCTCCTGGGATGCCAGCGTCTCTTGGGAGGTGCAGTCACTCCCCTTGGGCAGACTCAGCATATCGAACAGCAGCACTTTTTGCTTTCTGGTCTTGTCATTGGGTCCAGGAGCTGGATAGATGGTGGGGCTTTTCCTCTCCTCAGTTTCTTCCACCAGCACAGACCCACCACCATCCCCTTTGAAGTCCATGGTGCTTTTGGCCATTTTGGGTGACTTGGGCTTGCTTAAGGGCCTTTCTTCTGTATCTGGGATCTCTTTGAGGTGAGGTGAAAAGGGAAGATCCAAGGCTGGGTTTGGACCCTGCTGAAAGCCAACTTCAGGTTTATGGTTTGGAAGATGAGCATCAATCTTCTCCAGCTCTGCAGTGTCAGCAAAGGTTTCATCTGCTTTCCCTGGCGCAGGAAAGCTCTCGGCATGATGCTGGCATTGCAGGGGATCTTTAGCTGGTTCTTCTGCCTCCAGGGTCTCTGGAAATATGGTGACAACAGGGGGGCTTTTTGTCACAGGGTCTGTGTAGATGGGAGCCTCTGTTTGATCTGGTGTGCATGAGCCAGGGAGACTTTTGGAGGAAGATCTATTTTCCACCTTTCCAGGGTCACTTTTCTCAGCAGCCACAGCTCCCTGGTGCTGCTCGCCACTGTCTTTGGAGCAGAAATGTTCTGCAGCAAGAGGGGCTGGTGTGCACACCCCTGTCTCCATCGAGCCCAGCTCCACTGGGCAAGACCAGGGCTCCTTGGGTGTCTTGTAGTCCCCATGGGCGCTCACAACAGCTGGTTTCTCATCTCCCTGCCTTTCCCCAACACAGAGGCTTGAACTGCTCAGCTCTTCTACCAAGAACAGTCCTTTCTCCTGACCTGTCTCTTGCTCGGCTGGCAGGGGTGGGAAGTGTTCAGCCACCTCTCCTTGTAGATGGGCAGCGATGTGTTGCTCGGATTTCTGAAGGGTGATGGATGCATCACTACCCAGCTTGCTGGTTTGCAGTTGACTTTCCAGCTCTGTGACTAATTGCTTGATCTCCAGCTCATCATCAGATATGTTGTTCATAAAAGTCACATTATAATCCGTTATCCTGTCTGGTAGCGGCAGGGAGAGTTGGCTGGCGGGGACAGGTCCTTCTTTGGGGAATTTCTTGGTTAACGGCTTCTCCACCGCAAGGCTGTGGAACTGAGTCATGTCATCTGGCATCATTGGAGCCACCTCCTCCATGAGGGACCAGTCTTTCTCTGGCATGAATGGTGGATACGGTTGCTCAAATGGCAATGACTTGCTGGAGGGATTGCTGGGACAGGCAAATGTTGTCACGTAACTGTCCTTGCTCACAGAAACACTCTCGTATAGTGGTGGATCAAACTCGGTGACAGGAAGCTCTCCAAATATTGAAGAGGAATCAAAGCTAAGAGGGGAAGAGACCTTGCCCTGTGGGGTTTCTATGGCATAGGGGGAGATGCTGGTGTGCTTCTGCTCAAAGGAACTGGTGTTGATATTATCCTGACATAAGTACATGTCATCCATGTGTGAAGAGTCCAAAGCTGGGGGCTTTGAGAAGAGGTTGTCATTGTATTGACTGGGAAGGCCTTTGGGATTGAAGAACTCATTGTCGTTGCTGACGTATGGATTGGGCGCCTTGGCAGTGAGCATCATACCCACTGCATCCCCTCCGTAGGGGGCAACTGGAGCAGAGTAGTCCTTTTGACCATCAGACAGCCCATGTGCCTTCAAATATTTGATGCCTGCTTCTGAGTAGGCAGGAATTGTTTCGTTACTGCTGTGGGATGGACCAATTAGCTCCCCTGCATGGTACTTTGGTCCATCGCTTGTGAAAGGGACAAACTGATGTTTCTGGTGGAGCATGGGCAGTTCGGGTGAGTCCTGAGACTCCAAGGTGGTTTCTCCTGCTTCACTTGTGTGCTTTGCTACTTCTTTGGGCTCTTCTGCCCCCTTCTTACAGGAGTGCCGGAAGGGGCTCCTGCCTGGTGTGGCTGTGAGGGGCAGTTGACTTTCCTGGGGCTGCGGTAACGGCTCCTCGTTTGCACAGTCTATCACAACAACACTTGGTTCAGTACTCGCTTGGGTCGTGGAGCCTGCTGCCAAAGGCTGAGCTGAGCCAAACCGCCTGCTCCCCCTGGGAAGGTCTTCTTTGCTCTTCTGGTTCTTGTCCTCCATAAGTCTGAGTGGAGTCCTTTGCACACGTGCTGGGCTGCCTGCACGCCTCCTCCTCTGTGTGCCTCCCTTCTCACTGCCCGAGCCAGCACCATCAGTGCAGGGTAGGCTAGTGCCCACATCATTGGACACACAGTCACTGTGGTTGCTGCCGGTAGATGACTGTCTGCTCCGCCTTCGGACTCTGGTGGCACAATTATCTTTCTTGCCATCTTCCTGGCTCAGGACACCCCTGTGCTCCTGTGTCTCCTTTTTCTGACTGTCCCTTTTCTGGCTGTAGCTCCAGGCTGGATCTTTCTCTTTCGGTCTCCCACTTCTTCCTGGGCGTCTCTTGCTAAAGTTGTACTTGGTCCTCCCAATGAATCCTGTGCCTCGCTTCTTCCGTCCTCGGAGCTTCCTACAGTCTGCCCCATCATCATCTGAGTCGGAGACATAGTCATACTCGTGAAACCTGCCCTCCTTGGCAGCTGGCATCAGCCTCTCAGTGACCTGTGTGACCTGTGCCTGCTTGCTGCTTTTCACCTGCAGTTTGTGGAGCTTGTTCTTCTGCTGCACAATCTTGTGAATGAGCTCCTTGCTCCATGTCCCACTCCGGGGCTTCCGCTTCTTCATCTCCTTCATGGACAGCCGAGATGGTTTGGAGCTCTTGGTGGCAATGCCTGGCCCCACCTCGCTCTTCATTAGATGCTCCTGGCTGTGCTTCTTGGAATGCTTTTGGCTGGAGGTGGACTTGGAGGAGGTGGTGCCTGGTGGGATGTTCTTCCTGCCCACTCGCAGCCTGGCTGTACTCTCTGCTCCTATGACCCCAGGATCTGGCTCCTGGGCAGCCAACCTGCGCGCCGCCCTCCCTTTGTGAAGGTGCTGCTTCTCTTCCCCTGTCTTTGCCTGCTCCCCATCTGCGTAGCTGTCCTTGTATAAACAACCGGCCTTGGGCTGGCCCACTGCCTTCTCCTCCATCGCTGCCTGCTTTGATTTGCTCTCTGAGGCCAGGGCTTCCTTTGCCTTGTGGGACATCCCACCGCCAGCCACCTTCATGCCTGTCAGCTCCTCATCAGCAAACACGTCTATGAAGCTGCTGTCGATCTCTGGGTTATCTGACTGGTACCCCAGGCCATTGAGGGCTTCAGTGATCAGGCTGTCCAGCTTGGCATCATCGATGTCCAGGTCTGAGGCAGTGAGTGGCAGTGAGCTAGCGGCGAGGCCGTTGAACAGGCCGCCCTTCAGAGCATCTTCCTTGCCCTCGCTTTTGCTTTCCCCATCCAGCAAGAAGTCATCACTCTTGTTTAAAGCCAACAAATGTGCGTGGGTGTCCAGAGAGAGTCCCAGACTGGGTGGTTTGGGGGCCTCCAAGGGGAGTGCTTTCCGCCCCTCGGCTGCCCGAGGAGCATCCTTGCTCTCTCCCTGGGGAGTGGGATGGGAGGTGCAGAACTGGCGGTGCTGCAGGAAGGAGGAGAGGTTGCTGTAGTTCTGGTCACACTGTTTGCAGGTCAGGAGCACATCCAGCTGGTCCAGGCTGGTGCTGCTGAGTGAACTGGCCAGCAAGTGATGGGAGGAGTACGGCGGTGGCGGCTGCTCCCCATCCAGCCCATCTGAGCATCCTTTGGCAGCTCCCATGCCAGGTTTGTGGAAGGGGCTCACCGGGGTGCATTTCAGAAGATTGTCATCTTTCAGGGCATCGGGAGGGAAGTGAAAGGACTTGATGGAATCTGGAGGATGGTAATGAAGTGAATTGGAGCTCAGGACATCGGAGAGGTGGAAGGTTTTGTTGCTGTCCTTGGAACGGCAGTGGTGCTGGAGGAAGGGAGAGGGTGTCAGAGCTCCAGACATCTGGCTGTCTTCAAAACTGGGGTTGAGTGGGCTGCTGGACATGGGGGAGAGCGACGAGCAGGTGCTGCTGCAGGTGGGGTTGGGGACAGGGGACGGCAGCGGAGACTCGCAGGGGGAGGCAGCTACCAAGGCTGATGGCTGCAGGACTAGTGCTGAGCCCGATGCGCTCCTGGAGGCAGGAGGAGGACCTGCTTGACCCATGCTGTAGAAGAGGGCTTTGCTTCTCGTTTCACAGGTGGGAGACCCTGGCTCCTTCCCATTTTCAAAAGAGAAAGCACCTGTTGAGTTGAGGTCCCTCCTCTGGACCCCAAGACTTTCTCCTGACAAGAGTTTTTTGCTGTGATACACGGGAGGGTTACCTAATGTGGGGCCTTTCTGGGCTTTCCCACTCCCCTCCCACTCTGATGTGCCCAGGGGGAAGGAGAGCTTCTGGCTGGTGATCTGTCTCGACAGCTCTAGCCTGTTTTGACCGGGCATTGCAGAAGTGAGGTGTATTTGCTGCCAAGGCATCCTGGCATTTTTCTGCCTGTGCTGCCTCTGCTCGGGGCCAGACTGGCACTCGAATGAGAACTGGTTTCCAACAAGGTTTGAATAAGGTGCTGAATTCTGGTCCATGGGAGAAAACGCCTTAGTGGCACCTTCCCAAGCTTGCACAAGCCTGGGGTGGGTGGGTGTTGTAGTGGGAATGCTTGTCTCAAAAGGCACAGATCCTGCGCTGGCACTGCCCGTGGGGGAATTGCAATAGACTTTGCTCTGAAAGTGCACTTGGGAGAGAGGGTTTGGTGGCACGCTCCTTCTCAGAGGGCTGCTCTGGACCAGCAGCCGTGGGCTGGGGACACTGTCTTTCGCTGAGGCTTGCCTCGTACCGACTGGCTTTGGCATACTAGGTGAGTGTAAACTAGACGGAAAAACAGTTTGGTTTTCTTGGAAAGTGCTTGCGTTTTGGTCGATAGCACCAGATGACGAGAGAGCACCATTGGGGTCGGTGGCATGCTCGCTCCTGCCCTTGCAGCATTGCAGTGGGCTGTGGTGTGGGGCCAGCGGTGGATGCAGGAACGGCGGTGGTGGTGCCGGCAAGCCGTAGAGCCTGCCCTCGGGGGACACGCTCTCATAGGAGCTGCCGCTCAGTGCCTCCTCTTGCCACTCGCTGGAGGACGAGTGGAAGGCGAAGGCACCATGAGCGAGCTGGCCAGTGGCAAGCCCCATGTCCAGGTACTCCTGGCTCCCCACGTCGCTACGGTATGGTTCCTTCCCCGAGTCGTGCAGCAGCTGGAAGGAGTATTGGCATGGCAAAGTCCCCAGGCCGTGGGCAATGGCTTTGCCACCCTCGGGGAAGGTGTTGGGCTTCTGCACTGAGATCCCATAGCTAGCACTGGCAAAACTCTTCTCTGGGGAAGGCCAGGAGTTGGCTCCGTTTGCCTGAAACTCTAAGTAATGTAGCTGCCCATTGGTGCCGGGGCTTTTGAGGGGGACGCCGGCGGCAGGAGGCTGCCCCTTGGGGCTGTGGCGTGGAGCGGGCTGTGAGGTATAGTTGGCGGATGTTCGGCCGGCGGCAGCATCAGGGAAGCAGTGGCCAAAGCTGAGGTCTTCTTGCCGGAGCTCAGTTTCATGCTGGGGGATGCTGGGCATGTGGAAGTGATAGCTGCCAGCCACGGGGCCGTGATTCGCCTCTGGCTTCTTGGGGGGGATCACCTTCTGCTGGGGGTAGGCAATGCCGATGGTGGGGTTCGGCCGGGTGCCGGCAATGCTGAGCCGGTAAAGCTGCTGGTGGCCCCGTTCACCCTTCCCCGAGCGCCGGCTGCGCTCACGGGCTCTCCCCTTCCCTGGTGGGGACTGGGGTCCACCCTTGACTTCTCCCCAGGTGTCATTGTTGCCAAACTTGGGTTTGCAGTGGAGGGATTTGAAGTCGATCTTCCCCGCTTGCTGTGGGCGGATCACGGCTTCCCGTTGGCTGTGGGGCTCCTTGTCCTTGGGGCTGGGGAAGGAGGACATGCTGTCCCCACTGAGCACCTTCCCATCCTTCCCCCTGCAACCTTCAAAACCAAAGTCCTTGTTGGCGTCTTTGGGGCCGGCCTCAGTATCGCTGATGGTGTAAACATGCTGGGTCTCTCCAGTCATGATACCGAGGTGGGGGGAAAGGCTAGAAAGCCCCGTTCTCCTGTCCCGCTGTGAGCTGCTGTCCCTCCGTCATGGGCATGGTCCTCCTCTGGTGGGCACCGGGGCAGCGAGAGGCGCAGCAGCTTCCCAAGGCCGGGGTGGCGCAGGATCCCAAGTGCCCGTAGGGCTCTGCTGCATCGTTTCAGACCTGGGATGGAGAAAAGAGAGAAAGGGCAGCTGTCAGCCGCGGACAGGAGATAACTCAACGCCTTTTCTTGGCACGGAGGGGGAAGAGGTGGAGGAAGGGACAGTGCAACCCCCCACTAACAGCCCCGGGGTGGTCCTCCGCATTTTGGCTCTTCAAAGGATGCTTGGAGCATTTCACCTTTGGCAAAAACTGCTGAGGGAGGCACTTTTTTTCCTCCCGGGGAAGCTATTTCTGGGTTACTACTTAGCAACATAAGCAGAAAAAGATGACAGAAGAGCTCCACCTACGGATTAGCGGGAAGGGCTGTCAGGCTGGGCTGGGAGAGGCGTCCTGGGAAGGGCTCCCATGTCTCCGTGTCCCAGTTCCCGCAGCTGGAGGGACCATGAGATTGGAATGTGCAGCAAAAGGCTTTTTTTTCCCCACCTCAGTTCCCTCCCAGCGCATCCTTTTGGCCTAACTGCCCCTCTACCAAACCATTGCTCAGAACCCCCTGGAGAAAGGACTGAACTTCTGTGCCTCTGTCTTAACTTTAACATCACCCGCAAATTGCCCTTGCAATTTTAGACGCTGTTAAGTAGGTGAAAGAATAAAAACTAAGTCCTGACTTTACCAGCTGATTTTACGATACAGGACCTCAGGGCATAACACATGAAACACAAGTCAAGCCCAGCCTTTTAAAAGTTACCACCGGGATTTTAGCCGCAGACACAGGTAATATTAAAAAGAAGAGTAAACTTCTGTTTTAAAGAGTCTCTTTAAAAAAGTCTGTTGGAAACAGAAAGGGTTTCTTTCTCCTTGCTCGCTAGAAATGCCTCTTTACTGTCTGCCGCAGGGGGCAAAGGCAGGATACTGCTGGGAGAAGGGGAGGGAGCAACCTGGCTGTAAAGAAGCCTGAAGTTCAGCTTATTAGTCTTCTCCTGGGTGTAATTCTTACAGATCCCCAGTCTTGTTCAGGGTCCACCCTGTGCTGCACAGCCTCGCTCTCCCTGCCCAGCAGAGATCTGAGCACAAAATGAGATTTTCTGCATGGAAAGGGGAGCAACCTGCATCTATTTGGGTTCTCTACCACGTGCATGGGTTTTTTTTTACCAGTTCACGTTTGATGCTTCTCATGTACAGAACAGCTGGGGTGAGCACCCAGCAGTCTATGATGCCGTTACAGCACATAGGAGCACATAATATACATTATTATGTATATATAGAGAGAGCACGGGTTTGGCTGCATCTCCCTGCTCCTTCTGCAAAGATGCTATGAGCCCTTGCAGGGAGGGAAGGCAACGCAGTGAGGAGAGCCGGAGAGGGGGCTCCCCAGTGTCTTCTCTCTGCTTTGAGATGCTGGGCTCAAATTCCTCCAGAATTTAACATCCCGTTAAGTGAAATGAATCCTGGGCTGATACAGCCAGGCCCTATCACGCTTGCTCCCCACGCCCTGGCCAAAGCTCACACGCGGCCCTTTGGCACGCAAGGGGTTTGCTTGCAAAACAATGCGCCACTTATGCTGCTTCCAGCCACAACTGTGAAGCCTGTTTGCTGCTGTTTAAATTTGCAAAGGCCCCTTGCCAAGATAAAATACCCAAGGCCAGCACTTGCTACATTATCACAGTCGTGCTCTTTCAGCCACATAAAGGAGCCCTTTTTTTTTTGGAAGGAAAGGCTTGTTTGTGTATCCGTAAAGCTGCAGGATTTGCATGGCGAGGGACGGGGTTTACTGGTGCTTTAGCACTGAGTGCCAGGAGAAACAGACACTGTGCTGCCTGCTCTGGAAGAGTGGTGGAGATGAGGAAAGCAGAGCTGGTGGTAGGCAAGATTGTGCTGCTGATTGAGAGGATCCATGGGCCATGCCAGGATGCCCGGGCAGGAGATGGGCATGATTTTATCCCATGCAAACTATAGATGGTGCATAGGGATAAGGGCAAGGTGTCAATTAGGGCTTCATTCTCCAAAATCCCTGATGCTGGTCTCCACACCAGGACTTGGAGGTCCCTGTCATTGCGTGGGGGTGGCTGTGGCCACAGGGCATCACTCTGCAATCCCAGTGACCGGGTGCAGCCCTGGGAACAGTGCGGCACAGAAACCTGGGGCCTCTTGGTGAAGCTCAGCCAGTGCTGCTTCTGATGGGTGCTTGATGAGGAGGGCTGGGTGTGCTGATTTAAAGTGATATTCCCCAGACAGCTGCCTGCATCCATCACCTGAGGCTTTACAGGTTCAGCACAAACATAGAGCGCCCTTTGCGGGATGGGAAACCCAGAATAAAATGAAAATAGGGACCATTTTATCCTTTTATTTTCCAAGCCCTCAGTCCACTCCTTAGCCTGTCCCTGGGATCAGACTCCTCTTTGGGTTACCACAGGCATCACTTCTTTGGTTTTTATGTTTCATTTCCTGGAAGAAGAGGTTGGATGAGATGGGACAGGGCAAAGGAAGGTTATGCTTTTGAAAAAAAGCAGGTGGTATTTAGTAACAGGCTGCCTGGATGCAGGGAGAGTCCTCCCCGTGTGCAATCATGAGTCCTGCTGGGTGCTCAGCCTTTTCACCCAGTCACAGAGCATCTCCCTATGCTGGGGCAACACCGGGCTGCCCACAGCCTCCCATGGTCCTGTTGTGGCTCAGGGACACAGGGGACAAGATGACCAGCAATGGCAGGAGCCTGGCCAGTGAGGCAGAGCCCAGCCTGCTGCTCTGTGGGGCAGATCCCGTCCTGCTGGGAGTCCCAGTGTGTCAGACGGGTTGTGATTCACCACCCCGGCTCTCCAATACCCGGAGCCAAGTGTCTCAGCTCCTCACACTCTGAGAACTGCTTGTGCCCAAGGGGCAGAGCTGAGGATCCCTTGGGGCTGCCTGTGCTCCCCAAGCACCTTAGCACTTCCCCACCCTGTTAGCCCTTATTCCTGCACACAAATCCTGGGGGACTGCATCAAACCCAGCCCTGATAGCATCTAATTCCCAAGAGAGAAGACCTGTGAATCCCACCGGCTGAAGCTTTGCATCTCAGCTGGAACATTGCATGGGACCCACACCATGAAGAACAAAGGGACAACCACATCCCCACCATGGGCAGGGCAGCAGTAGGTAAAGCATCTCGCCAGGGCAAAGTTCTGCTCCAGTGGAAACACTGGCAAGGGGACAAAACGGTTGTGTGAACAGCTGAAAAACAAACCCAATGACCAACAAGAAAACCCCACCAGCTGATGAAGGAAAGGAGGAAGAAGGAACTGAAATGGTGGTGCTGCCTACAGAGAGGCAGATTGAGCCCTGCTAGCCAGCCTCTGCCTGGGCTTAGCCAAGCATCACTCTGGGTACAAGGCAAAACTCCTTCCCTGTGGTGGGGAGCAGAGATCTGGCCTTGCTGGGGGACTCAGGAGAGCCGGTTCAGCACTCAGCTTGGCCTCTCCCTTGCATGACCTTGGGTAAGTCAGTTAATCACAGTGACTCAGCCCTCCATCAGTAAATCAGGCCCGATAATGCTTCCCCTTGCCTATCTGCTCTCTGTATCGTCTGTTGAGATTAGCAAGGCAGGGACTGTTCTTGCTATTTGTATGTACAGTGCCTGGTCCAGTGAAACCCTGACGGGGCTGGGAGATGTGCAGGGCTGGCTGTAAGGGGCACTGGTTGGGGTGAGGATCCCGGGACTGCAGCTTGGGTTGGGGCTTGACATGGGCAAGCTCATAGGTTGCTCGTGCAAGGCAAATAACCATCCCAGGCTGGGGCTGCTGTTATCTGAGAGGGTATTGTAGCTGGAGGCACAGCGATTTTGGTACTGGCGGCTCAGGAACAGGCATGGGAGTGGGTGGAAGGAAGAAAAATCAAGATGTGGGTTGGGTGGTGTCACCCAGGCAAAACCCCTTTGCTGCGGCTGGTGGGAGGGAGATGGGTTTGGGAGGGGGCCCCAAAATGAACCCCACCAGCTCTGCAGGCTTTCACTGGCTTCAGGAGATGTGGGGATGACTCTCAACATGATTAGGGTTTTGGGAGACTCAAAAAGGAGCATATAACTACTGCCTAAAGGATTTAAATTCNTTCTGTAAATCCTACCCAGGTGGGTCAATTCTATCCAACCACAACTTTGGCTGGGAATGTGAAAAATCCCTCTCCCTTGTGAACTAGCCCATTCTCAAAGCCTGGTGTCTCTTTAAACTTTCTGTGTCCTGCAGCCGGACTGCTGCAGGGCCAGAAGAGCAGCCAGGGAGATCCCTGAGCAGCCCTGCAGCTGGGGCTTGGGAGGGCTGGGGGCATTCCCTGAGCCTGTTGGGGATGAGGAGAAAAGTATCTGGCTCCCAAAAATAGCATCTGACCCTGTGTTGTCAGCTGGCCATACCTTGGCACCCTCTGCCGCTCAGCTACTGCCGGGACTCACTTTCACCTCCCATGAAATATGAATTTCTTGGCTGCAAAGGAAAGAAAGAAAAATCACGTCAGGAATCTGTGTTTGGCTTGGCTGCCAGCACCACGGCGCGTGTGGAAAGCTCAGCTGCCAAAAGGAGGGGGATCCACCCCAAAATGCCCCATCACAGCCGCCCCCAGCTGAGTCCCCCCAGACACATGGCTTTGGCCAGGCATGTGGTCGTAGGGTGCTGTGGGAGTGAGAAAACTGAGGCACGGATGGAGAGGGGGTCCTACCTCCCTCTCTTCTGCACCCTGACTCCATCTCCTGCATTCCAGCCACTGCCTCCACCTCTTGGGGTCCGGCAGCCCCAAAGCCTTGCAGGGGCTCATTGTGGCTGTGGTCAGGATCTGGTCCCAAAAGGCAGGAAACGGCCTTTCCAGTGTGAGGAGGAGGAGGAAGGGAAGACTGAGGACAGCCAAACCCCAAACCACAACCCTAGGTGTGCTCAGGTCCTCTGGCAGGTGCCAAGAGCAGTTGCAGGGCTGCTGCCAGCCTGCTCCCAGCCCGACCTGCTCCTGCACCCAACCATGAGCTCAGGTACCCCCTGCCATCTCCAACCCTCAATGCCCCCCGGCCGGGTGGTGATGTCCTGATCCCCATGATGTCCAGTCCCAGGCAGGTAGGCAAGAGGTGGAGGAACCCACCTCCTGCTCCATCTCCATCCCATACCACATGTTTCAGTCCCTGCTCTTTAAATGGTACTTGCCCCCATTGCACCTTGGAAGTGGGAAAAAAGAGGGATTTTAGGGGATCCCTGCCAGCCCCAGGTCCAGCCTGGAGTTAACCCACTCTTGCTGCTCCCCAGGAGCACATGGGTCATATCCAGACACATCAAAACTTGTCCTGACATTAACCCATTTGCCAGTCAAGCAAAGACAAAAGCAGGATGAGAGGTCTGGCTCCTGCCCAGGCGAGATACAGCAGGTTGGAGCATCTCACCAGGAGAGATGTGACTCTTCCTTGCTAGCCCTGGTCCCTGCTTGTCCCTGAGGAGGGAGGCTGGCATAGGGACAGCCCAGGAGCAAAGGGGATGGGCAGAGGCTCTTTCTGAGAAAGGTTGGAGGGAGGCTGGAGCATCCTTTGGGCAGAAACCACAGTGAGAAGGAGTTGAGCCCTTGTGCCAACAGCTTGAAAAGGACTTTGAAAGAGTGTCTTGGGAAGATGCTGGGGGTGCGCACACACACCCTCTTCTGGATAGTCTGGTCTGACTGCACTGGGGCAAGGAGCAGCATGAGAAGTTGTTTCCAGCAGATTTTTCTGGTCCAAGGAGAAGTTGGAAGGTTATTCAGTAAGTTTGTTTCTTGCCTAGGATGATCCAAAATTGATTTTCTGGATCTGAATAGGTTTGAATTTCCAAGCTGGTAAGAATCCAACTTTTGCTCAGGATCCAGAGTTTGCAAACAGTCTTAATCCTTCCTCAGTTTATAATGAAAGACAGTGGAGGAGGGCAGGTCCCTGGGTGGTCACGGCTGTTCTTGGCAGCTCCCCAAGCACCCTGTGAAATATGAGGGTGTTGTGAGCCAGTGTCTCGGTGCAGTGCCTGGGTTCCCTCCCGAATCTTCACGCCACCTGACCCTGAGGTGCTACAAGAGGATGTTGCACGTCTGGCAGATAGGAAGCCCCATGGGAGACTGCACAGATGAGACGGCTGGGGTGGGAGGAGTGGAGAAGATACAGGATATGGCTCAGCCTCAGCTGAAGGTCATCCCAACCTGATGTCTTTACGAAAAGGGATGGATGGATCACAGTGACCTGGCAAAGCAAATCCCATAATACCCTGGCTGGGCGGTCATAGGAGCTGGGTGTCAATCAGCCACTCACTCCGGTCCCATCCCCAGCTGTGGCCAACAGTCTCCGAGTCTTTTCCAAAGGAAATAAGATGTCTGGTGATAGAGAGCGACTAGTCTCTCCCGAGGTTTAGCTCGGCTTCTCCACTGTTGGGGAAAGGCAGCTGGGATGTGCTGAGTGGGGCTGGGAGCTACCGGGAAGAATGGGGATGATTGGAGCAAGGTCTGGATCACCTCCCAAACTGACCCCCCAGGGCAAGAGCCTGGCCTGGTTCTGGTGGGTTTTTTGGCATGGGCGAGCAAAACCCTTCAAAGCATCTGCTTCCCTGAAAAAACAGAGACATCGGACATCTGAGGCCTCCTCCCTTCCAGCTCACTGCACCCCCAAGACTGCAGCGGGTTTCATCTCCCCCAGGGAATCAGCAGAGGGGCTGGGCCTGCCAACATCTTTGTAGGACTCTAATAAAGAATGACTTATTTTGACATTTATTTAAGAAATATTAATCTTTCATTTTCCTTCTAAATGCTCCTGTTTGCTAAGGAACTATCTGTTACCTAAGTGCTCCGATAAATCTTCTAAGGTAAAATTACATGTTAGATGCTGCCAGAAGGGTACATTTAAGAATGCTTCCTAAATTATCAACTGCATTAATCTTAATTACTTTGGTAAAAGTAGAGTCTGGCATTAGGGTGAACTAAATTGAACGGGTGTTTGTTTGTCTTTTATCATATCACATATTTGAGATCATTTAACAGAATGCAGATAAAAGGCGTGTGGGGCAGTGAGGTACCGAGAAACTGCCTAATGAAAATGATGGTTCTGGACGACAAAGAGCAGGAGGGAGGGGACTGCAGGAGCCCCTGGGGTCACCGACGCAGCAGGACCTGAGTGGTACACAGGCAGAGGAGCACAACAAAAAAATAACACCTCTCCCACCCCAAAAATCAACTCCTCTAGACATCATTGGGAGCAGCAGATCGGAAGGAGAAAAGCAGGTTGGCATCCCCTTGGGTGCTGGAGGACGCGAAGGGCTCGGGGTACCAGCACAGTCTGCATCACCCTGCAGGTGCCTCGGCAACCAGCTCGTGTCCTGCTGGGGCACAAATGGACAGAGTGGGAAGGACCTCAGCCAGGATTCAACTTTCTGCCAAAATCTGGCTGCTCTCCTGTTTATTTGGAGAACTGCAGCATGCCCGAGTTGGCCCAGGCCCTCACTTTGAGATGAGCACATTACTCAGTATTTTAAGGCACAGAAATGAAATTAAGCGTGGGATTAAGTGCTCTTTTACACTGGGGCCTTGAAGAGGTATTAAATATTGCTGTGATGAAATCTCACCATCTCCCAAGGTCTGTGTGACCTGGGCAGATTCATTATCAAAGCAGAGTGGGTTTGCATAAGCCAAAAGAGAGAAGTTACGTCTTGTTTTAAATTTAAGAAAAATTAGTCAATTGACACCCTTGCGCACAGGATGCTGAAGGGGAGCTGGTGGAAGATGGGGAGAAATGATTGTCTGCCACCAGTGATGAAGATAAAGGATGGATTTGGGGTGAAGGGAGCCCAATGGCATCACCTTGGATGCCTCCAGGCCCAGCTGACCCCCCACATCAGTGCTCCATATCACCATATCCCCCTCACCCCACTTTCCTGGGATACAGCCCTGCTCTGCATTTCCCTCCTAGGCTTCTTGACTCCCCCAAAACAGAATAAAAATGCAAAAGTAATGACACCATTCCCAGGCCAATATCATGTTTCCTTTCGCCTGGTGGAGCCTGGGTCTGCTCCAAGCTGCCTTCCCCTCTGCTCCCACTCCCAGTCCTGGTCAAATAGGGACAGGAAACTTGAGAGCAATGAGCACATTGCCGGTATTTTCACCCGAGTCTCATTTAGCTCATTGTCCTTTTGGCTTCCTTCTCCTCCCCTTTGCTCAGCAGCACGGCTGCCAGAGCAGCTCCTCAGGGATGGGGGTGCCACAGCAGATCAGAATCTGCCCCATGTTCATTTGGCTGTCTCTTCCATTGGGCAGACATGTACGTGCGCGCACACACACACACATATCACTGAGTGAAATTAATTGGCTCATTGCAATTAATGCACTCACGGACTTAATTTGGGTTGGTTGGATGCACGTCAGCAAGTGCACGAATCTGGCCCTCACCCATTGGGGTCCCACATGTGAGCAACCAGGCAAGGACACTTCCCCTTCAGGTCTTATCCTGATGATGTCAGTGAGTCCTGGTGACACCAGTCTTGCCGAGCCACAGCAGACAGACTGAGGAACTGCCACCTTCCTTGCTAGTCTCTGCAGGAGCAGTGAAATCCTAAGGGTGCAAAGGCCACAGAGACCTGGTTTTGGCAGACAGAGAGCATGGTATTTCACACTGGGGCTTAGACAGGCCACGAGCAGCGTGGGATCATCACGGCATCAGCCAGGAGCCCCAGCACAGATACTCCGAGAGCACCCACCGAGCTGGTTTAGGTGATCTTGTCACCTCCTGTGCTTCTCCCTGAGCTCAAGCAGGAGAGACGACCCTCAATGGGAGCCCATCCCTGGTGACACAGACCCCTCAAACCCTGTTGCCCACCTGGCACCACCCAGAGGAATCCCACTCATCCCTGGTGGAACCAAAAAGCCACAGAAGCCACCCCAGCCTGGAGAGCAGAGAGGCTCCTGTCCAGCCTGAACCAGTTACTGCAGGATCTGATAGGAGGAGACTGCTGCTAGATTTGGGAGCTTTTAAGCTGTCAACTTTCCTATAATTATTAGCAATGTTTTAAATAAGCTCTCTTCTGAAATTTGCTTCTGAAAGACAAGATTAATGAGCATTTCCTTTGGGGATTTATTGCACTGTTAATTATTCTCTTCCAGAAATTCGGTTCAGAATATTATCAGCTTTTTTTTCAATTAAAAGTGATTATAATTTGCTCTGTATAAAAGAAAAGTGGATTTAAAAAAATCATTATATCCCCCCTTCCTGATTAAGTATAATAGTCAAGTGATGGAGATAAAAGTAGCCAGTGGCTCTAGCAGGCCAAGCTGTGCAGACACAAACTCAGGGTCCCCCCGGCAGCAGCTCCATCTCCGATGGGGTCCAGCTCTTGGGATAATGGGATGACAAGAGGCCGACTTGCAATTTATGGAGATCTCCTGCAGAGGGAAGCAAAGGTGTCTACAAGCAGCCGTCCGGCGCGGTGCCAACTTTGGATGGGGGCGTTCAGGGAGGAGAAGGCTGGGGATGGTGAGACTGAGCGATGCTCCAGCAGCCACCTTCTCCCATATAATGTTTGGCTGCTACTTCAGGGCTCAAGGTGGAGACCAGGAGGTGCTCTGCGGGAGACTGATCCCAGGGGGAGTTTGCGGCGGGGAAGTGTTGGTAGAAACGGTAGTTTCTCGTTTCACTGTAAAAAATGAATTTTTGCACCAGGAATGCTGTGGGATTTGAAGTGGGACCAAAGCAGGGACAGCCCTGGAGAAGGGAGTCAGGTTCCCAGCAGGCAGCACAGGCAGGCACCAGCGCCTTGCCCTTTTGCAGGCTGTTTGCCCTCCCCAGCAGACATTCCTTGTGTGTCTCCCAAATGCAAAATATTCAGAAAACGCTACAAATACAAATGCTTTCTTGGCGAGGGACAGATCTGATTACACTCATAGCACAGGGGGGAGCAGCCCCATGCGTGGCTTTGCTTGAAAACACCCTGCAGACTGCACAAGAACCTGAGACCACGATCACTGCGAGGTTCGCTTTAACCCCAGACTGTCCCTGCAAAACCCTTGCTGCTCGGCTTGGCGGGTAGAAAGCAAAGAAGAGGTTGAACTAAATGCAAAGGCTGGCTGGAAGATGCCCTGTACAGGGATGTCTCTCGCTGGGACAGGCAGGTTTGGCTGATCCCTGTGGCTGGAGCGACCCATGGATGCTATCCTGCCTGTGTCCCCTGGCACACAGACCTCTGGCAGGGATGTGTCAGCACCTTGCCATGCGCCTCATGCTGATTGGGAAGAAGACGGCTCATGGGCTGGAGGGAAGGGGAGTGCTTGTGAGGAGAGAATCGCATCCCAGAAAGCAAAAAGGCAGCTTGGAAATTCTGGAGTGTCCTCCCCTTCAGGCTACCTTTCCACCCCGTGGGGTTGGGATACACCCCCAGCTTCACCTCTGGTACAGCTTCACCTCTGGAGCTGTGCCCACAGGAGGTGGGAGTTGGGCGTTGTAATTCTGATGGAGAACAATCCTGTTTGTCTTCCTCTGGCTGGGGCTACTGCCTGAAGCTGAGCTTGCCATTATGTCCTCGCCTGGGATTCACGGTCCTTTGAAGGCAGGAGGGATGTGCCACACAGGAAACCACAGGGGTCAGAGGTTTATGAAAGGGATCAATGTCAGACTCCAGCATCACTGAAGCTCCTCAGCAGTTCCTAGAGCTCTCTTGTGTCTGAGCTGCAAAATGCACTGGACACCCCAGCATGATCTTTTCACACACAGAATCACTAGGTTGGAAAAGACTCACAGGATCACCAAGTCCAATCATTCCTATCAATCACTAAACCATGCCCCTCAGCACCTCAACACCTTTTAGCCCATGCCAGGGCATAGGCACACTGGGAATGTTGCATTTCGGGCAGTGGGATCGCAAAAAAAGAGCTTTTATGCAGCCCCTCCCACCCCACCTGGCTGTGGGTGTCGGTGCTGAGAGCTGCTCTCTGTTCTCAATGGGAGCAGAAATGCTCAGGGCCGAGAAAAATGCACAGAGCTTTAAAAAGGCTGGTGAGCAGAGGGACATTCATGGTGAGCTTCAATTGGCTGCTTCGTAAAGATGCTGGTGCATCAGATGAGTTACATGGCCCTGGCAGCCCCAGCTGGAGAGGAAAGAATTGGTTGGCATCAGTGGGCAGTACCCAGAGCAGCTGGCAGCTTGGTTATCCTCATCCTGCCAACGTGATGTGTGGACATGTCAAAGCATCAGTAATATAAAAGTGGGATGGTTTGCAAGCCCTGCTGGTGCACCCCTGGTTTGTGGGGTGAGGAGGAGCTGGTCCAAAATCCAGTCACGCTTTCTGTTGTTCCTCCCATGAGTCTGGTCCCTTCCAGCCCCTCTCCAGGAGGGTGATGGCAGCCTGGGGCAGTGGAGACCCTCCTGCGCCGCAAAACATCAAAGCCGGGCAGCTGCGTGGGTCAGGTTTGTCTGCAGGTGCCGAACACGAGTCTGGCACATGCCTGAAACTTCAAAGAGTGAGTAATGAAAAGCATTTTGCCGATGGGTTTCCAGGCACATGCAGCCCTTCCTACTGGTCCAGCTGCTGGGTGGCAGATGTGGGGACACATCCTTGTGTCTCACCTGTGGCAGGAGAGGGCACAAGCCAGGCAATACCAAGGTAAAAACCCACAGAGAGGATCTGTGCTATTTCTTCTGCCTTTTTTTTTCTTCCTTTTCTTTTCCACCAGGCACCATCCGTGAGTGAGTGTAGCTGAATAATGCTGATATTCATTGCTGGGACAAGCCCAGGCTCTGTTTGCTTGGGAGGCACATTTTCTCCAGGGATACACCAAGCGACAAAATCCCCTTCCTCATCCTAGTGTATTTTTCTTTCATTAGTCAAAAATATTAGCAAAGGATACTTCAGAGGGCTGAAAAATAGCATCTTGCAAAGATCTTCCTTTTGCTGGTGCTGCACAGGGTGGAAAAGCACTTGGAGTCCACATCCTCCCCTGTTGCATCACTTCAGGTACAGGTCTGGGACAACATCCCTTCTTCGCGTGTGCTTGCAAAATGCAAAGCAATGGTTGGGAATTTCCCTTCTCTTTGGGGTGTCATTTTTAGGCAGAGCAGGGTTGTCTCAGGAAGACCAGGTTGCTGCTGCCCTTTCCCACAGGCATAATGCAGATGCAGCCACAGCCGGGGCTGAATACCAGTGACGAGTTGATGCTACAAGCACAAAGTGGCTGGAAAGCACTGAAATGGGGTGGAGATCTGCCCATTGCTCAAAGCCTGGGGCAGGCAGCATGGCCAGGGACCAGGATCCATGCTTTCCTGTGTCCTCCATCCCTTTCCTCATTCTCAGCCACTGAAGCAAAAATGAAGAACAACACCTCCCGCCACCACACCGACCCTCTAGGAGCCTGGGAAAAAAAAAAGTCTATTTTTATATTTTGGCTGGAAAACTGAATTCTTCCAAACAGTGACAAGGGTTTTCTGTAAAATCTTGCTTCTGAAAAGCAGGTGAAACCCACTCAGTCGTGGTTTCTCTCAGACACCAGTGGTGGGCAGATGCGGGTAGGAGAGGGCAGGGGGTCAGGACATCACTCCCTGCCTGACAGACCATGCTTAGCCCGGGATTATTTTTCCTCCCTGCAAAAAGCCTCCCAGACAATACCTAATGCAAAGGACACCGGAAACTATTTATTTCCCTCAGCTATTTAGCAATGACCGAACCAGTGGTAACGCAGTATTACTAAATCCTGCATACTTTTACAGTGATTTCACAGACCAAAAGGGTTTTTTTTTTCCCCCCTCACCTGGAGATTTAATGCTGCTGGAAGCAGGCAGGAGATATTTGCAGGGGAAAGCCAGGAGGGATATTCGTGCTGGCTTGAGGATGGGGGTTCTAAGCAAATAAGTTCATGCATCTCCCATCTGCCACACTCCTTTTCCTTGGTTTTTCCAACTAAACATTGCAACTAATAATTTTCGCACATGGTGTGAGAGCTGCCGTAAAGTGGCTGCTTATTTCATTAACAGCCGCCGTCTGCTATCGGGTTTAGGGAAGGGGGTGTTGGAGAAGGGCCGCCTGCACCCCGTGGGGTATCGCTTTACCCCACCGCTTCCTGCCCAGGTGAACCCACACAAACCTGCTTGTGTGATGGAAAACATTCGGGACCCGAGACACGTTTCCAACTGAAAGCACAGGCTGTGATTCAGCTTCCCTCCCCTGCCTTCCAAGACATCCTCCTTTTAACACAGAAAGTGGCATTTATCTCGGGATTCCTCAAACACACGGTATAAAAAAAATATAAAAAGCAATTAAATACAGGTCTGGGAGATTGCATATGCCCCACTGGCCATTGCAATGCTCCTGCCCTCCGGGGCGGTTGGTGCCTCTTGTGTGCAGGGGTGCTACGGGGGTTCTTCCAAACCAGATCATGGTGCACAAGCAGCCCTACAGTAACAAACTGACATTGGAATCAGCCAGAGTGAAATGGTTTTACTGTCCTGGGTCCTCTCAAGAAAGAATCGAGATGTGGAGATGGAGGCATGGCAAGAGGACAGCTCCCTCACACCCGTGTCTGCTTCCAGTACGCCCCAGCGTCCTGACACCCAGCCTGCCTTCCCCCAAGCCACCCTTTAATCTTCCTCACCGCCTGTTTCTAAACTGAGAGTTACAATGATCGACCAGAGCAAGACTTTGTTTTTTTTCTTTTTAAAGCTGGTTTGCAAAAACATGTTATGAAAAGGAAAATGTGCTGCCTCCTTCTGCCCCGGGACAGGGCCAGCAAGCACGGTGGGGGCTGCAGGAGATGCAAGGACTTTGCCCACCGTGCCTCACCAGGGCCAAGCCCAGACAGAGTTTGGGGGTTACTCTTCCCTTTCATCAGATGCCAAGTTTCAGCCCAGGATTTATACGGTCAAATCCAAAATCCCTGGAAGGCAGGGCTTGGCGCGGCGGGAACACAGATGCTGCCTTTAGTCTGCTGCTGTAATTATGCCACCAAACTTAGAAAGCAGCGGAAGAGCCGTATGTAGTGCTACAATTAGAAGGCTGTTTAATTGCAGAGCAATTGTATATTGTTTTCCTCTCCCTGGCTCCAGTTGCCAACAATGGGCTGAGCATCAGAAGCCGCAATGGAAACCCAGGCACGCTGGTTGCCAGCGCTCCCCACTCGTGCATCCTCTGAGCATCACTGCCTCAGCGATGCATGTAGACAGACAGCTCTGGGGACAACAGGCTTGGCACCCCAAAGCTGACCCATCACAGATGTACAGCCCCGTTGGGTCCAGAGCAGCAGGCAGACCTGGCCAGAGCAGCCAGCTGGAGGAGGAGCCACCAAAATACATATCAGCTTGAGGCAAGAGGCTTACTTTGAGCAACATTGTTCTCCTCCCTCTGGGACTCCCTTTCTCCTGCCCAAGGCACACTGGATTGCCTCAGGAACAGCCAGGAATGATTCCTCCCTGTCAGCCCAAAGATTACAATGGATATAGGCCTGGGAACCAGCAGCAGCAATGGAGTTGACATGGGAGAGCAGCTGATTTATATCACGCTGCCCCTGCAAACGCTGAGCATAAATCTGCTGCTTTTCAAGGGAAAGCGTGAATCAGAATAGCTCCGTTCAACTTTACTTTATCTCCTCACTGTGTGACTCATCCTCAGAGTGTTGAGTTGGGCTTCCTACAGAGCAGTGACAGATGTACATGGCCACCGGACTGGCTTTGCATTGGGGATTTCACAATGTCTGGCAGGAATGGTGCCTCCACCAATTCCATCATTGTATGGGAAGAAAATGAGAATCCAAGAGAAAAAAAACTGAGATGTTCCCAATCTGACACCAGTTTGGGCAGAGTCACCTCAGGTCTCCTGTTCTTGCCTGCAGATGTTGTCACCTCTGTGGGGTCTAAGCTGGAGCAAAGCTCCCAGAGATGCTCACCAGCCCTGAGGCTGCAAGAAACTTCCATGGATTTATCCAGCTGCAGCACCAGGAGGAGGGATGCGCAGGAAGACCTGGAGAACATGCCCAGTGTCAGCAGCCTGGTCAGGGTTATGCAAGTCCGACAGAGGTGGAAAACATGAGCAGTCTGTAATCTTCTGCAGGACAGTTCTAGGTTGACAGTGCCGCCAAAAGGAGGGATGATAATACTCAAACACCAGGTTTAAAGTGTTCTGAAAGTGGGAGCAATTCTAGGGAGAAAGACTAGGGGAGCTTTGTGTTCCTACCAGGGCTGGGGTTTCCTCTAAGTCTCTCCCAGCTGATCTCAGGCAAGGCCCTTTAAAATGAACAGACATGGTGGCTTAATGCTCACATCTCATAGTTTCAGTCCTAGAAACACATGTTTAGCAGTTGGGAAATGGGTCTGGTCATCTTGCTGCAAAGGCTGAGATGCCCAGTGTGCACAATACTGAAAGTCCTCAGGTTTCCACACCGCAGTGATGGCAGGGGTTTTATCACAGGAGTTGGACACATCTCCTGCACGATGCAGAAAAGCGGCTTCTCTTGTTTTCACAGCTGATGTCAGGTCTGAAGAGGCTGCTGTGGAGCTGTGCCAGGGAGGAAATGCAGCAGAGGGCTGGCCAGCAGCTGTGGTTGCCACTGCTTGCACCTGGGTTTGTCTCGGACCCATGCCGATGGGAAGGCTCCTGTATCTGCAGCTCAGGGATGTGCAGAGGAGGCTTTCCAGGGATGAGCTGCTGCTCTGAAACCCTATTGAGGTCTGTGCATTTGGGAGCATGGGAGGAATGGCAGCATTGCTAGGTGACTTTCTAGCAAGATATCAATGTGGAGAGCCACCCACATCTTGCAAAGAACTCCAGGAGCTGCTTGCAGGATTACACGTNAGAGGAGGCTTTCCAGGGATGAGCTGCTGCTCTGAAACCCTATTGAGCTGTGTGCCTTTGGGAGCATAGGAGGAATGGCAGCATTGTTAGGTGATTTTCTAGCAAGATATCAACGTGGAGAGCCACCCATGTCTTGCAAAGCACTCCAGGAGTTGCTTGCAGGATTACACGTTGGAGTCATAGAATCATAGAATCACCAGGTTGGAAGAGACCCACCGGATCTTCAAGTACAACCATTCCCACCAATCTCTAAACGATGCCCCTCAGTACCTCATCCACCTGCACCTTAAACCCCTCCAGAGAAGGTGAGTCAACTACCTCCCTGGGCAGCCTGTTCCAGTGCCCAATGACCCTTTCTGTGAAGAATTTTTTCCTTATGTTGAGCCTGAACCTCCCCTGGTGGAGCTTGAGGCCATTCCCTCTTGTCCTGTCCCCTGTCACTTGGGAGAAAAGCCCAGCTCCCTCCTCTCCACAACCTCCTTTCAGGTAGTTGTAGAGAGCAATGAGGTCTCCCCTCAGCCTCCTCTTCTCCAGGCTAAACAAAGGTGCTGAAGGAATGGAGAGGACTGGCCAGAATCTGGTCTCATCCCCATGATGTCCTCAGTCATCCTTCCCTGGGCTGTGTTGCATGCACAGCCTGTGATGGAGGTTACTTGGAGGTGGGGATGGGAGGTGTGTGGTGGGGAGCCTGCATGCAGCCAGCAGCATGGAGACAGCGAGACCTGTGCGAACAGCCATAAAGGGAGAGGTGTCCCGGCAAAATCCAGGGATCTGCCACCACTCTAGCCCTGGTGGCAGCAAAGATGCTGCTTGGGATAAAACCTGTATGAGTCATGCCCTAGAGAAAGGTCAGAGAGCCTGTTCCCTTCCTTCCTTTAATAATCTGCTCTCAATAAAGTCCCGAGCAAAAGGATATATATATACAAAAGCAGAGCCTCTGGATTTCCCCTCCTTGCACCCTGCTGTCGAATGCTTCCCTGAAGGCTGTGGCGAGCTCAGCTGAGCCCAGCACACGCCTGTCCCCAGCAGCCAGTGTCACAGTGCAACTGCCAGCAGCTTGTCCCCCTCTGCAAAAACAACAGGCGAAGAAAGAGCACTTTTGTTTCTTCCTCCTCTATTGACACAGCTGGGAAGCCTGGAGCTGAGGGAGGTTCCTCCTCTGGAGGGCCAAGAGCCTCTGCACACTTACTTTGTAGCTCAGGTGGTGCTGGAAGAGACCAAGTGCCTTTGCCCACCTCACACGGACTAGCTGGGCACAGGCACAGTATCCTTTGGCCCACACTGGGGCTCTGAGTGAGGTGGCAGTGGGGAAGGACATCACCCCACCTTCTCCCACTGGATCCCCTCAGAGCTGGCAGCCCCAGGAAGGATCATTCTTAGGATGATGGTGATGTGCCACCCCAAAGCTGTGCAAACCAAGCCCAGCTGAGCCACTGATCACTCCTCCTGCACTCATCCGTGTGCAAGCCAGGGAGGCACCTATAATCCTGGGGAAATTGCACCAGTGGCCATACTGTGCCAAGCTTCCTGCATGCACGAGCCTCTGGCATTTGCTTTCTCCTGTCCTGCGGTATCTTCCTGGCTCAGTTGGACACGGCACAATGCCGGCTCAGATGGACCCAGCAGGTGAGCCCAGCTCCTTGGCCAGTCCTGTGCCACTCTGCTTTTAACAGGAAGGCACCAACCCCTCCTTTTCCTTCCACTTCTGTTGAAGAATTTACACTATTTGCTTTCATAGATGTCCAGTGTAGCTATTTTATTGCCATTTATTCTAAGCACCTCATCAACGCTGTAACATCACGGGGAAGAGATTAATGAATAAATTCTAGACATGAGCTATATTTCCCTGTAAACAAGCCTTTATGTGTTGCTGTGAGCACGTGGGCAGCTGCAAGGAGAAAGTGCAGCAATTAGCTGGGATTTGGGGTGGGACCCAGTTCGGTCTCTTAGGGCAGAACATGTCCTCCAAGCCAAACTCGGGCTGCATCCAGCCAGCATTTAAGAGCATGAAGCTACCTGCTTCACAGCACCCTGCGAGCAACACCTCCAAGCACCCCCCTGCTGGGATTTTGCCATGGACTTTCAAGAAGCCGTGCCTGAATCTGGCCACTTGGCCATCGCACGATCAGTGGGTTTCCTTCTCTTTGCCTTCTGCCTCCAAGGCAAGAGACAAATGCAAAGCATTCCTTTATCTTCCTGCCCCTACCGAACGACAGGCAAAGCAATAAAATGCATTTTTTATAGAGCTGTAAATTTAATTTCCTTTTAAACCATTTGCTTCCACTTAGAACTCAATGGAAATCCTGTGCTGCTGGCAAAGCTGCAGCCTCCCTGTGCTGCCATCAATGTATAGAAACTGAGGGCTGCAGTTTTTTGGATGAGCTTAAAAGTTGATGGAAAGGAAGATGGGCTGGGGAAGAGGGGAAAATTCTTAGGGCATTAAGGGCCTATTTTCCATCTTCCTCATGAAGCTTCCTGAAGGAAAGAGCTTGAGCTGTTTTATGGGGCCACAATTAACGCCATTTCTGTCGGCAGGACAAAAGTTCAGTCCCTGACTCTAGTGTGAAGCTGAAGACTCTGCTTGTCTTGGGAGAAAAAGAATGATTTTCTGTCCTGAAAAACCACATCAGGCTTTAGATTTGATGTTAAGAATGAAGAAGAAGCAGTGTGGCTCGTGCAATGTCCAGCATCTTTACACTATCAGGAAATCTGAGGGAATTTTCTCTGGTGAGCAAGGTGGCGGTGTTGGTATCACCCACCCTCGACGCTGGAGATCAACCTCAGCACAAAGTGGCAAGCAGTGGGTATTGAGGTTGGTTCTCCAGAGAGAACCCCTCCTCCAGCAGGACATCAGTCAGGGCAGAGTCTGCTCCTTTGGCCGCCCTTCCCGGGAGCTCCTCATTAGCATCCCTTGAGGGAGCTGATGGGAAGCAAATGAATGGCCGGGTATGTTATGACGGCTCTCGCAAGCAATATTCAGTGGCTCTGGGAGTCTGGGGCACCTGTAACTCATTTGGCTCTGGGTCTACCATGTCTGAGACCTGTATCTAGACCACTTCTCTCCTCCGTCCCTCCTCCAGCCTTTGCACAGCAGGCAGCTGCAGTTTGCACCCACAGTAGCTGCAGTCTCAGGAAGCAGTAGGACCAACAGATGGTACTTGGTGCTGTACAATGGTCTTTGACCCATGCACTTTGCCCCAGGGCTGTGTGCATCCTTCACCAGTGCCCAGAGCTACTGCCAAGCTGTGAGCATGCTCTGGGCACCAATTCTGTGTCTCCTGCCCAAAGAGGGTGGCTGTGTCCCCATCACCTACCTGCACCTGAGGACTTCTCTGTCCTATTTGGGCTCCTCACAAGCTCTGGACATATGGCACTCCCTGGTGTGGCAAATCCCAAAGGCTGGAGAGGTCATTCCCAATTGTCCTGGGCAGATCCTCCTGCACTTGTGCTGGTCCTGTGCCACTTGAAGACAGAAAGCTGCTTACCGGGCACTGGATCTGCGGAAAAAGAAAGGAACATGGCTCAGTGGGGAATTCTGGAGACGGGCTCCAAGCCATCACTGCAGGGACATCGTCCTGTCACCCTAGGATATTGAGTCCAAAGTACAGAAGCTATGTCAGAGAAGCTCTGAAAGAGAAGCTGTTCAGAAAAGCCAGTGCATGGATTTTGGAAGAGCCTCCCAGGGTGTCTGGGAGAGGGATGTTTTGTCAGGGTTCATAGGGGGCTCCCATCCAAGCTCCATGGTGCTGTTGCTGCCAAAGACAGCACCACTGAGGGGACAGCAAAGGGAAGATGGGCACCTGCAAGTACTACTGTCCCTCCTGTCTGCAGTCTGCCCTCCTCTCCGACGGTGCTGTCAGGTCCTGCAAGGCTTGGGAGGGCTGTGTGCTCTGGCTCCCAAAATCTGAGAGGTGACATATGCCAAGGGATGCAGGTCACATTCTCCTGGCCTTACAGCCTATTGATCTCTGAGCTTTATTTTCATCCTTTGTTTTTAATTGAGTGATGAGGAACAAGAACAAAAAGGCTCAAGATGGATCCATGGGGGCTCTCAGTGTCTCTGCCCCTGCTTGTACCAGACTTTATGTCCAAGTCTTCCTCTCCAGTCCATCGCCTCCCACAGGGATGCTCACTAGGCTGGCAAAGTTTCTCTGGTCATGCTTCAGGGGACGTGCCTATAGCCCAACACTCTGTGCCTTCCTCACCCCATGCTGGGGGAAGAGCTGCTTGCCAACACCTGCAAACACCTTGAAATCCCTTGGCCCTACTCTTCAAACCTGCATCATTTCAGCTAGTGTTCAGGTTGTTTTGATGGACAGAAACTCCCCTCTTGCTCTGTGCATCGCCCCAGCACAACTTGTCCTGGATGCCAAAAAAATATAGGTGTATAAACAACCAATAACGGTTACAATTTAAGCCCAGATTAAAGCATTACATGAATCAACCTTGCTTCATCCCTGTGTCCTAGGAGGTGGCTGCATGACCCAGGGATCACGGGTGCTGCTTGTTATCATTGTGGAATTCATTTGCAAACTGAACCAAGCCTGTCCACGTCCCTATTAATGTGATACAGGTGAGTAAAGCTCCCAGCACCAGCTGCTGGAAGCAGGTCCCGTCCTGGAGTCATTTGCTGCTGCTTTGAGAAAGTTTCATGCTGTTGCTTCCAGCCAGATCCATGGTATCTCCAAAGCAAGATATGAGGGTACCATTCTGGCATGACATTTTGGGAAGGCAGCCACGAGAGCAGTGCAGAAGGAATTTAACAATGACCCAGACAAGTGCAAACCTGAAAACATCAACCCAACATCCACATCATGCAGCTTCTCTGGAATCAGTGTGTGACCCATTTCCATAGCCCCAGGTCAAAGCGGCAGGGCCAGATGTTCAAATCAGCACTGAAGTGCCCAAATCTTACCCAGGCCACAGCCCAGTGCTCCCTGAAGCATTTATCTCCCTGAAGATTTATCTCCTCGAGCAGCCTGTGAGCTATTATTATGTCTTGTTTGCAGTCTCCCAAGCTGGGGTGCAAATGGTCCCAACTGAACCCTTGGTGGCTACTGTCCTCAAATCTGAAGTCAGAGTGATCTGTACAAAAGCTGCACCCAATGCTGAAGGTTTAAAATGTCCAGAAGTTTAAAGCACTACATGAAGCCCACTTCAAAGAGCTACAGCTTCCTATTTGATAACATCGGGAGTCTGGATCAAAGGCTGCATCAAGTCCAGTGAGGGGAGGGAGAACAAAATAGCTTCCTCTAGAGCATTCCTTGCTGTGGAACATAAGCTACTGGTTTAAGAAAAGAAGACTATCATGTTAAAATTATAGATAATTCTGAAACCTGCTTCCCTACTGGCTTTATGGGGTTAGAAAGTGGTTTGCTAGCAAAGGGAAGGGAGTGCACAGGTCTCCAGCACTGTTTGAATCTGGTTTTGCACATCAGGGTACATCCAGCTCTGCCCCTGTGGGGCTGTGGCACCTGGCTTCTCCTCTCCTAAAGAGGACAAACACAAAGAGGAAGGCAGCAAGCACAGACCGGGATGGAGCAGGCAGCTGGGGACAGAAGGACTCTCAACCACACATGGAGGCTCATGACCCAGTGCAGGATGTCCCTTGCAGGGCTTGAGTTTGAGAGCACCCCATGCCCCTGGTGCCTCAGCAGCTGGAGGTAGATACTCCCCTTTTTAAGGCTGCTTCTGTGCCAGCTACAGGCACGGCTGTGGGCTTTGCAATCCTCCCTGTTTTAAGTGTTCCCAGTTGGCCCGTCCCTGCTGGGGTTGATATCAGCACTCTGGTATGCTGGCGCTGGGATCTGGACTTTGATGGAAGCCACCCTGCCGAACAGCCTCATCTCACCCTCCAGCTCCAATAATAAGATGAGAGTGAGTGAATCTCACCTGGCTGGGAGTTCCTCGCCCAGGACACTGTGCCAGGCTGGGATCTCTGGGCTGGGGGATGCCTGAAAGTCATCACCGTGTGTGGATGGAGAACAAACTGTCACCCGAGATGTCCTCATCCCTGCAGCACATGCAGGGAACTCTGCTCACAGCTTCTTAAAAGGACCTTGGACCTGCATGGCTACTGAGGGAAAGGGGCATAGTGCTGCTTCCTCTGTGCCTCTCAGATGGCCAGCCTGGCATTTCCTAAATGTATTTTGCAGGACAGTGACTGTTTTGGCCTGCTGGGAGTCTCAAAGTTCCAAGAAATGGCACAAAATGGCCATGTGCAATAAAGAGTCAAAGCCAACCAACGCAAGAAGCCATGGGCTTTCCTCCTGGCTTTGCAAATACCATTGCTGAGAGGCAGGGTAAAAGCAGACTGCCCATTTCATAAAGCATCTCTGACCACATCACATTGAAACGATCCTGTTTCATCCACTAGCAAAACCTCAGGCAAAAGCCTGAATGCCCTGAGCCCTGTGCCGTGTGGGTGGGCTTCACACTGGCTGGTTGGAGCAGACCCTGTGGTGCTGCTCTGGAGGAGTTGGGGATGCTCAGACCCGCCCTGTGCTGCTAAGAACATGGAGGAAGGGTGCTGAGGACAAATAAGGGGGGCAGATGTACCACAGACGTGGTGCCATGCCATGCACACATACCATCAATCCTTGCTGAAATCCCTCCTGTGAACCCATCCTTTCCTCTGCCCGAACGTTCTGGGATGCATTTGCCAGCTCCCTGCCCCGCATGCAGGCAAATTCTGCAGCAAAACCTGGACCCGGGTGGGCTACAGCTCCTCCTCACCCTCTTGCCCCTCATTTCACATCCCACAGCACGCAGGCACAGCGGATCCTTTCTCTGCCCTCCGCCTCTGCAATGATTAGTGCCTTTCAGGAACGTTTTTTTTTTTTTTCTGGCTAGCCGGCCCCAGATGAATAGCTCTGGGCAGAAGCGAGCAGACAGCATCCCCTGTATTCCACCCTTCATATGAAAACCAGATGCCACAAGTATGGTTGCAAATCAATGCTGACAGGGGGACGAGAGGTTTACTTAGGATTTGAGAGAGGGCACAAAACTTTTCAAAGGGGGCTACCGTGCAGCCCCCTGATGCACAAACGCCAAATTGAACCAACCCTTCCTCTGTCTGGTGTCATGGAGCCTGAAAAGCGCTGGTAATGATCTCCTTTCATGCTGTTCATGCTTTCCCCTAGCTTTCCTAAAAATGACAGCTGGATAAGGACTCATTACCTGGGGAGCCTCTTATTTGTGTTAGTTTTAACTCATCGCTGCTTGCGTTTATACAGCTGGTAGGGATGGCGCAGGGCACTGCCAAGGCTGGAAGCAAAGCCCTGCTCAGAGGGTGAGCTGGCAGCAGCATCCTGATGGGTACCATGCTCTAATGAACTGTCAGATCGCGGAGGGAAAGTGATGAAACAGCTGGGCTAATGTTCAGCGACAGCGGCGATTTACTAATCCATCTCAGAAATAAATAGAAGCCGCGTGGAATAAAAGCAGAGTTCAAGCCAGGCCCTTGCCGGGGCATTCACAATGAAACAAAACTTCAGGTTTTATGAATGACCTTTTCACTTAAGTCCCCAGCAAGTCTGTGAAGGAAGCGAGGAGCAGCCGTCCAGGGAATCGCTTCAAAAGATGCAAAGTCAAGAGGTTGGTGCTCAATGCATCCAAGGCTACGGCGTGGGAGAGTTCAGGACTGGAAAGAGTGGCAGGGAGATGATCTCCAGAGGCCCATATCATTGGGTGTGCATATCCCGCATTTGTGGCACACATTGGGGTGTACAGCTCCTGTTTAACCTCAGAGCTGCAAAGGAAATTCCCAGCTTAGACCTGTCATGGGTGAACAAGGCTAAGACCTCGATTTCCGAAGCTCAGACGTGTCCTTCCTGGCCTTGAGGGTTTATCCAGTGCCACTGAGAAGCCATCTCAGCCAGGGTGCAGCCCTGCATTCAAATGTTCTCCACAAGCTGAGCCCTCACATAACTGGTGCTGTTGTCTCAGGGTTGCTCTTGCCAAGTGTGGTGGCTTTTGATGCTGCAAAATTTCCCAGCTTGCTCCTCCTGTGAGCCAGGGCTGCCGGCAGAGACACCCTGACAGCCGTGGGAGGGATGTTCTATTGAAAAATCCATCGGGATGCAGACCAGATCCGCTCCATGCAAGCCCTGTAACTGTCCCAAGGACCTCGCCATGAACTCAGGGTTGTGAAACTCTCCCTAGCCGACATTCCTGTCCGGGGAGCTCCGTCTGTCCAGCTTGTGCATCTCCCAGGAAGGATTTCTTTCTACTGGAAAAAGAGATTATTCAGAACAACCTGCGTCTGCCTCTTGACAGCCCTCGCTGTCGTCATAGCCCAGGAAACATTTCAGCTCGGGTAGTTGAAAGGATTGCTACAACCAGTTGGCAGCAAAGATCACTCAGACTGTGGAAGTGCTTTGGGATGAAAAGTACGTGATAAATTAAGATTACTACTCTTCCCTCTGATCAGCCAGTCACTGGTTTCCAGCACAGTGTTGGCCAGAAAAGTCTCACCGAGGGATTCTGGCCTCACCCCGAGAGCTTGCGGTTGAATGAAAGCAGATATTTTACACCAGCATCCAGAGTCTGCTTTGGGCTCTTGAAGTGACAGAGAATTCACCACAGCTTTCGTAATCTCTTCCAAAATTAATTATCCCCGCTCCTAAAAACCCTCCTGCTCCAATTGCTCAGCCTGCAGCTTCAGCAGCAAAGCCAGTGATGCTGCAGTGTGTGATGGGAGAGCCTCTGCCACCAGGTACCTTCCCTCTGGGTGGCATTTCAGGCTGTAATCAATGCCCTTTTTAGCCTGCTTTTCAAAAAGTTGAATAAAATGAACTGGATTATCATTTTTTTTTTCACTAAAACCAGACTTAAATCTCATCCCGAATCTCTTGGCATCATTGCACCCTGCTCCCATAGGAGCACCGTGACAAGCCCAGGGCTCATTGCTTTGGCTCACACGTGAGCCAGGTGCTTTGCTGTTGAAGATTTGCTGGTGGTTGCCACTGCGCCAACCTTCATGGCATCCACAGGCATCCACAGCAACATTTTATGCTGCCTCGAAATTAAATAAAATAATCCTGAAGAGCAAAAAGCAGTGAGATGAAGAAAGGGGTCCCTCTAGGATGCTCTGGAAAACACCCACCTTGCTTGCAATTCCTTATTTGCAATTTCTTATTTGCAATTGCCTTGCTTTCAACTGTCTTGCTTACACTTCCTTGCTTGCAATTGAGGTGGAGGCAGGCAGGAAAAGGGCTTTGAACATCCAGCCGGGGGGTGATGAAGCATTGGGATGAGAAGCAGAGCCCCTTGTGCAGTGGTTGGCAAAGACCTGGCACCACTCCCTGCCGTGTAGCATCACGGCCAGAGCAGCTGAGGAATGCAGGTTTGGGATCTCAGCTCACCTCCTCTCACCCTGAGTGGACTTCATGGCAATGAAAAGCCAGTGCTTGACCCCAGCACTCACAATGACAGCTTGAGCAGGTTTTCATTAAAACATTCATCTCCTCTAGAGGAGATTCTCCACTTGTGTTGTGTGCAGGTGAAACAAGGCTTGAATTAATATAAAGTGGTAGATGCACAACATGGTGATGAGCTCTGCAAGGCCGTGATGGATTGTTGCCTCTTGTTATTTCAATGTCCCCGTCATGTGCTGAGCTGATGGAAAAGCAACGTGTAAGAGATCATCCAGGTGCTGTATGTGTAGCCACCGTGCTGCCCTGCTGCTGGCCAGGGCAGCCAATCTCCTCCACGGTGTCACAATGAAGTGCAATAAAATGCTTCCCTGGCCTGGAGGGAGAAGAAGCTGCTGAAACATGTTCACAAGGACTTTATATGAAATAAAGCATTGGCCTTAGTGGAAATGCTGCTGGGGAGGACATAACTTGCCGCACTGCTAGAGTAGGGAGGAATATCATAAAGAAAGATTTTGTTACAGCAAAATGCAGGTGTGAGCCAACAGAGCTATTTGGTGATTAGTGTCGGCTGAGGAGATGGGCAAAAGAAGCCCAGATTTTCCATTTCAAGAACACTGCTCAAGCACTAAGTTTAGCTTCTCTTAAATTTCCAAGAGGATGCCAATGGGATGGATGGAACGGAGACCCTGCACTCCCAGATACCACATGTGCAGCGCTAGTTCCTCTGTCGGTGGCATCTTGTGCCATACTCAGCCGTGCTGCCCATCTCACCTCCCTCCCTCCACCCTCCGGTGAGGGTCAGCACTGCAGGGTTGCACCACCAAGGACGGGCTCTGTGGCAAGTCTGGGTGACACAACACCACGGTGTTGGGAAGTTTCGGCACGGAGATGTGGGAATCCTCCCTGTCACCATCTCCCTCCCGCGCCTCTGAACGCTGGCCAAGGAAAACACCATTGTGTTGGGAGCAGACAAGGAGCCAGTGCCAGCAAGGACTGAACAGCCGGCTCATTGTGTCCCTCCAGCTGTCGACTTAGCTCAGGGTTAGGGCAGCCTAAGTGTGCAGCTTTTCACTTCGAGTCTTCATTAATGTATAGAGGAAATGAGAAACATTACACGGCAAGGCTGGTTTGCATGGAAAGGCAAATGCAGAGAAGGAAAATAATCCTCCTTCCTTGACACGATGCTTTGGCAGTGAGTGATGGCCCAAAAAGGGAGCAGGGCTGCTTTGAAACGTGGGGATCAGCAGGATGGGAGTGATGCCACTGCTGCTGCTCTTGCCTGCAGCCAGTTCCACTCCTTCCATCCCATCTCCTCTATCCAGCATCCTGTCCTCGGGTCACTGGGATGTACAGGCAGGGTTTGGGGGTGCTCCCACCCCAGTGTGCTCCTTCCCCTCCCTTTTATTAATCCGTTTGTTGAAGAACAGGCATCCCACACAGGGGAACTAACCCAGCCCTCCTGGTGTGTCCCCTGGAGGCTTTTCCATCTTTGGAGGGGTGGAAAGGGACACTCGAGGCATGGGCTGGGACACTGGCATTGTGGTGGGCAAGGGTAGAGGGGTTAGTTCCTCATGGGTTCATATTTCATCTTCATTTCACACATCACCTCAAATAAGGTCATTTTAGTTCAGCCGCTTGGGGCTGTGTGAACTCCCCAAAGCCTCCTCCAACAGCTTTGCAAGCTTTCCCAGCCCAAGCTGTCTCCTGGGTATTCCCTGTAGACTTTAAAAGGTCTCTTAGAGGGATCAGAGTGAGCATATATCCCTGGCATCCTCAAATCTCTGTCTTGTCAGGTTAGACACTGGGTTTATTTGAAACCTCCACTCTGGAGGTTCGAAGCACCCACTTCTCCCTGTTTTCCCTCTCAGAGCAGTGTGGACTCTCTGGTGGTTGCTCTGAGATACCCATATCCTCACTCCAGCCATGAGCAGCTTACCCTCACGCCTGACCAGCCTCAGCTGGGCTCACTCTGCTCGGTCGAGTATCCTTTTCCCATGCTCCCTGGTAACCCCAGGTGACAGCCCCAGCCCCTTGGCACGGACACTCGTGCCAGCTTCTCCCATTTCCCCATTCCCAGCACCCCAGCAGGGTTAAGTGTGGGCAAAGGGAGCCTGGTGTTTTCATACATGTGTGAAGCACCATTCGTACCACCGGCAGGCTGTCAATAAACCTCATCGCTCTCTCCAACCCAAGAACTTCCCAGATCCTTGTTTAGGTTTTAGCAAAGATAAAATGTTCACATTTTAAGGCACAGAGACACATCCGGATAACCTGACCTGTCAACATCTAGAATGGAAAACACGCTCGTCTAGTGCTCGAGATGAGGTTCTAATTACTCCCCACATACCAGCCTGCATAAATACAGCAGAGCGGTCCAAGAAAAGCACACTTCCAACACAAAGAGCTTTTCCTGGAGTTAAACGCAGTCTCCTTTGCCCTGGGAGCCAGGTTTCAACTCCAGTAGGTAGCAATTTGCTTCTGCTGTGTTTGCAGGACTTTATGGAGGAGACTAATCCCAGGTGGCATTTCTCCACAGAGGAAAAATGCAGCACTCTCTGTGATGACGGGAACGGTAATGCTGTGGGACACAATTGATGTGGCTCCGGGCGACTTAGGGACATCAGCCGTGCCAATCCCAAAGCTCCAGAGGATGCTATGAGATGCTGACATCTCACTAGGTCTTATCCTCCTTGACTTTGCTTCTGGAAAAGCCAAATGGGGAAGAAAACCGAAGCCTTGTCTCATGGCACAGGTCAAAATCCTTCAGCTTCATCAGCAATTTCTAGGCCCCCACATACCTGTCAGGCATTACAGGCAAAGAGATGCTACCCCAGAAAGATGCAACAAATTTGTTTGAAGCAAATCCTCAGCTCCTGGCCCCGCATCACAGCTCCTCAGAGACACAGTTTCTGTTTCCTCACAGTAAGAACCCCCGTCTTTTAAATTTGCACCTTGACATTGGACAACTTGCCCTCTCTGGGATGGCTCCAGGCTCCGAGGAGGCAGCCCTTGCCTAAATCCTTGGCAGCAGCGGTCCCACGGGAAGGGTCCTGCCCACGCCGCTGCTGAGAGAGGTCAGGGCAGGGACAAGGATGCTCTGGGCCAGGGCACGTCAGTGCTGCTGGGTGGATTTGTGTTTATCTATCTCAGTTAATCACCGTGAGAACTGGGCTTTCTGCTACAGATCTCCTCTTTCCCACTTTGTATGCTACGATTTCTGCATTGCCAATGAGCAGGGGAGAAAATAAACCCAGTCTGCACTTCGAAGAACGTTCAGGGAGCAGAATTCCTTCTTTTGGAGTAAAAAGACCCTAAACCACGGCTGGCCTGGTCGTCAGCTTTGAGGACATTTGACCACGAGCAGGACCAAGGTTGGACTGAAGGGTCAGGAGACTCCTGGGAAGATAGAAAGGTGCCAGCAGAGAGTAGGACAGGGTTGGGGGACACCCAGACTCAAAGCAGTGCTGTCTCAGTTTCCCCTCCAGCCTTTTCCCTGCCATGGATATTCCAAATAGAAATTCCCAGATGATAAACTGCTGGCTACAAGAGTGTCAGCTCAGGTAGGCATTTCCACACTGTTCCCAAACACCATCCACGGGCTTTGCCTGGCAGCTTCAGCCTTGCCATCTCCTGGTTTGCAATGCTCATGAAGAAAAGCCCAAGAGAAGGAAAGCAGATCTGCAGCTTCATTTTTGCTCTTCTTTGGGAGGGTCTCGGGGGAGTGGCAGCAGTCACAGGCAAGCAGCTGAGCAGGCAGCAGCACTGGTTGGGCTGTTTGAAGCCCCACGTGGGGGACCTGCCCTCTGCAATCCATTTAGCACTTGGCACAGCTCAGAGGGCTATTTTTAAAAGGTATGCAACTGTCCCAGAAACCCAACTTTGAAGTGTGGTTCAAGGCTTTGTTGTTGTGAAAAGAAAGGGGTTTTTTGAATTTGTAATTAAATGCAAACACGGTTGAGTTATTAGACTGAAGCCAGCCAAGGCAGGTCAGCTCTGCTCCATCCATCGGGTCTGGATGTTGTCCTGCTCCGGTTTCACAGCACGCCTGATACATCGCCAGCCTTCTCTCTGCTCCGTAAAATGCTGTGGTTTGCTGTCAATTAGAAGAATTTGTTTCCTGGTCATTGATAAGTACCAGGAGAGCACAGGGTTCCTTCCCATCCTCTGCAACCCAGCGCTGGCATATGAAGATCATTCCCCTAGGCTGGATGGAGTGGGTAGGGGACTTGATTGAAGGTGAAGGTGATACCCCAGCAGTGGCCATCACAGGCCTTGAATGGGAGGGAAGGTTGCTCTGAACGTCCCATGTGCATCATTGCTCCCTGCTTGTCTCCTCCTCTTCTTCCTCCAAAGAGCCCAGGAGTTAGTCTTCATGGTCATGGTTGGACTCTATGATCCGATGGGTCTTGTCCAACCTGGTGATTCTATGATTCTATGCTGTGAGGGGCAGGTGAGGCCCAATCCAGGGAGACACTAACACTTCTCCAAGTGGCAATAGCAGCCAGCTGGTGCCCAGTGGGCTCAGCAGCACTGTCCAAACACCTCTGGGCTGGCAGATGATGTCTAGAGGAGCAGTTTGCATCTTTGCTTGTGTGGTTTCAGATGTGGCAGGCAGAGCCATGAAGCTGCTTTAGCTTATCATACCCCTGCAGCTATACGGCACTGGAGAGCAGCCTCTCCCCTTTGCTGGGCTGCAGAGTGTCTCTGACTCTGGATCTGCAGCCAGTCTGGGGAGTTCTGACTGCGACTTCCAACTAAGAAGAAACATAAATGCACCGTGCAATGCTGGGAGAAATGTGGGGGTCTCCTTACACTTCCCTCCCAGGTTGGTATTTTGGAAGTGTTGCTGAGTGGGAAGCCCTGAGCCAGCACCCGATGTTATTGCAGCGTGGTGTTAACCTGGGCTGAGCTGGGAGGGTGCTAATTAAACATGACAGCTTGACAGGAAGGGGTGTTAAATAATTTCTGCCACCCCATTTGTCTGGGCAGCTTCTTGTGACCATAAGGAGGGGATAGGCTGTTCCCCTTCATTAAAAAGCAGTATATCCAAACATAAAATATATCAGGCTCTTTTTTTTTTCAAGGGGACACTGATGGTTGCCTGTGGCTGCATTTTTCACATGCCTTCTGAAGATCTCTATCAACACATGAGGAGGATGCGCTGGGTTGAGTCCTGCAGTTCACAGTGCATCATNTGAGCCACCTTCCCTGGAGGGGTTTAAGGAACAGGCGGACGAGGTGCTGAGGGACATGGTTTAGTGATTGATAGGAATGGTTGGACTTGATGATCCAGTGGGTCTCTTCCAACCTGGTGATTCTGTAATTCTATGATTCTTTGATTCTATGATTCTATGATTCCCAGTGGCTCCAGTGCATCCCATGCAGAGCGCACTGGGTCTGGACTGCTGGGTAATGCAGCGAGATAAAAGATCTTGCCAGCAGGCAAGGCCACGCGAGGGGAAGGAGATGATGCCAGGTGGATTTCAAAGTGTTGCCTGGAAGGCAGGTGGGCAGGCAGCAAGGGTTGGCACAGGGGAAGCCAGGCTTGCAAGGAGGCCAAAACATAGTACAACTACCTGCCCATCACCCTGCCAGCACCTGGCACTTGTGAGCCGCAATCCCGGTCTCGCTCCCTTCCTGCTGGCCCCGCCAGGTCAGGAACAGGTGATTGCGTTTAAAAACAGAGACTATAAAGCCTGATTAAAGCACAGGGGACAGCATAAGCACTGGTCTTTCCCTGTTGGATTTTGTTCCAGTGTTTGCAAGACCCTGGAGAAGGAGCAGATGTGTGTCCTCACAGAGCAAAATGCACACACTCCTGCATCCCACCATGCACAGTGCAGGGGTCTGATGTGCCAGCAGCCTTGTGAGCACAGGAGTAGTGAGATGGGGTCAGGCCTCAGGTCATTTTGTCTGTTCCCATGCTTCTGAGAATATTCTGTAGTGAAGAAGGAGGGGACAGGCCCCAAGAGGGACCCTATCCATGGGAATGCTAACTCTGATCATCATTAACAACAACCCTGCAGCTCCAGGTTAAATATTCCTTTCTGAATTGGAGTTGCACTAAATGTGGATGATTTTCTTAGATATCAACGTCATGTCCTTTTCCAAGATATGCCAAGTTATTGTTTTCAGCCTCTTCCACCAGTGGCCTCATCCACAGTCTCTTTGCTTCAAGGCCTTTGGCACTACAAATAAGAAGTGCTAGATCCCAGTACCCTCAGGCAATGCTCCAAAGGGAGACTCCAGCTCTCGGACACCTGATGGGTGTCACTGTGGAAAACTCACAGGCAGGTAGGGGTGCCCCGGCTGCCCAGGGGGCAAGACACACGTATCTTCCTTCCCAGCAGTTGTGCCACCCCATGTGCGCCAGGTTTGCTCTGCTTCACCAGACCTGAGGTTGGACATTGCTTCCGACAGCTCCTCTGGGATGCAGAGTCCATGACAGCAGCAGCAAAGGGATTCTTGGTGTTGCAGAGGATGCTCCTAAATGGCTTGCAGACCATTGCCCTTCACCAGGCTGTGGAGAGGGTGTTAAGGCTT
>WAAB01003658.1:0-83727 GCA_013389865.1 Piaya cayana | reverse complement strand
AAGCACAGGGGACAGCATAAGCACTGGTCTTTCCCTGTTGGATTTTGTTCCAGTGTTTGCAAGACCCTGGAGAAGGAGCAGATGTGTGTCCTCACAGAGCAAAATGCACACACTCCTGCATCCCACCATGCACAGTGCAGGGGTCTGATGTGCCAGCAGCCTTGTGAGCACAGGAGTAGTGAGATGGGGTCAGGTCTCAGGTCATTTTGTCTGTTCCCATGCTTCTGAGAATATTCTGTAGTGAAGGAGGAGGGGACAGGCCCCAGGAGGGACCCTATCCATGGGAATGCTAACTCTGATCATCATTAACAACAACCCTGCAGCTCCAGGTTAAATATTCCTTTCTGAATTGGAGTTGCACTAAATGTGGATGATTTTCTTAGATATCAACGTCATGTCCTTTTCCAAGATATGCCAAGTTATTGTTTTCAGCCTCTTCCACCAGTGGCCTCATCCACAGTCTCTTTGCTTCAAGGCCTTTGGCACTACAAATAAGAAGTGCTAGATCCCAGTACCCTCAGGCAATGCTCCAAAGGGAGACTCCAGCTCTCGGACACCTGATGGGTGTCACTGTGGAAAACTCACAGGCAGGTAGGAGTGCCCCGGCTGCCCAGGGGGCAAGACACACGTATCTTCCTTCCCAGCAGTTGTGCCACCCCACGTGGGCCAGGTTTCCCTGAATCCTGGCTCTGCTTCACCAGACCTGAGGTTGGACATTGCTTCCGACAGCTCCTCTGGGATGCAGAGTCCATGACAGCAGCAGCAAAGGGATTCTTGGTGTTGCAGAGGATGCTCCTAAATGGCTTGCGGACCATTGCCCTTCACCAGGCTGTAGAGAGGGTGTTAAGGCTTTGAAACAAGCAGCACTTCATCAACGATTGCTGTAGGGGCTCTAGCCAGCCAGCAGCTGGGATTTGTAGGGGACCAGGAAAACCCTGAACGACTCTGTGGTGTCTCCTGGGGCGCAGAGCCACGATGTGGTTTCCTCCATGCAGCGCACAGTACATCAATCTTTGCTTTGTTTACGATAACAGAAAGGCAAGGGCAGGCTCAGACTTCCCACATCTACACAAGTGGGCGTTAAGCAAGAAGAACACCGTCGGCTGTCCCCTCTGTGAATCATCCTGGTCCCCTTCCCTGGCCCTCTGCTCTTCAGCAGCACGGAGGGGAGAGTCCCTTCCCATTCTGGAGAAGGAATATCAACCAGGAAGTCCTTTCACTTGATCCCAAGCAAATGATGGAGAAATTGAGGGTGGCATAAATGTGTTGGCAAGCCAAGACTGTGCATCCTGCGAGTTATTCCTTGGAAGTTCAACTCTGGTTTTGCTTACTCATGTGTAAACGAGACCTAATCCCATCAGGGCCAATGCTGTTGCTCCCTGTACGTTGGCAGATCTGGGGTGAGGAATTAAAAGCTGGATTGCAGCCTGAGGTGAGCTTCTACAAAATGAATGCCCAGCAGTCAGGCATAGATACCTTCAGGGGTTGATTCCCAGCTACATTAAGGCCCCTTTATGCTCCTCCAGCATGTAAAGAGGTCTCTAAGTGAGTGTAAATTAAATTTAAGTCACTTTTGCTTCCTTTTTAAGGCCCCTTTATGCTTCCAGTGAGGGGTAAAGGAACCTTAGAGTAACTGTGAAGCAGACAGGCTGCCCTGGCAGGCGCAGGCAGGCAAGAGCCCCTCCTGTGCTGTCTTTGCTCACCCATGAAGTGGCTCAGTGGCTTTACTTCTACTTTTTTTGGGGTGCTGGTTGCAGCCGTGCTGGCATGGGGTGTGATGAAGGCCAGTGGCTTGGGGACAGTGGCGCTCTGGGCAAAGGCATTGCAGGTCAGCAGGAACTACATCAAGCCATGGCCAAGACCTCCTTTCTGATGACAGAACAGACTGGGACATAAATTTTAAATTCCCAGGAGGTTTTTTTCCCCATGCAGGTGAAGGCATTTCCCCATGTACCCTGTCCGACTGACAGCACAGGTAACTATTCTGCTGGAAAGCATTTTCCCTGCCCCAGCCTGGTTAGGATGTCTCTCTTCAAGGCTGTTCTTGCATTCACACCCAAATATGACTGTATTTTTATGGTGCCAAAAGCAATTCCTGCCGTTACCGCATGTACAACTTCTGCTGACCACAAGAGCGATGCCGCAGGGCATGGGAGGGTACAGCACAGGTGTGATGTGCTGTGATGCTGGCACCTTGCTGCAAGCTAACCGCATCCTCAGCCTCTCCTCCCAGGACCATTGATACATCCCGACCTTCTGCAGAACCCCAAAAGCTGCTCTTTAGCCGTGGTCCTGTGAGTCACCCACTAACAACTATGACAAATAGACTCAACTCATCCCAAAGTCTGTTTGTCCCCATGGCATCTCTCCAGCAGTGTCCCTTGTGCAGGTGAACCCCCAGCCTGGTGAGGTCCCAGCTGGAGGAATTGCCTCTCCCAAGCACTCAGGTGCCAAAAACCTCCTTCCTATGGGGCTGCAGGTTCATTTGGTGCTGCCAGGCCCACATTCCCCAAATCGCTCAGCCCTGAAGGAGTTAATAGAGCCTAGCACGACTCAGATTCCTCGACCTAACCCTCCCAAGTCCCCGTATAACCAGACTTGGCACTTTGAGAAAGCTCCACAAATCCAGAAGCTAAAACGCACTGCCTTCCGTTCGTCAAGAGAAGGCAAGTCCCAGCTAATTGAGGAAACAGAGCCTTTCCCCAGCCCCCTCCCAGACTGCTTATTTATTTAGGGACATTTCCCCCCCCCTCTCTTTTTCCTTTTTTTAAAAAAAATTTTTCCCCCCCTTTCCATTCTTCCCAGAGCAAATACGAGGAAAAGAAAGTGCAAATTAATTTGGTGGGGTGCAACGGCAATTTATGATGCTCCCCAGCTGGCGAGGGCTATTAACCCCATTGGTATCCAGCGGAGTGGGTGCAGACACTGGGGTGCAGCATCCTCCCAGGCACAGCAAAGTCTCTGTCCCCGCATGTCCTGTGGAGACCCTTCCCCATCTCCCACTGCCCCGTTCCTCCCTTCCCCACACAGGGAGAAGGGGTTGGCAAAAGGAAATCGTAGCAGATGACTTTTCCTCCCTAAATCTCAGTTTCTCCACTTAATCTCATTCCCTCCCCCCAAACCTCGTTTTCTCCCCTTTCCTCCCCATTCTCGCTGCTCCTGAAGGCTTCCCGACTGTACAGTAGTTTTTGTCGTTTCTTTTTTTTTTTTTTTTTTTAAACTCCCTCTGACTATTGCACACAATTCAAAGGAAATCTGGGAAACCAAATTCTCAGCTCTCCGAAGCAGCAAATGGAAAGTCACTTAAAGGGACTTCTGCCTTAAAGCGGCAGCAGCACTTTTCTTTGATGGCGAAGAAGAGGGGTTAACACCCCAACCCCCCCCCCAAAAAAGCAACATGACCAGGCTGAGACCTTTGGGGACACCGTCTGGGTCACCACAGGTGACAGATCCTTCGTTTGTGACCCTGCTCCTCTGGTCCCCTCTCCCCTTCAAGGTCCCCCCAACCCCATCCCGGGACCTCTCCCAGGCAGATGGACATCCCAGCAGTGGGGTGGATAGGACCAAACCGGTGGGGAGATGCCAGCACCTCATGATGTCCCCACGTGTCCATGACCTTCTGCCACACACATGATGCTCCCTAAATCCATCCAGGAGGCAGCAAGCACCGGCAGAAGGGTTAAGGGGAGGGAAGAAGAAGGAGAAGGAGGAAAGGAAGGACTGACATCAAAGGCAACTTCTCTGCTCAGCAGATGAGCAGATCTATCTCCACTTCATATTTTTTGCAGCTGAAGTCAGAAGGGAATTGGTGGGGGGGGATTAACTCTTTATCTCCCAGGGGGTCAACCCGCTGGGGCAGAGGCGACACTTTCTCAGGAGAGGTGGGATGGGACACTCACTTTCCTAGGAGGGGTGGGATCGTCACAGCTGATGACAGCAGGAAAGCAGAACCCGGTTCTCTGGGGTGGTTACAGAGAGCAGACAGCCTGGAGCAGGGCAGGGGGGCCCTGGCATTGCCAGCTGCAAACCAGGGGCAGCTTTTTGGGGATGGGGAAGAAAATGGCAATAGTTTTTTTCTTCTAAAGTTCTGAGATGACATAAATCGCTTAAATATTTTTCAGCAAAGAAGCATCATTTTTTAGCTCTGACAAACCTCATTGTGCCATTGAATGAGCAAGAAAGAAGAAGGAGGGAGAAAAGTTCTGTTAAAGGGACTTTGCAGAGCAAAAATGCAGGAGCCTTCAGTGAGGCAAAGAAACCCTAGGAAATCACTGGTGCGGAGGTATTAAACCCCCAACGCTGACATGTGGCAAACAGCACATTCTCCTTCCCCCCCCCAATCCGTCCTTAAACCGAACCAAAATAATATTTACATGACATCAGGGAGCAAGTCTTAAATGACAAAAGGGTGTTTACTCACCTCATTATACGTTTGCCGGAGGGGAAGGCTGCATTCTCCTCCACGAGGGCTGAAAAATTAAAAAAAAAAAAAAAAAAGTAGGGAAATTAAGAGCTGCCGTCTGGCCCTGTGCAGTTCCTCCGTAATCTGTGTATAAAAAGAGAAGTCTTCATTACTGACCACAGGCACGGAGCTGTGCTGCTCACGCCCCCTCCGTGCCGCACCAGCCAGTAGCACACAGAAGTTGGGCTACAGGAGAAGGAGGCAAGCTGAGCAGAGACTATAATGATTTATCTGCACCTCTGGTAGGAGGGGGGGGGAAAGGATAGAAAAGGAGGAAGGAAAAAAAAAAAAGGCGCTACACACTGAATATGCCACAGGAGGAAAAGTGAGTCTTGTAGTTGCAGAAGGGTGACAGCCGCAAGGATGTGCCAAGTCCCTAAGGACAAAAAACCCCACACACCTCTTTAATCAGCCCTTTAGCCAAGGCCTTAATTAAAAAAGCTGCTACAAAATATCAGATAATGGATTGCATTTTCAGGCCTCTCTGGAAGACCAGCTCATATGGCAATGTTTCTAAACTCTTGCCAGAGCAGGGAAAGCTGCCAGTTTTAGGTTACAATATCAAAGGCACACATCCTCCACACCAGCTCCCCGTTACACCGGAGTAAATCCAGAGCCACCTTCAAGGCAGCTGGGGCTGGTTTGTTGCAGAGCAGGATCAACCCCTGCACTGGTAAAGTGCTGGGCTGCTCCTACCTGCAGCATCACCGGTGGAAGGAGATTTTGGCCTTTCCCCCCTCAGTCCATGCTCAGGTCTGCTCATGTCTCGAGGTAAAAAAAAAAAAGGCACTATTCTCCCAACTTGTAAGAATAAAAGGTGAAGAGGATTATCTGCTTTGCTCTCCTCAGACAGCAGCAGGTAAAACATTTGAAACCCTGCTCTGAGGTCAATACTACTTTCCATAGCACGAGATCGTTTGACATTTTTCATCTTGCCATGATTATTTCTGAAGCTCCGTTAAGTGTAGAGAATGAGTTGTCATCTAATCTCGGCAATCAAGTGGAATTGCAATAAAACCCCTGGACTGGATGCCATCCAAGCAGCTCTGAATGGAACAGCCCCTGGAAGAGCGCATGCTTATTTACAGCAACGACTTCAAACTGCCTTTGAAAAGTCAATCTGGCTCTTGCAAGCTGCAAATAACAGGGCTACACCAGCTCTTGACATTATTTTTTTTTGTTTACAAAAAACCTCATGCAGTTTTAAATTACTCATATTTAACATCTTTTTCCTTCTCTCTTTTTTCAGCCCCAGAAATGAACAAACATTTCTTGGCATCACTGGGCTGTGCCCCGCATGACAGACAACCTCCCATCCATGGTTTTGCTCTCCTGATGTCCAATAACCTATGGAAACACTGTACGTAATAATACACACCAGTTTGGACCAAAAGCTCTCCAAAGGCCTGTGTAATTTAAGCAAAGGCCTATTTTGATGAAAACCAGAACTAAGGGGATGAAAAATGTTACTTTTGCTCAACTTGCCTCCAGCGTGTCCCTCCAAACCTGAACCCAGCTCTACATGGGGGACCCAGTCCAGGCTGATGGTGCTGCCCATGTTGCCTGCTAGCACCTGGTGTCCTGGCTCTCCCATCACCCTCCCAGAGCTGCAAAAGCTTTGGCATGGCCTCAACTTTTGCTTTGTGAAGGTGAGCACATGCATGGCTTTTTGCAGATCTTTTCTTGGGGAAAACACCTTAAACCATCCTCTGGATAGCAAGTCACTTCCATGCACCCGAAGCAAGAAGGGTGCCAGCCTTAAGCATCCATTTGGCAAATACCGCACTACACAATCCCCAACAGAGCACATATATCCAAGAGGAGGGATGAAGGAGGACAAAGTCTCATTTTAGCTAATGAGGTAAGTTCAGAGGAACCTCCTTGAAGCCAAAGGAGTTAGTACAGATTGAACCCAGTCGAACAGCGAGCTGGCTCTAGCTCCCAGGCAAGGACTTTTTTAGAGGACTCATTCACAGGGAAAAACAATGTATTTTAAAATACATGCTGGATTCATAGATTTGTTTTGAACCCCCTAACATGAAACCACTTATATAATTGTCACAGATTAAACTTCTCATTATGCATAATAAAAGAAAAATTTCATTTTGTGTCCCTCCCCCCCTCCCAGTTCGGTGCTTTTTGCCTTGGCCAAGACATTTCTCATGTAACATAAATCAAAGCCAGGTGCATCTTTCTGCATAAGGCACATCACTAATAAATGTTGCTTGAAATACATATATGACTGCATCAAAATAAAACCCAGCCCATCATTTGGAGGCCTCAGAATTCCCTTTTCAGACCCAGGAATATTGTTTTCTCCCCCAGGTGGATATGACCCCATCAGCATTTCACAGAATCATAGAATCACCAGGTTGGAAAAGACCCACTGGATCATTGACTTCAACCATTCCTATCAAATGCTAAACCACGTCCCTCAGCTTTGATGCATTAAATACCAGAAATGCCCTGTTCTTCCTCACACCGAATTTCTTCCATGATATCTAACTCACATCCAAATTTCCTGGAAATCTGATGGGCTTGAAACCATTCTCATCTTATGTGCAAGGAAATGATGTTTTCAATTAAATACGTCTGGCTGCATGCTTATTTTAAATGGCTTAAGATTCTAAGTAAGTATTAATTAGATACTATTAATACACTGCAGTGTTAGATGATGCAGAAGATTTTTGCCCTGCATTGCTCCCTTTTAGCCAAAGGCTTTCAGAATCTCGCTGTTGCAGACTGGGCAACTTGCAGGACCACTGGCATGACCTGCTTCAATAAGCTGGGTCAGGATCCCTCCTCAGAGCTCCTTTGCTCCATCAGGATGTTCGTCACCACACCAGCCTCCTTGCAAACATGAACCTATTTTTGCACGAGCAATGGGGTGAAAACAGACTTTGGTCTGACTACAGAACACATCAACGATGTCTGATCCTGACCTGAATTCACAACTCAGATCTCCACAGCTTTGGAGCACATAAGCTGGCCAAGGATTTGCATGAGATGGTCCCAAGAAAGGTCCTGAGGACCCAACCTCAGAGACATGTCAGAAGCTGATGCAGCATCACTCATTTTTGTCATCTGCTTGTTCTTTATTTCAGGTTACTTAAAATCACTGTCCAAGCAACTACAGGCTAGAAATCAGAGACCAAGGTGGGGAGGTTGTCCCTATGCCAAGGCCATCGGAAGGGCTGATGCAAAACCATCTGCAGACATGGCTGTGAGGATTCTTGGGACAGTTTTATTTTGGATGGTGGCCCCCAGCTGGGCAATCCAGCCAGTGAAGTGTGCCGCCTGCTCAATGGGAAGAGGAGGTCAAGTAACCAAGAATACTTTTGATTTAGAGTTCAACAAGGTTTTCAAGGCAGATTTCAAATCCCCAGCATGCAGTAGGCAGTGTTGCTGCTAAAAGCATATCTGTGAGGACACATTGCCTATGGGACAGAAGGAGCCAACACCATTTCCACCACACCTGGGTTTGCAGGGGACACGTCAAGCCATAGGGAGCATCTACAGGATCCTGGGCACCAGAAAAAGTTACCACTGCTGGTGAACATACAACACCTCTCCAAACCCTTTCCAACCTGGGTGCTCATTACCTGGCATCCCCACCACAAGCCCTCATACTTGCACCCATCCATGGAGAAAGGAAAACTACCAGCATCAGACAACAGGAAGATGGGGGATGGCAGCCCCAAAGAGCCTATCTGGCCTCAAAGGGCTTCCATAAGACACAATGAACCACTGAGGACTCTGAGATACCAGTACTCCTAGAATAGCGACTAAAGATACAAATCAGTAATCAGAAAAGTTAAATTGACCCTGGATGGGTCCCAACTACTAAGAGAATAATTGAAAAGGGCCAAAAAACCCAAATAAGATTCAAAATCACTGCAGATGATAGATGGTCAAGGCAAAGCTAACATTTTGTTATCAATTTGTGTTGAAAATCCTGTCCCTTTTCCATTGCAAAACTCATCAGAAGTTAATCTGCTACACCAGCTCATCCATAAAAGTGTCAGCTCAGTGAGAGAGCCAGGCCAGGGCTGTGGGCTGATCTCATCTGGAGGTTGCCAGAGGGGACAGCAAAAGCCACGGCTGCTCCAAAGCGCCTTGCTCTTCCATCACAAAGCACATTCCCCCTTTGTAACCCTTCTGCAAACCTCCATGCCCCAGCACGGATTTCCTAGGAACTAATTTTCTTACTTTCCTCTAATCTTGTTCTAGTAAAGGTTTGCTCATCAGCTTGACTTCCAAAAGAAATGCTGACATCTTCCAAACCTGCTTTCTGCCCAGGGAGACCCACTGCTGTCCACCCATATCTGTGATGGGTTTCTTCTGTCCGTCTCCCTTTTATTGAAGATTTGAACTGGCTGCTAAGGGTGGGGTCAACATCCATTGCTCGTTGCACACTCACACAGGCATGGAGGGTAGGGCAAGGAGATCCAAGCCCATAAAGCTTGTGGTACTTAAGACACGCATGTATGCTACGCTACAGTCCTTGACAGCCTTGGAGCTCTGCCATGGTTTGGATGCAGCCAAAGATGCACCAGAGGATCCCAAAGTATCTTCTAAGGGGTCCCCAAGTTGGGCAGTGCCTGTCCTGCCAACATCTCTCCTGTCAGTTTGCAGAAAGTGTTGCAAAGTCATTGCTGTGATGGGTGGAAACAGGCTGTGCTTAGGGAAACTGAGTCATAGAGCAGTCAGGGCAACACTTATTGTTGCTTTTATAGTAGAATTCTGGAAAAAATGAAAACAACTCAAAAACCCAGACCCCAAAGACTGTGGCTTTCTTGCTCTTCAGACCTCAGAGCAAATGGTAGGAGCGCATCTGGGGCAAGTATTTGCGGAGCTCTTATGCTAACAGGGTAGTAGCATCTCTTCCCAGCTCTTCGCAGCCATTCAATCTGGGAATCCTGCTAATGAAAGGAAAACAGAGAGGAGCTGCGGAGCAGAGGCCCAGGGTGTGGTAACTCTAGAAGGCAGCAAAAGAGGGATGAATGAAACCTTTCACTGTGGTCCAGGGGAGCCAGTGGCACACAGGCTTGAGGAATTCAAGAGCTCTGCACACCAAAGCAGGCGGCGAACACTTTTCGTGGGACGTGGAGACACAACTTTCCTTTAATTAGTGGGCAGGGAGGACGATGGAGGAGCTGCAAGAGGGGGGATGCGGTGTGCTGGATGCAGACACCCCACAAGGGGAAAATAATATGCATATCGGCAGTTAGAAAGGGGACGAAGGAGGCCGGCTTCCCAAATGCTGAAAAGCTGTCCTTATTTTTTCCTGTAATTATGTCTCTAAGGGATCACTAACATTTACATTTTTGTATGAGCTGTATAGTTTATTCACAGCCCTGCTCGGCAAAAGGCTCTGCTAATAAATAGACTTATTGATGCTCACACTTCTATACATTATGCTACATCCACGCTCAGACAACCAGCCTATTTTACCCTGTTCTATATTGTGAACAAATTATTCTCTCCGGCATGGTGCGCTCCCACCCAGCCACGCGCCCTGCACGCCCCCAGCTGAGCCATGAATGGCTGCAGTGTACAGAGCTCACTGTCCCTGCCTCTCAAAACACTTGCAGAGGGGGGAAATAAAGAAGAAAAAAGGCAAAAAAGAAAAAGTAGGGGGATAAAGATTCCTTCACACTCTCTGCCTGGGATTATTTCACCTCCCCACCCCTCCTGCAGACCCCTTTCCCACTCCAAAAATAAATATATAAGGAAAAAAGCAGAGGAAATGATTCCTTAATGCTTCTGCACAAAAATCCCGTGGCCTCACTCCCCGTTGTCTTCCTCCTGTGGCCAGAACAAACTCTTTTCTCCTGTCCCTCACATAGGCAGATTACTACCGGGAAACTTTTTCCCTCCCACACTTTCAGCTGGCTTGAAATTATTTGTATGAAGCTTATTTGGAAGCCTCTCCCCAGCCCGAGCATTTCTGGGTACCTCCAGGCCATGGGCAAAAGCCTGGGCAAGGCTGGGAAAAAGCCATAACCTGCTCCCATGCATGAAATGAGTTGGGGAGGTCTCAGCCCTCTCCAGCGTGGCCAGTGTCTGTGCCATGAAACCACCTCGTGCACTGGAGGGTCTGGGGAGCAAGGCCATCCCTGTTCATCCTTGCGCTGCACCCATCCCACCGGCTGTGAATCCAGGAATTAGCCCAGCCCATTCTTTCATTTTTTTGTGACTTTTTCTTACAGTTGACATCTCTTTTTGACTATTTTTGTTCTCCTGTCCCATGCATCCTGCCTGCAAACAGTGAGGCTGCTTGGGTGCAGGGAAGCCCCCTGGCATGGGCAGCGTGTTGCACCGCCACAACCCAGGCCCCAGCAAAGAGCATTCCTTGCCCCAAATCCCTTTCCAAGAGGGAGAAAAGCATTTCTGGCAGACACCACTATCAGGAGCGCTCCTGGCATCCCTGCTCAGAGCCGAGGACTGCTCCGAAGGCAAATAGTACCTCTCTGTGCCTCCGGCACGCAGCGCCATGGACACATAGATGGCATTATATTTAGCTGGCCCCAGATCTCGGGCATAATATTTTTTTTAGCAGTGGACTAAATATTTTTAACATATGCAAACATGCATGACTGAGGCAGCTACAGAGCTGGGGAACTGGGATGCTGACGGCCTTCCAGGGCAGAACAATGTCACCTTTCTACTCCCCAGCACTGCCTGTCCCTGAAATGATGACCGTGCAGCTTGAGAGGGATGGGGAGAAGAGGAGAAAGAAAAACTTGGAAGCTTTTTGGGGGAAATTTTGCAACGGTATCACGGCACAAGGGTTTGAATTCCTCCGAGGTTGAGAGCTGGGGATGCACAGAGCAGCGGTCTGTCTCTCGAGCAAACATACCTGCGTGCGTGCCCAGCTTGGCCGAGAGGAAACATTCCCGGCTTTAAGCAAATAGAAAGGTGCCGGGTCAAATAAGTAGAGCAGAAAGTTCTGCCGTAGGTAAATAGGTCACTGTCAGCCCTGGGCTGAGCAGTGCAGCCACCCTGGGTCTGTACCCCAGCACTCCCAGCCCTGCTTTACAGATGGGGAAACTGAAGCGTGAGTCTACCAGGAACCACATGTCTTTGGATGCAGGTGGGAGAAAGAATGCAGTTCTGGTACCTAACCCAGCGCTGATGCCCTGGACCCATGAGCTAGTGCTCTCAGCCTCACTGGGCACCCTCCTTATCCCATCTGGCTTCTTATCTCAAAGCATCTCAGACATTTCTCCTCGCTAAACATCTGCAGCTCCCGCGTACAAGACACTGGTCTCAGCAGTGTTATTGCTTCCAAGGGGCCAGATGTGGACAGGAGACACGCGCCGTCTCCCACTGGGATTTTGCATCGTCTTCTTCCCTTGGAAACAGGCACATTTGCACAGTGAAAAAGTACTGGAATGCCAAAATCTAGCTCCAGAATGCCTCTATCGACCAATACCATCTCTCAGAATCTCCCTTACACCTGGGACAGGGCTGATATCACCCTGCCCGGGTGCAGTGCTGGGGTACATGAACCATCTCTGTTCCTGGCAGCCACAAGCATAAGCCCAGCCCGGCGCACAGAAGTGCACAACGAGGAAGCTAAATGGGGGTGTCATTTCCAAAAGCAAAAGCCAGATTAAATAGAACCGTACTCTCGACACTCCTCCTGAGTCACCAGACATTTGGAACAGCTTGTGTTGCTGAAGGCACCAACCTAGGACAGTCACAGGACCAGGATAAGAGTTTTGTAGCCCAGACAGGTGATGTCCCCCCAAGAGCTGGTGACAGCAAAGGGAGAGCCCCTTTAGATCAGCTTGAATTGCCACAGGCTCAACCGAGAAACATTATGTGGGGTCTTGGCTCCAAGGACACGCTGCTCTTTACCCTTCCAGAACATCATGAGATCAAACTCAGACCTCAATTTCTTATATTTCTACTACAAAAGTGTATTTGTGCCCAGAGCTGCCTCGGTGCCTTGGGCTGGGCTGGTAGGGGATGCCCTTAGAGTAGCACAGACTTTGGCGTGGGGCTGGGATTCAGCTGCTGGGCAACACTGGCTCCCTGAAGCTGGTGTGAGACGTGAGGATTTTGCTGTCTGGCTGTGCTGGCACAGCAGTGACGTGCGGACTTGGTTCGGGATGCTAAGGAACGCCTGCTTTAAAGCTTCTTTTTTAACTCTAATAAAAGAACCAAAGCTTGCCTTGCCTCTTCTGCTGAGGCGAAAAACTGCAACCTTGTGCCCAGTGGCTAGAAGCCAAGCAAGACCTGCCAATGGAAAGGAGTTAAACGTCCCCTGAGGAACTGGTGTCACTGGCTGAACTGAAGGGGACTGCTGTGGGGTGGCACCAGGCTGGCATGGGTCTCAAAGCCCTGTCTTGCCCACTGCCAGTGTTGCTGCTCTGCCCTAGGACTGTCCCCCATTCCTCCCAGCACCAAGCCGCAGGCAGGCTTGTATTTGATTTGGAAAGACGTGCGATGCCTGCTAGAAGAACGATGCTCTCTCTTTGATGCAATCCAGCAGGCGAGTGCCAGCGTGGTGCCTGAGGAGTGGCTGGTGCATTCTCCCGTTCCCGGTGCCTGGGCTACTGCCCCCTTCCCTGCATAAACACGTCGTTTATCCAGGTTTCCAGCACTGTTTTGACCTTGCAAATGTGAAACTCAAAGGCTCAATTTTCTGCCTGTTTAGATGTAGAAAGATTGTGATTACGCCAAAATAGGTATCTTAGAGGCAGCTGCGTATTGCTAAAACCTTTCCTATAACTTTTAGGTTGAACAGATGCTGCAAAGATGAAGCTCAGTCAGACCCAGGCTCCCTGCTCCCTTCCCCGTGCCCCCAGCATCAGCCCTCATACACATTATGAGAAGCTGCTGAGTTGCAGCATCCTGTGCTAGAGGTAGGATGTGTCCATCTGTCTCCAGCACCATGGTAAGAACATCATAATGCAGGTGTGACCCTGGCAAAGAGCTGAGAGGCAGAAGGATGTGGCTTTGGGGAAGGTGAGTGGTGCAGAAAGCAGAGCTACAAACCATGGCCTTGGGTTAAAGAGGTTTGAGAGTCTGCATGGTTGCACAGGAGGCTGCAGGCATTGGCAGGAGGAGGATCCACGTTTCTTGCAGGTTTAGCATTGCCTGGTGGCCACAGCGTCCCTGCTATGGCATTTCCATCCGTGCAATGGGATTCCTGATGTGGACCTTTGTTTCAGGCCATGCTCTGAAAAGAAAAGCTGGGAATGATTCAGGATTTTGATAGGAATAGCTGGACTCTATAATCCGATGGGTCTCTTCCAACCTGGTGATTCTATGATTCTATGATTCAGGTAGCAGCCTCTGCAGGGCACAGCCACAGCGTCTTCTGGAGCCTGGCACCCACCTCTTGGCACTTGCCCAAAGGGTGGCACCACATTTACTTCTCCTGCTTCTTCACCTTGCTCTTTCACAGACTGTCCTGAATATTGCAACAGGACTGAGTAACTTTGATTTTCCATTTGCAATCAACTGAGTAAGGCTTGGATTTTCCATTTTCATAATTTCAAAATGAAACTTTGGGGTGTTACCTGTAAAGGCAGGAGAACTGCTGAGCTTGTTCCTGCCTCCCAGCTGGCCACAAACCTAGCTGGAGATTAATCCTTCTTGTTTCTTTATTTTTGTATTGTGAATTGAATAAAAACATTGAAGCAGGAAACACCATCATCTTTATCTAACTTTGACCCAGACATCCCCCAGGCCTGCAGGCATCACCCCAGAGTTAACTGTGGTGCATCTGGAGGGAGATGTGCCTGCTTGAGCTCTGCCATGGCCAGTGTAGAGCTGCAGTGGTGCTGCACTAGGGACCTGAGGACATGGGACTGATCCTGGAGTCAGGGCACTGTGTCTCATCTTGCTGCATCCTCCAATGTCACCATAGTCGTAAGCTTTCCCAGATTTCTCTTAATGCCATTTGGGCTTGCCACCCGTGCTCTGATCTTTCCCAGCTCCTTTTCACACCAAGCGGCACAGACTCTTTAAAGTCTTACTGTAGATGAAGCAGTTGAGCCTGAATTTTACTTGAGCCTGAATTTTACTTGACCACATGAATAAAAAGAATCTTTTCACTGAGTTTCAAGCTGCAAGTGCATTAAAAAATAATTAAAAAAAAAAAAAAAGACTAGGAGGGGGACAAGGTTGCTGCCCTTGCCTGTAGCCACTGCTCCCAGGTCTGGGTCCTCTCTTTGCTTGACACAAAGAGCTGCAGTCTCACCATGAGGTGCTTCGGCAGCTCCCCTGTGCGTTGATATGAAAGGACGCCTCACAATTGCTGTTTAATGCTGGATAAGTGTTTTTCCTCATAATTATGGGAGAGGAAATTCAATATTTTTTTAGGACTTGGCTTTGCATAATAACAACCGGCACAGGGAGAACAATTCGGTATTCACGCTCAACACAAGTAAGCACCTTCCAATAACCTCACACCTCTGACTCCAACCCAGTCATGGATCATGCACCAACCTGTCTCCAACCATCACCTGTGGTACCAGCACAAGCTCCTGAGGCCACAGACTGGTGGGCAGACTATGGGTGCAGACACTGTTCAAGATGCTTCACAAGGCTGGGAGATGCAGGATGCAGGAATATTTATCTATAAATGTAGCATGGGGTTCAGGCAAAGAAAGAAGACATTCTATGGGAAGAAGAGAAAGGTCTCTCACTTTCCAAGTGGGAAGAAGAAGGGTCAGAAGGCGGGAGTATGGCAGCTTTGCCCAGAAAAGCTGTTTCTGCTGACACAGAGACCAGCAGAAGCCTTGGGAGAGCCATCTGGAACATGACTTTGGCCAATGCTCCTGAAAGGTTTCAAAACCGTGGGGTACAAGTCAAAGTAATGTCAAACAAATGAAGACAAGGTTGTTTCAGCCACACAAAAATGACTTGTGGAACTGAAGGAGACTGCACCCTGCAGCCCCATATCGTACCAAACTCCAATTTGGACATCTCTCTCCAAACTTGTCTTACTGTGTCCACACTTTCTCATGAGCCCAACCTGCTCACAACCTTCCTTATCACGGCATCCAGCCTGGGTTATCCTGGAGCAGCCCCAGGGACTGAGACTCTTTTTACATGTGTTTCTGAAGAGGAGCAGGATAGTCCAGCACCTCTCCACCTCCTGGAGGAGAAGGATCTCCATCGTGCAGCAGCTGGACCCATGGTGATGCTAGTTCTCCACTGAGGGCAGCCAAGGCACAGAGAGTTATTTACATTTTGATAAACACTGACACATCTTTTGGAGCAGAAAGCAGCTTTTGAAATACACAGCAAAGGGAAAAATGATCAGTGAGTTCACCAACTAAACCTTTCAGGCAGTAAATGCGCTCAGTGGAGTGTAGGTAAGGGACTGGAATCCATGTGCCTGATTTCACTTCTTCCTTCACCAAATCCTGGTTCTTCTTGTCTCCATCTTTTGCCATTTATTCCCTCTGCTACCCTGCAGCCCTTTCTGAGCAGCTGCTCTTTGCTAGTGACCAGCCCACAGCCCCATGGCCAGCTTTTCCAGCACTAGAAGCCCACTTATTTCTGTTTGTCTTGACAAAACAGTAGCAGATCTGTGCTATAAACTCCCATTAACAGAACTATCTATGTTGGCTTGTTCTCATTACCGCTTTCCAAATGAGAAGAGATTAGTGTGCGTGCAAATGTGTGTGAGTGTGTGCACACATCTCCCTTCTGCAAACAGCAGCCAGGGCTTCCAACTCAATATTCGTAAGCAGAATCTAAATATTTCAAATCCTGACAAATTTAAACATACAAATGTCTTCTTGAGTCATTTCCTAGAAGACTTTTTTTCAAACAAAAGCCTGGCACTTAATCCACACACACGCTATTCGTGAAAACGGGGAGCACGGGAGCATCTGTCCAAAGTAAATAAATGTCCCCTATGCATTGTGTAGACACGAAATAGCTCTTAGCATTGAGGTGAAGGAGGATAAACTCAACATGTGATAAAACCTTAGTCTCTCACCAGTTATCCTCAATATCTGCTGAAAATCAATGAAATCAAACAAAATCAAAGCAAGGAGGTGCATGAACCCAGTGCCCTGATGCTCAGCCCTAGCACTTGCTCCAGCCAGCCCAAACCCTCATCTTGCTCATCTTCCAGGCATCTTCCTGATTAGAGACTTTTCCAGCAGAAGCAACTGGGTTTGGGGAACAGATCCTGCATTTCACAGCAGACTGACTCCAGTGTGATGCAGCATGCACCTTGGCTTGGTTCAGCTGCCTGCCAAGCCAGCCCCTCATGGGTATTTTGGAAAGACATAGTCCTCAGCTGTTTTGCTCAAGGGAGAGTGAGGAGCAGAAGGAATCCCTCAACAGCAGCTTAGCCTCACTTGCTCCAGCTCTCTGCATTTTCTAGCTGCCATCACAGGTCAAATCCTCCAACAAGCTCCCAAGGGGATGTAGCAGTCACATTGGCTATGAGCCAGTGCACAGGTACCCAATTAAGCTCCGACAGCTCATAGGCTGTCTCAGTCACATGCAGCTCTGTGATGTTCTGGTCTCACTTACTTAGTCTTGCCCATATCAGGCTACAGAGACCTATCTGAAACTTTTTATGTGGATGGGGAAAAAAAGAACATTAAGAGCCTGGCAGGGAAGGGCTCCAGGGAAGCACGCACTGGTGCCTGTGGAAGGAGGAGGTCCAACAGTCTGGAGCAGCAAAGGTGGTACTGGCACAGCAGCACGCTCTGCACTGCCCCAACAGCACTTAATCTGATCCTCGAATCCTGTGTTCAGTTCTGGGCCCCTCACCACAAGAAGGATGTTGAGGCTCTGGAGCGAGTCCAGAGAAGAGCAACGAATCTGGTGAAGGGGCTGGAGAACAAGAGGAGCGGCTGAGAGACCTGGGGGTGTTTAGCCCGGAGAAGAGGAGGCTGAGGGGAGACCTCATTGCTCTCTACAACTACCTGAAAGGAGGTTGTGGAGAGGAGGGAGCTGGGCTCTTCTCCCAAGTGACAGTGGACAGGACGAGAAGGAATGGCCTCCAGCTCTGCCAGAGGAGGTTTAGGCTGAACATTAGGAAAAAGTTCTTCACAGAAGAACTTCATTGGGCACTGGAACAGGCTGCCCAGGGAGGTGGTTGAGTCACCTTTCCTGGAGGTGTTTAAGGGATGGGTGGACGAGACGCTGAGGGACATGGTTTAGTGCTTGATGGGAATGGCTTCCAACCTCCTTATTCTATGATTCTATGACTCTATGAATCTATGATTCTATGATTCTCCATCCTCTCCTTGTCCTGCCTTCAGGCGTGCAGTCAGTGATGGTGCAGCTGGGAGCCCTGCTGCAGGGCTGCCCCATGGGCTGCATCCTGCTGGGCTGCATCCCAGTGCAATGTATCCTGCTGGGGTGCCCATCCTACTGGGCTTCATCCTGGTGGGATTTCTCTCGTCGGGATTTATCCTGCTGTATATTCGCCTGTGGCAAACAGGTGGCGATGTTGTACTCCAGGACTACAGCTTCCAGCCCCCAAAACCCGGCTGCTGTCAGAAATCCTCTCTCGGAGGCTCACTGCCCCATGGATCAAACCCCCTAGGATGCCTTTGAGAACCAACGAAAGAGATGCCGTGATGAATGCACCTCTCTCCTTCGCTTTAGTTAAAATAAACACAAGCCAAAGCCTCTCTTTCCATTCCTTTTAACCAAGGCAAAGGAAAAGTTGGTCCTCTGCAAGGGCATCTTTCCCTTAAGCTGTGAAGAGAAGAAGAAAGTAAGATTTGCAAGGGGAGCAGAGGTTGCTTTGGGGAAGCTGCATCATCCTGTGGTTGTGGATACAGGATCTGCAGTTAGGAAGACCTGGGACTTCACAATGGTGTATCTCAAGCAAAGGGAAAAAATCTAGCAGCACAGCAGGGACTTGCCCTGTAAAATGCCCTCCATCTACAGCAGGTACCTGCACTGCCCAGGTCTGCAGGAACCTGTGTGCACCCAAGGCACTAGAGCTGAGAAGATAAACATGCTGCAGGCTTATCTTTCCCTGCTCTCAGGTGCAGCCCCTCAGAATCTCACAGGAGACAGGCAAGAAAACACCTCACCAGAGCAGTTCCTCATCTTGGAGGGAACAGAGCACCTGCTGCTGGATCCTCTGCACACATGGGTTGCTCTGTGTGTCCCAAAGGGATGCAGCACATGGACAAGGGGTACAGAGGGGATCACAGCCACAAGAGCGGAGGTGGCAGTGCTGAGGCAGATGCTGGTACAGTAGCACATGGCCACTGTCTGCCCCATGCCCCTGGTTGCGTGCCCTCCGGAGCACCTGGAGCGAGGCCACCCAACACCTCCACGAAAGCAGAAGCTGCCAAGGGCTTTGCATCGCTGCATCTTGCTTTTCCAGACAAGCAGATCAGAAGTCACTGGAGCCCTTCTCTGAACCAAGACCCTATCCCTGCACTGAAGCCTATGTCTTATACTCCCTGCCCTTCAAAAGGAAAAGTGAAAGCTCAGGGAGAAGATCTTTCAATCTTTGCCCTCACTGTGCCACTGGGTAGGAGATGCCCACAGCGGAGGACGTGTTGAGCAAGTTGCAGAGCAGTGCCACATTCCCACAGACAGGTGCCATTTCAATGCCAGATGATGGTGAGGAAGGGGACAAGGGTTCCAGACGGTACCAGGATGATAGGCTCCATCCTTTTAACAAATGTCATCTGTTCAGAGAAATGTGCGCACTCTATGGAGGTGACAGCCACCAGTTCAAAGGCAGCCTCAGCAGGTCTTGGGACAGGGGAGGCTGTAAACACAAGGGAGTACCCGCAGGCATGGCAAAGGGCAGCAAGATGAAAAATGATGGTAGTTTTCAGGCAAAGAAAGCATTTCCCAGGGTGATGTGAAATGGGCTCTGTGCTACAGGATGAGTTTAAAAGCAGGGTGAGAAAAGCAGCTCCATTTCTCTTCTTAAAGGGATTTCCCTGACTTTCTGTCTGTCTTCAGTGCCTCTCTTGCAAGGATTTGTATTTTGCAGGATAAGGCACAACACACATCCCAGAAGAACCATCTTGTAGACGGGACAAGAGTGATCCGAGGTCACAATCAAATCACTGCAGGCTCAGGAGACAGGTCCCCTCTACTAACCCCAAATCCTCCCATCCTCAACTTTCCACAGCGACCAGCATCACTGAAAAGTCTGCAGCACAGCTCATGGGATGACCAACCAGCCCTAGCAATGACTGCCTGGCTCAAACATGTGGACTTTTCCTTGCAGCAAGACTTACCATCCCCAAACTCTGATAGATTTTGGGAGCACAGCTTGCCAGAAAATCTGGGGAACACTTCTAAAGATGAGCATGGACAAACCATCACCTGCTCATGGAGACAGGCTGCCTATACAGTTATTTATATAACAACAGAGAGCAACAGCTCAGCAATGAAATAAATCTACCTGCACGTGTAAAATGCCTTTGCTTGTGCAATGGCTTCCAGTGCTTCTGCTAGCAGCATGGCCACCCTGGGAAAGCTGTCTTGGAAACAGTGCACTGGATAAAACCACTTTTTTTTAACAGGGGTTTGCAGAATAAATGTTAGCTTTGTACTCACTTGTTATTCCCTTGAACCTCAGTGGTGGGATCGTTCCCAGTCTCCCACCTTTGGATGGAACTCAGGCATCTCCTCTAGACCACTTGGCCAGCCCCTGGAAGGAGACTTCCCTGAAATACCTCCTGAGGAATTCAGATCTTGAGGATCTGCATAAAAACCTAGCAATGAACATCACTCGGATAACATCCTCTCTCCATTGGCTGAATTTCCCTCTCTCTTAGCTTGCGTGTAGTCAAAGCTTGATGACCTGATCTACAAGCAGCTGCACTGGGGTGAAAGCTGCAGCTCCAAACGCACAGAGAAATAGCACACACCATCTGAAATGTCCTGTAACTAAGCATTAAAAAAAAAAAAAGCCTTAAGAACAGAAACTTGTAAATCCCTGCTTCTTGCTCAGTCTATCTAGCAGCCAGTGAAACACACGCTATTTGAAACCATCATAAATATTCGGTGATGTCTAATCTACAAGGGCTGGCAGACTGGATGTGTGGGTGCTGTCATCTAGGAACGAGCAGGGAGCAGCAGACATGCACTACTGACTCACACCACAGAGATGCTGGGAATCAGCTGCAGTTTCCCTGTTTTCATAATCTCACATATTTTATTTGCTTAAGGTTGTTGGTAACTGTTGCTTAGTAGTGGGCCATGGGCCCTTTCACACCTTTCTCCTCCAAGGACAGCCAGCCCAAGCAGGCGGTAGAGTAGCCAAGGGTGTTTAACGCCCATGGGACTTGCAGGCAGCTCCTGCTGGCTGACTTTCAGGTCTCTGGCTGCTACAATCCCCCAAAATCTGCAGCAAAAGTCATAACAACACAACTAGCTAGCAACTCATTTGCACTGGATGCACAACCAGCTGGCTATGGTGCAACTTGAGCTGAGACAGGGCTCGGGAGAGTGACAAAATCCACATCCTTGGTGGGATGAGGTGTGGTACATGTTCAGAAAACACAATCCCACCTCCCATTGAAGACAGCCAGACTTTGCCACCTGTACCTGGCACAGCTGTGTCTGGACCTGCTGCCAAGTGTGGAGCACAAATCCATGCAAAAAAGAGCAACTGGCAAACTCAGCTTTTTTTATTTGGGTGGCTCAATTCAGCCACGAGCCCTGCTGGCAGCTTGCTGGGAGGGCATGTGAGGTGAATCTCTGTCTCATAATTTTAAATGATTCAGGGCATATTAAGAAAACGTCACCATGAGAGCTTGGAGCGGCACGTTGGGCTGTAAGGCTGTGCAGAAGCAGGTTGCAGTACCTAGAAGACCTCTGCCTGCACCAAAGGTCCTTCCATGGGTGCTTGCACCCACCACAGGCAGCACACAAGATGTTTGGATGGGGAGTTGTGCAAGGAGGCAATCCTTGAATTTTCTCTTAATTGGAGCTGGTGTGATATCCCCAGGTGCAGCAGGGATGCAGAGCTGAGTTCATCATAAGGAGCTTGCCGAGGTACCATCCTGGCATGCAATGCATGTGGATGAAGGTGCATTTTTCACACGCAGGGAGCACCAGCAAAGGGAGAAGCCTCCTAGGAAGCTGTTCCCATGGTCATGGCAGGAAGACACCTATCTGTGCCCCTCAATTGCCCAGTGACAGGGGTTTGCAGGGGTCTGCTTTGGGCTGAATAGAGAGACGTTGCCTTTAGGGTAATTCTCATTAAAGTTTTCCAGCTATAATGGGAAATGAGGAAATAAGATGCTTCTGATATAGGACTAGAAAGGCGATCATTTTGCCAGTTTTGCTGGGAGTCCTTAGACCCCCAAAATTCAGATAATGTCGATATAATTTTAATCTCCATATGGGTAAAATCAAGGATTTTTTTTTCTTAAGGACATATTATCTGCAATGAGGAACAAAGTATTGCAGGAGTTCACCTAAACCAAGAAGCTGGGTGTCTGTCTTCCTCAAAATACACTCTGAGTGTCACAAGCTTGGATGCTTTTGCAATAGGAAAACTAAAACTCTTGCAAGGAAGAAAACGCAAATTTGGAGACAGACCTGAAGACAGGCAGAGGGTTTTTATGAGTGCTGAGCAAAATGCAGTAGTTGAGTTGTCAGCTCATTTCTAACCGCTGTAAAGCGATATACATCCGTCTTATCCCAGGAACAGTCCCAGGAACTCATCTGGAATGGGTTAATTGCATCTGGTTAGGAGCAAAACCTCTTTGCATATTTTTCTTTCATTTACGATAAACAAAAATGCATGTTTTCATGGTGTGACTTTTTATAAATTAAACAGCACTGTCGAGTCATCAGCTCCAGCATGGATTTGTCTGCATAAGTTACTGGGTCTAGCCTTAAGGCAACTGCTCAACTAAAACTTTGCTCTGACCTAAGTTTCTAAATTATTCCAAAAAAAGCCATTTTTTTACAGAAAAGGTAGGAACTGAGCCTGTGAGCTGCTGATGCTAATGTGCACAGCCTCTAAGAGAAAGGGTGATAAAACCTTACACTGTTTCTTTGCAACACCTCAGAAGAGAACAACAATTTTTAATGCTATTAAAACTGCCCACATATTCTTCAAAGGGGGACTATAGAGTAAGGACCGAAAGCAGCTGGATTCTGCTTTATTTGCCATTCCCGACAGTGACCTTCCTGCCCTGTTCTCCTGGGAGGTCCATACCTGGGCACGGGGGCCAGGCACGGCTTGCCAGGGCATCACCGTCCCTTGACACCACTCAGGGAACTTTACAACTGCAGAGCGAGCACGGACCATCGACGTGTTTCCAGAAACATCCCCCTTTTCCCCACCCCTGGCATTTGCACAACCCAGCTGCTGGCGATACAGAGGAACCCAAGGGATTTTCCAAGAGAATGCCCTCACCTTTCCCGCGGAGCCGGGAGCTGCTGTCTTTCTAGGCTCTCACTGCACTATCTCCAGTCTTCTTGCAGCTCCCGCAGAGCTGGAAATATCATTAAGCTCCAGTGAAGCAAAAAAAAAATCCCAATGAAAGCGTTACAATATCCAAAGGGAAGGGAGTGAATCCAGCAGGATGACTGAGCCCCAGGTCCCTGTGAGCTCTGCTCCACCTGCACGCGCCTTGCTGGGATCCGACGATACTCGTCCGGTGTGGAGCAGGCATGAATACTTCTCTAGTGTCTGGTGATGACTTCACTTCATTAGCATGCTCCTGATAGTTCTCTCTGACTGTCTTTTTTACTGACTTTAAGGCTCTGCTAATCAAAATACTGTAGCATTTAACTATTTCCTGACTCCACAGTTTTGAAAGACGAAAATCTGCGGGGCAACAAAACCTGAATGGGAGCAGAAACGCGAGCCACGGCATGCAGCAGCCCCAGCCTCCATCCGAGAGCAATTTGTGCTGTTAGGGTTTGCAGGTCATGCCTGCGACGTACGATTCTGAATGCGTTCCAGTTTTATCTGCCTAACGAGGGCGAAATGCTCCTCTGCTGTGTCCGACTTTTCAGCGTAGGTGGATGCAAAAAGGAAAGCTCCCTTCCACCTTCAGGGATGAGATTCCTCACCCCGTAACTGTGTTATTTAAAGACAACTCAGGCAGAGCTGTTCATGTACTTATTTACCTGTGACACTACATCAAACATCCCTTCAAGTTGGAGTGGTGTGACCAAGTTGGGTCCCAGGCGTGCCACCCTCCAGAAGTGCCACTGTGACCCACGTCCTTTGGGAGCTGAGCTGATTTTTGAAGGGGAAGAAAAGTTGCATAATGCCTGGGTTAGGAAAGGGGAAAGCAAGACACAAAAAAGTAAAGCAGCTCCTCCATGAGAACACCTGGACCGTGTGGCAGGGATGAGGACTCTGCTCAAGGCTCACAGGTGCCAGCCTCGTGCCTTCTCCTTTGGGTTTCTAGCTGGTTTGGAGTCCATGTCAGGTTTTACTTTAACAAAATAAAAACAAGAGTGGATTTTGCAACAGGGGGACAACAAAAAAGAATGTAAAAAGAGACAATGCATTAAATGTGTGTGCAGTTTTCCCTGGCTGTGTGCATCGGTACCTGATTGTGTGTACCCATCATTGTACCCATGATCATGGGCAACGGCACTTTGGTGCACAGTCCCCTGTGCCCACCAGTGTTTGCACAGAGACATGTGCCTGTGTTCACCTTCACATGGTGCTGGCGCAGGTGTCCAGCACACCCAGATGCCACAGCAAAGCACAGCCAGCCGTGGGTGCACATTGGGTTTAAGTATTTGGGTCCCTGCTTGGTGCACCAGCACCATTCCCAGGAAAAAAAGCCATGCCTGCACTCTTCCCCAATTAACACCCTTTCATTATAACTCAGAAAACTGGCCCCAAAATGCTTTTAATAAAGGCCTTCTGTGGGGTTTGGGAACCGCATCTGAAGCTGCTGTAGCAGAAGCAGCTGTGGGGTCCGTCGGGCTGGAGGCCTGATTCATACCCAACAAAATGAGGTCAGGAGCAGATGAGTCTCCGAATGTTCATTTCTTCGCACAGGAGGTGACCCACATTTTTTACTCCTGATTCACAGCTCAGCTGCAGACACGACTATCTTTAGCCCCAGAGAGAGACGCAGAGAGGACGAGGGCCCCTTGGCAAAAGCCATAAGGTCTAGGCTTCAGAGGCCTATGATTTTTATGATTATATATATACCTTCCCCTGCTTCCTAGGGCTTGTCTCAGAGGAGTGCGGGATAAGCTCCAAGCACACATTTGATGCACTAACCAGAAGAAGAATTCCTGCACAGGCTCCAGGAGGACAGGGGACTCCCTGGGATGCACCCACCGGGTGCCCACCCAGCTGGAGCCCATGGGAACCCATGTAGGGACCCAATGGAAATGAGATCAGCTGCAGCTGGTCAGGACAGCAGGAGAGGAGGGCTCCAAAACCATTTCACTGATGGAGATAGATGGGTTAATGGGACCAAGGAGCCACCAGCACCCATCTTACAACCACCCCATAGCTGGGAGCCAGTCTTTGTTTGGCTATTGTGCCCCCTAGAAGTTGGGGGCTCTGTTTATGTTGGTAAGGACAGAGGATGCTAAACAAATCTGTTCGCTGCTCCAGCTGGTCCCAGTGAAATTCCCAGGCATTATCCTGTGCTGTGGAAGAAACTCTTGCGGTCGTGGCCGTATCCAGCACCCAGAGTGCAGTTGCAGAAATGATAACATTTTAGCAATATTTATCCTACTCCTTCAGGGTGGGATTTTTTTTTATCTGTTTTCAGAGCCCTAAAGCACATGTTTACTTTTGCAATGAGTAAAGTCTCCAGCGCTGGCGTGAGGTTAAGCATGTGCTTAAACGGCTTGGATTAAAAATGGCTTTTCTTTATTTTTTTTAATTTTAATTTTACCAAGGCCACAACACAGCAAGGCCCCACCCCTGGGACTGTTAGATGACAGCAACGCTCAATGCTCCCTGCAACCACCACCACCTTCTTTGGGCAGAGGCTTAAGCAGAGGCTTGCAGAGAGAAATAGACTTCAAAGCTGGCCCTGAATAGCCCCAATTCTGATCTGTCATCTGAAGAGATCACTCGGTAACCAGAGTCAGTACGCAGCTTTGTGTCATTTTGGCCGGTCATTGGCACAAATTGTCTGTCTAAATACATTGACCTTCTCACAGACTAAGTCGTCTCCAGGAGAACCAACTCAGCAGCCTCAACAGGGCTTGCTGGACCCTCAGAATCATGTCAAGCTCTGCTCAGAAGAGATTAAGGAGCCCTGAGATCCTCTTTTCCTGCCAAGCAGCAAGCGGCCACTGGTGACACCTTATTTCATCCTACAGGAGCAGATGGCAGGGCATTTGTTCACCATCTTTTACTGCAGATGGGAACATCCCATCAGGGACCATGTTGGCAGTCTCCCTTACAGCTTGCAAACCCATAAATATCCCCATCTCAAAGCACAGAATGCTCTGCCGAGACCACTATGACAGATACATTTTCACCTTCACTTTGATTTCCCTCATGGTTTTGGGTGGCCTCCTATTGAATGGATGTAGCTCCCAACAATTCCTTTCCTAAAGTCAAGAAACAGCGAATCAAAAACCATAAACCCAAAGCAATGCTGTCTAAAACAGCAACAGTGGATCATAACTGGGAGCGAACGCCCTTGCACACATCCAGCCTCCATCTGTAGTGTCACCACAATAAACTTTGCAGGTCCAGTGTTTGAGAGCTAATGTAGATTAGCAGAGAGAGTGAATTTAAAGCCTAGCAGCAATTCCTGACTTGTCCTATGTGTGGGCACCCATCACATAAAGCTGATGCCCTGCCAAATCCCCAAATCAGGCAGGCTGGGATGGGTGGGTGCTCTCCATCCATCCCTCCTTCCCCTTACGGGAATACCATGGAATATGACTCAACTAATTCATAAAATACACAGATAGGGTAAAACACAGACACACACAAAAAAGCGGCAGCACACAATTTCTTAAATAGTAAACATATAAGAATGTTAATTAAGTCATGGTTTTCAACAGAAAACAATGGGAAAGTACAATGCTGAAATCAACACAACTTGCTTTTTTCATCTCTCCTTGCAGCCAAAGTGTGCAAAAGACCAAATGAGATGTGGGGTGCGCCCTATGCAAACACTGCAAATCAAAGAAAGCCACTTTCTTCTGCAGGAAAGCATCTTCTGTGCTAATGGAGGATGCCAAATGACTTAACATGCCATGAACGTTGCTCTAAATGCATTTACGGTAAACAGAGATATGAGACCCAGATGTTTGATACTGTTCTCTAGTTTTGTACATCTACAATCTCCCAGTTGTTCTTGCAAACCACAGTGAGGAAGTTGAAGGTTTTGGGGCCTTTCCACCTTCCCCAGATGTTTTCCTCCACCCTCTTGTGGAAAGTTCATCCCAGTCCTCATTTTTTTTCAACCCCACCAACTGACTCTGTCATTCCAGATCAGAGAGTTTGGCTGTGCTGCCTCCAGCCCTCATCTGTTCTTCCTGTGTTTTGAGTGAGGGCAAGATTCTCCTAGAGAATGCCCCGGCGAGCCTTCAAGAGCACGGCTACAGTACTCACAGTGATTTGTGCAGGTGAAGTCAGAGCCTTGAACACCAACAGGAAGCCAATCACCAAGACACTGAGTTTTGCTTTGACAAGAGAAGCCCTGCTGGAGTGTACAAAGAGCCCAAACGTGCATCTGAGCAGAAACGTGCTCCTCCAGCAATGCGGTGTGGTTGGTGAAGAGTTGCTTGGAATGTCGCACCACATACCCCAACATACCCCAGGAGTTCTGTCCCAAAGACAGCAGCTCCACAAGTCTGACCTGACCCCAGATGCACAATCATCCCACCCAGACTCCTCCTCCCTATCTCTAAAGAGACCTTATTGGGGAATATTTCTGGCAGTAACTCCTGTCTCGCCGTATGTAACAGAGCCCTGATAAGGGGGTGCAGCCCTATTTGCTGCCCCCAGCCTCGCATCAGCATGATCCACTGAGCAGTGGGTCTCCCAGGCAGCCCCACTGTGCTTCCAAAACAAGCCTCCCTGAGAAAAGCTTGATAACCAGCATGTGTCTTCAGCTATAACGCAGGCACGAGCCAGAAAAACCATCAACATCAAAGACAAGATCCATACAGTCAGTAACCTGGGACAGCAGGGAGGGAGAAGTAGCCCCCCAAACGGGGTAGAAAACTGTCAAGCTGCATTCTTGGGAGCAGAGTTTTGTTGACACCATTTCTGCCAAGGGGCTGGGGATGACTGAATGCGCAGAGGCCACTGAGACAGTGCAGAGGGTCAACAGGAAAAATGCAGATGCCATAAACAGCAGCAAAGGACATGATGGGAAACGCTTCCAAACTGCTTCAAAAGTGAAGAGGCAGTGCTTTGCTCCAGACGAATGTAAACAAACCCCATGAAGGGCTGGATCCAGCCCCTTCTCATAACGCTACTGCTGCCCTGAGCATCACCAAATGCCTCATGAGAGGCCAAGAAAGGAAAGCAATTTAACTGAGAACCAGCCAGATCGAGTCACCTCTCCCGGCCCCTGTGATTTCAGTAGTCACAGGATAATTTTCTTCACATATTCACCACCCTTTGGAAGCTGGAAAACCCTTTTCCCCTGTCCCATACCATCCTGCATCATCTAAGACAGCAGCTTGTTGCTGTAGAGCATCACCTGAAGGCTGTCTGGAAGGTGCTGGCAAAATGTTCAGAAAAATTCTATATTGCTTTGCAAAATATAGTTATAAATTTGATTTTGGGTGATTTCTTGTATTTTTTGTTTTGCTGCAGTGACATTTTTGATGATTTGCAGTGCTGCTTTGCAGCGATACAGTAACTATTTTTTTTTGCAGTCTCTGACAGGAGTGAAGGGAGTTTGCAAACACCTGCAGCCACATTATTTCCTACCCAACAAAGTGGACACAATCCCCTCTCCTGTCCTGCTTATTCAAACCTGCATCATGCTTATGGCTTTATCAAAAAAACCCCTATCTCTGAGGGATGATGCAGGAGCCTGACATGGCAAAAGCAGCTCTGGGACCCAGCACAAGCCCAGGGAGCTGCCAGGGAGATGCTGATCCTTGGGTAAAAGCAACACAGACTAATAAACCCATGGATATTTTCTGCTCATACCAATACCTGCTGAGAAGCCCCATTCCTATGGAGAAAGGTGACTTCCAGCACAAGGACCACCACTCAGCACTTTGCTAACCCCAACACCCCGTTAATCATCCCAATCTCAGATGGGACTGGAAAAGGAGCTGATTTTTTTTGGTTCATCCTTGCAAATTCCAGTGAACCTGGAAGGGGGAAGCACTCTGAGGTTAGCTCAGAGCAAGATTTGGAGGCTTGATGAGCTGAAAAGCTGTGGGAAAAATCTCGTTCAGGGTGAGCATGGTACATCATCCAGACCAGATCCATCTCAATTACTGTGGTGGTTTGGCCTTTTCAAAGGAAAGTGAGGGTGTTCCCATTCCCAAAGTGAATTTGAAATGTTTCAGATATTTCAGGATGTGTTTCCCTTTAATCCCCGAGGTAAGCAGCTCAGGGAAGCAGAGTAGGATCTATGCAGTAGCCTGCTGATGTGTCCTCTTTTTTCCATTTTGCAGAATTTGTTTTGGCCCAACTTTCCCGTCTATTTGCACAGCTTTGTGAAGGGACAGGCTGAATTCCTCAGGACTCTCATCCTTTCCTTTGTTTCCCAGGGATTTCTCCATTAGCCCTGTCTTAGCTCCTGGTATTCAGGCACAACGTATCCCCAAAGCAGCCAGAGAGACACAATCTTAAAGAAAATAACATAAAGAGCACCTCAAGTTTCATTGCTGGCCTCTAAGGTGCATCGATGATCCAGTGGGTCTCTTCCAACCCAGTGATTCTGTGTGATTCTGTGATTTTCTTTGCCACACGGACTCAGCTTTGCACAGCACTTAAGCCAAATGGGTGCGAATTCCCTCCTGGAGTCACCAGAGCCAGTGAGGAGCTTAAAGCACTGTGGGTGCTGGAGCATCAATACTTTGGGAAAAGCCACCTCTTGTGGCTCCTACATCCAAGCAGAGATCTGTAAAGTATTAACAACTCTTCAAAACCATGATGCCCTGGGAAGTAAGCTGTCTTTCCTGGGTGGAAAATGCCACCATCCAAGCAGGTGCTGTGGAGTCAGCTTTGGCCGAAGCATTTTTCCCTCATCTTAGCACCTTGCATTGCTGTAGGACAGACCTTGCATGGGCTCAGGCCTTGGAGAAAAGCCACCTCCCAGCATTTTCAAACCCAAGAGTGGTGCTAGCCCTCCCCTTCCTCTTTTTCTGGCAGCTTTCTAATGAATACTCCTGTTAAAAACAAAGGAAATTACATTAAAAAGGAGCATGTTAAAATAGCTTTAAGGGCCTGACTTTAACCGACACCTACAGTTACAACACGTTTTGCCAGAGCGTGAATCATGCACAGATTATCAGCCAAGATGGGTGATTTCCATTATGCAGCCTGGAGTAGTTCGAGTCTGCTGGGCTGTTTGTACAGAGCTTGGCACAATATACTTGGATCTTCTCCCACTAGTGGTATAATTTCATTTAAAAGACTGACTATTGTAGCCCTCTAAAGCAATAGAAACTAGGGAGAGGGAAGAAGAGGGAAAAAGCATTTGTTGTGGCTGGCCCGAGCTGTAAAATCAAAATCTTCCAGCACAAAGTGGAGAAAATGCGTCTTTCAAAGGCATTAGTCTTTGTTCGCCAACCGTAGCAGGGAGAGGGGTTTATTTATGGCTTATTAACCACTAGGGCCAGAGGAACTTGATGATTTCTTTAGTGGCAGTTTGGCCCAATGAGTTTAAGAGCTTTCAGATTCATTTGGACCCCAAGCAGAAGTCGCTTTTCCCTCCATACATGACCCCAAAGAGCTGCTTTTCTCCAAGTGTACCCAAACTTTCCAGGTCTCCTCCTTACTCCGGCATTCATCCATATCCATACTTCTCAAGCAGATCCTCCCTGCCTTCCTGCCAGCTTGGAGGGAGCTCACGGGAGAAATCCAGCCAAAAAAAGCCATTTCTGGGATATTTTTTAAAGGTTTGGTTTGGATTTTTTGCTCCTTTTTGACACATACAACAGCAATACCACTGAGGGAAAACTCGGTGCTTGAGAACGGTGCTAGGTCAGAACATTTGATTTCTAATGAAAAAGGAGTTATTTTCATATTTTACAAAGGAAATGAAAACTTAAAGCTTGGTCAGATGAGGTGTCTTACCTTACAAATCCCACCTAACCTGGCCTCAAGGGAAAGCCCTAGTGAGATTTTTGGAGTGGGAATTGGGACTCTGTTCCCTTCTGTGAAAAGAAGACACCTCCCACCACACAGGGCAGTGTCTCTATAAAAAAATGCCAGGTTTAGATAGGCTCTGGGTCCTGCTGGAATCCAGGGCCAATTTGCATCCTCTGCTACCTAGTTATTTTATTGCTAATAAATATTCCCCCACTTCCAAGCCCTCCTCTCTTGCTAGAAGCCACATGCAGTCTGGAGCAGGTTGAACTCAGGAACCCACAGATCCAAAGTGACTCCTCAGCCTTACAAGGCAGCAGCCGAATCCCAGGGCATTGCCCCAATTTGCTTTATTTTTTCCAGATATAAACATGTTTTGAACCATGCAAAGACGAGACATTGACCCTATCCCAGCATCCAACCGCTGCTGGATTGTCATCTTGTTTGGGGTGCTGCTGCTGTCAGCTGCGTCTCCGCGTGGGCATCGACCACAGGCAGCTGGAAAATCCTACGCCCCCTTCCCCAGGGGCAAAACAGTCCCAGTTACCACCAGAAATACCACCTGGGAAATATTTGGAAGAAAGTATTTGTCTGCTAGGACACATGCCTATCCCATCTGTGGACCAGGCAAGGGCTTCTGCGCTTCCTAGGGAGAAGCGGAGAGGCAGAGCGTGCTCCGGGTGCTCAGCCTGGAAAGCCAACATCGGCTCTTCATTGGCACACAGGTGAGAAACTGCAAAAGCTGAGTCGAAAGGGCAGGTACCTCCACAGAGCTCATGAGCGTCTGTCGGTGGTGGCTGGCTGCCAAACCCCTCCTTTTTAGTCTGCTACCGCTGAATTTTCTAACAGCCCACGGCTCTGTGGTTTCACGTGAGCATCTTCTGCCCTGATCATTGTTTCCAATCCCACCTGCTCCAGCTTCCCCTGTCTGCCCTGAAGGCTTCGGCAACAAGTCGTGTCACGTGGAGTTTTTTTTAGCAGCCTGACACATGCCAAACCTGAGAAAGGAGCTTGATAAACCCAAGGTTAGGAAGGAATTTTAACTCGGCTTAAATGCTAGGAGGCAATTCAGATCCGTAATGTACCTAGACAGGCAATAAAAACAAGTGAGACAGATTGTGCTGGAGCAGATCAGTAAGAGCTACAGAAAATATAAAGGGATCAGCTTGATTTTTTTGTTTTGTTTTGGGGTTTTTTTTTTTTGAAATCAGATGTTCTGCCAGGCTTTCTTGGAGGCAAACATTTTTGTACCGCAGCCAGCCTTGCCAGTCTCAAGTATGCAAGTCCTGAGTCAGATTTTGAAAGGCAAAGTGATACTGACTTAAAAACAACTAGATTGAAAAAAAACAATGACTTGATTTTCTGTTCCAGTCTCTATCCTCTGCCTTACAGCATTTTTTGTGGGTTTCCAGTTACATCATTTTTATTCTAAATGAACCTGCAAGCCTCGGTGAATCCCCTGCCCCCGGCTGTTGGGGCTTCAAGGGACTTGGAGAGCACTGCAGGATTTGGGGTCCCACCCCCATGGCTGAGGGAGTTGCAGTTCTGCTGTAGGGGTTGCTGTCTGCTCTCACACCTCTGCTCTGTCCCTCTCCCTACCTGCTCTGGACCCGGCTGCTGGCAGGGCTGAGCTGCAGCACCCAGCACTGCTGCTCCGGTGCTCTACCTGTGGCTGGAGGGGAATCCTTCCCCAGAGAGGTCCAGCCAGCACCTATCACAACCATGGCCTCCATGCCAAAGCCTACAATCGGGAATAAATCTCCTTCCCTGCTTTCGGCTGCTGGATCCAGGGCTTCGTCCAGAAATCTGGCCGGTGGGCTCGAGCCCATCGTGCCTCGGACGCCGCCTCTTGCGCTTCCCTCCCTTCCAAGAAAAATGGAAACAGGAGATGAAGGAACTTTCCTACGCTGCATCCAGCTTTGCCCGCTGCCAGATTATCATAATGATATTATATTAATGCGCAAATCATGATTGCTTACAATAAAAACCATAAAAAGAACAGAACAAGCGCACCAGCGAGAAGGAAAGCAGAACTTACAGCAGTTCCAGCTCAGCCTTTAGCCAGCCCAAATGCAATGGCAAAGCATAGATGAACTGCAATGGTGTCACTGAAAGAGTCTGGCTCAACACTGCATAGGATTTGCCCTTTGGAAAACATTTTAGCAGCTGAGAGACTTCTCTCTTCCATTGCCTTGTACTGTGTTTTGCTCAAAGAGGCTCCTCGGGCTCCATACGGGATGCATTGAGTCAGGCATTGGGGTCATCAGGGTTTTGCTCCAGCGACACATGCCAGGAGATGCGAGACAGTTTTATGTGATTTGAGGGGATCAGAAACAAGTTGAATCAGATTCGTCTTTTTTTTCCTCTTGAAGACATGGTAATCTCCAAACTGATCCCCTTTCAAAAAGCAACAGTCGCCTCAGGAGGCAGGATTTCCACCCATAAACTGTTCATTTAAAGTGCTTACAGGTTCAACCCTCTGACTTCTAGGTTTCTACGTGAAAAAGTATGAAAGCAGCAAATGCTATATCATCACTTGCGTTTACACAGGGCTTCCTACCCTCTGACAATCCTAAAGCTCGAGCGATTGCTGCTGCTTTACAAACCATTAACTGCACAGACCCATGAGAACTCATCAGCAACATTATTAAAGGAACGTTAAAGATGTAAAAGCAAAGTTAGGGATCCCACAATTGCTGTTTCCTGGGCAACCTGAAAAAGCCTCTTTGTATGTTTGTGTTTCAATACCTGCTCTTTCTGCCAGCCCCCCTCCCCCTGCAGCAAACCCCCTCTTGCCCATGCATGCTCAGGGGCTGCAGGCTCTCCGAGCTTCCCCCATGCCCAGCACTCCTCGGTCAGTTCAGGAGGCAGCTGGTACCCCAAATGGAAGGGTTATTTGGCACAGAGAACACTGGGGATGCTAGATCCCTGTGGATGGATGGCGGGGATCGCAGGAGGGTGGTGGCTGCCATCCCTTGGCATGCCTATAGCCACTAAGGAGCAGAGGCATGCACGCTCTGCAGCAGTGGAGTCCCTGCTGATGTAAAATGAAGATGCCGGGTGGATTTCTGTGGTTTGGAGGAGCAGTGGAACTGAAATCGGGTCTCAAGCTGAGATTGCAGCTATTTTCCAGAGCTGTTTTCAAGCAGTATCAGTTCCACCCTGAAATGCAAAGGTTTTCCACAAATATCCTCCCCCCCAGCTCACCCAAAAATGCCAGTTTATCTCCTGAAAGCATTTGCATAGTGTCAGCACAGGCTGGGGAGGAATAGCACGGACAAGACTGTCTGAGAATTCAGATAAAAGCAGGGACAAAATCCCATTGGGACTGTTTTGGGCAAAGTAGTCTTGCAGCTCCTCTCCCTATACTTATTTTTTTGTCATCTACCACATCACCATCAAACCTGAGGAGCTGGTGTCGGAAAAAATTTGGGAAGCCAAATAGAAAAGCAAAGAAATTGTTTTCAGGAGGCACCTCAAGTTACTAGAGAAGAATAAAAGCAAAGCTTGGGCTGTGACCACCATGATGTGGCCAGGGAACAACAGCTCTGGGTCCTGATATCCCCAGGAAGGTTTTGTGTATTTGTGTGCTTGTCAAAACATCCTTGTGCCCTTAGATATGTGCAATAAACTCAGCAATGCAGAGTGCCAGCTTCCTTCAGCTCTACAAGTCACAGCCTAAGCAAGCTCCAGGAAAATCAAAACAAGGTAATTAAGAGCAGATCTGGCCCTTAGCACTTTTTGTATACAAAATGTTTTGGAAACTAATTAAACCATCATCCAAGGCAATGCCGTTGCGCATCCAGAATGCCACGAATGTACTGGTGAGGATCTCTGCCCAAGAACAGGGAAACCATCAATAATACCAAAACAGGAGTGATGGAGCTGCCACATCTGACATCCTCAACGTCTTGCAACCAGCCTTCCGAGCAGGCACTCAATTTACGAGGTGTCAGAGAGAGGAGGGGATGTCACTCACAAAGGATCAGCTGCTTCCCCTCCAAGAACCACACTGTGTGTTTTCAACTGAGCTCAAGCTAAAGGGAAATCTGGCTTTCTGCTGGTGGGGAGCTGGGCTGGGCTGGGAGGAACAAGTCCCACCAGCACACTGCTACCGGGGAGAAAGTAACGCTGCGGCGAGGCTCCGAGGCAGAGCTGCCAGACCATAGTTTTACGCCTATTACAGATGCCAGAGCTTCTCAAACTACAAAATATTCAGATATATTAGAAGAGGGACCAGTAGCAGAAGGTTGTGAGCCGGAGCAATGCTGGGACTGCTCTGGGCCATTATTGGCTTTTCAGTGACTGTCGTGTTTATCCATGTTCTGATTTGGGCAATACAAACAGGAAAATGTTCCTATCCTGAAAAGCTTAGCAAAACTGCCCTCAAATGGGAGGCAGCAAAAACTGAAGCTGCAGAATGGGAGTCAAGGAAAGCACCCTTGAGGGGCAGAAAATGAGGAGCTGCTGACCCAGCAGGATGGGGTGAGCAGGTGCAGCCCCATCCTAGTGTTTCGTGAAGGCTCCCTGTGTGGGGCTTTTCAAAAACCAAGACATCCGTATGGAGTACAATGTATTTTTATGCTGTGATGTGTGTCAAATGTACGGAAAACATCTCACTCATGCGCTAGTACAAGACATCTAGGAAGGCGGAGGGGCCTCCAGCAACCACCCTCACATGGTCTGTGTCTTTCCAAGCAGCCTGCAGCAATGTGTTATCTTGGCCAGGATGTGTAAACAGGAGGAACAGAAAAGGCAGAAGTGGCAGAAAGAGCAGAGCCACGTACAGACATAATTATTGACACACATAAATAACAAAGGATGTGGATGCTAATTCCCAGGGAAGTAGCACACCCCTCTCTCATGGAAAATAGAATCATAGAATCATAGAATCACCAGGTTGGAAGAGACCCACTGGATCATCGAGTCCAACCATTCCCATNCCATGTTCTGATTTGGGCAATATAAACAGAAAAATGTTCCTATCCTGAAAAGCTTAGCAAAGCTGCCCTCAAATGGGAGGCAGCAAAAACTGAAGCTGCAGAATGGGAGTCAAGGAAAGCACCCTTGAGGGGCAGAAAATGAGGAGCTGCTGACCCAACAGGATGGGGTGAGCAGGTGCAGCCCCATCCTAGTGTTTCGTGAAGGCTCCCTGTGTGGGGCTTTTCAAAAACCAAGACATCCGTATGGAGTACAATGTATTTTTATGCTGTGATGTGTGTCAAATGTACGGAAAACATCTCACTCATGCGCTAGTACAAGACATCTAGGAAGGCGGAGGGGCCTCCAGCAACCACCCTCACATGGTCTGTGTCTTTCCAAGCAGCCTGCAGCAATGTGTTATCTTGGCCAGGATGTGTAAACAGGAGGAACAGAAAAGGCAGAAGTGGCAGAAAGAGCAGAGCCACGTACAGACATAATTATTGACACACATAAATAACAAAGGATGTGGATGCTAATTCCCAGGGAAGTAGCACACCCCTCTCTCATGGAAAATAGAATCATAGAATCATAGAATCACCAGGTTGGAAGAGACCCACTGGATCATCGAGTCCAACCATTCCCATCAAACACTAAACCATGAAATGAAAGCAATGAAGCAATGCAGAGGCTATTTCCAAAATGCCCCTTTATTCCTCTTCTAAGATGATTGCATCACATCTTTCTGAGGTGGTCTGATACCCCAAAACTGTCCCAGGCTGATATAAGAAGCGTTTCTTGGAGTTGGAGATGCTTATACTCTTTTTCTACTTTCAAAGTATCTAACAATATCTAGCTTTGATACAAAAATAGAAGCAAACAATGCGGTGGGGTGTTAGGAAACAGAAATACCCTGCTCTTTCTCTCCAATAAATAAATTAAACTCTAAATGGGCTGAACTTTGCCTGGCTGTGGATTTTATTACACTAATTCAGATTATTCACTGATGTCTTGGGATGGGCCCCAGTTGTGGTGTAAAGAGAGTCAGTCATAGCCACATCCCAACATCTCCACGATGTATCTGAACAAGTGGTCTCATCAGCTTTTATCTCCAGACAGCAACAGATAAAACCAACGAAATTGCAGGAAATGAAAAATGTATAGTATCTGTCACCACTTGTTGCTACAGCTTCCACCTTTTGCTTTTAGCTCAGCAAAACCAGACAGAAACCATTTTCTCTGTCTGCTTATTCTTGGTCAACCCTTTGAAATTCATAGAATCACAGAATGGGCTGGGTTGGAAAGGGCCATGGAGGTCATCGAGTCCAAGCCCCCTGCAGTGAGCAGGGACATCTTCAGTACAATCAGATTGCTCAGAACCCCAACCTAACGTTGGATGTTGCCAGGGATGGGATATCAACCACCTCAGGCCCTGCTAAAAAGTTTTTCTGCCAGCTTTCTTATGGTAGAAATCAGACCTTGGGAGGAAACCCTGTAAAACTGACCTTTCTTAAAATACTCGTAAACCCTTTCTAATTTTCCCTTTTACCTTAATATTCTTTGGGTTTTTGGGGACTCAGATGTAGAGTTATTCTGCCTTTTAATTTTCCTCCCATTTTTTTGCAGCTGAATCTGACAGGGAACATCCCAGAGAAGGGGGAGATTTCAATCCTTTCTGGTAGCGAATTCTTTGTTTCATTTTAGCCTTTTGTGGCTTCAAAGAAACAGCTTGAACTCCAGAAAGGATCCAGTTGGGCCAAGGAAATATGAAACATGGTAATATTTCTAATGGTAGAAGAATTTTTAAAAGGTTACATAGTGGAAAAACAAAATATGAAAACCTTGTGGAAGGAAGGAGGTTCCTCGAATGCTCTTGCCAGTCCCCTCGCTACTACAAAAAAGGCAAAAGGAGGCGGCGGGGGGGGGGAATGTCAAAAATCCCCCCTGAAAGCGAATTTAACCAAACAGAAGGAAAAGCATTTTAAATCCTGCATAGCAGAAAATGCTCCAAAATGGTAAAAGGCCTTTTTTTTGGTCAATGTTTTTCCCATAGCTGACCTATTCTAATCATCATTCTCGCTCTCTTTTTCTGGCATGCCGGCCAAAAGCCACTGTGTGCATGTCCCTAAAGCTGCCTATGGGTTTTCAGAACCTATTTTAATGGAAATGAAGCGGTAATGGAAACATTTTGATTTCCTGTTAGCTTTCCTAAAGCCTTTTTACTACAAAACCCTAAACTTTTGGCTTAAGCCATGCTGACAGATGCAGCTCTCTAATTCCATTTGCTGTTGGTTTGCAGGGCTGGCCTGACCCAATCCCTGAGCACGATGCTCTGGGTTGAGAGAAAAAAATACACCTACACATCACCATTGGGTCCCACAAGCCTCAGTGGGCAAGCATTCACTTTGGGTATAGGGAACAGCATTTCAATGAATATTTTATTAATGCAGAATAAAATAACACCAGCAAGAAGCCAAATTATCAACCCTGCCTGGCATGAGGAGCTCAAATCACCAAGCAACCTGCACCAGCGTTTTTGGGCACATCATTCTTAAACAACTCTAATGGGAACCAGACGCTGGTTTATTCACTTCTCCCTCTGGTTTATCAAATGAGATGGATTTGCTACTGCCTTCCCCAGCCAAGAAAATATCCTCTTCTTTCCTCTCCCTTTTTTCAGCTGTTCTTTCACTTGAAGAATGAGGTAGTTTATGAGGATTTTCTTCGCAGGGGGAAAAGATCCCTCCTCCAAACTATCAGCCTGTGCAGGCAGAGAATAACTTGATTTTTCAACACTTCAAAATTATGTCATAAGGGTCTTGAAAGAGGCTTTGGTGAATATATAAACACGGAATCCAATAGAATTCACAGGGTGATTAACTAAAACCAGTGTTTCTAGAGGAATAATATCTATACAAACAGCCACATGCTTTGTTTAGCTAAATGAACAACAGTGTCTCAACCACTGCCAAGGGTCTTTTTTTTAAGTAAAAAAAAAAAGAGATTGGAGAAAGATTGTCTCTTTTATACAAAATGTACTGTCAGAAGGAAAAGCTGTGCCTGATGGGCCTGACATTGAGAAGTTTTGCCTTTGTGGGGAGACGCTTGGCTTGGTTTCTGGGCTCATAAATGTGGGCAAGCTCAATGCTAAATGTGTGCGACAAAGCACTAGTTTAGGGTGGGACCCTAAGAGATGTGGTCTAAAGCTCACTTCTGGAAGGAGATTGTGGAGGGAAGGGTAAACCCCTTCTTACAAGCCCATTAATCATCAGTGTGATCCTGCTGGATAAGCACCAGGACGGGGAAATGTGCCACCTGCTCCTGGAACCACAGGCAGCACCGAAAAAACAGCATCTTGCGTATCGCATGCATCTCCACCATCAACTGATGAGCTGGTGATGCACCGTGCTTGGCTCAGCCACAAGGGTGAGAGAAAGGTGCAAAATTTGCTGATTTTTCACAAGGACAGTGGCGAGGCACTGGAACGGCTTCCCTAGGGAAGTTGTAGCTGCCCCACCCCTGGAGGTGTTCAAGGCCAGGTTAGATGGGGACTTGGGCAGCCTGATCCAGGGGGAGGTGTCCCCGCCCATTGCAGGGGGTGGGGTGGAATTAGAAGATCTTTAAGGTCCTTTCCTACTCAAATCATTCTGTGATTCTATGAGACTGGACTTTAAGGGATATAATATAGCAATAATATTGCCTGCTTCTCCCAGGACTAGACTAACCCTTTGTAAGCATCAGTTTGAGACCTTGCAGCTGCCTGGAAAGGGGCAGTGGTTGCATCACACACTGTCCCTGTGGGGATTCCCCCTGTGAAGGGATGAGCCTGGCAGAGTGGGTAGATGGGGCACTGCCTATGTCCTCCCTATTTTACCCTCCATCTCTCCTTATCTACATTCACATCTGCTTTTGCCCCTTTCCTGGGTGATTCCTCTCTGCAGCACAGTGTCACCCAGCACTTTGGCCTTGGTGGCAGTGCTGTGCACAAGCCACCCCCCTCCAAAAGTGACGTACCCTCCTCCCCCAACAAGATGTTGTGCTGGCTTCCAGCAGCATCTCCGCTGCAGAGCGCAGCCATCGTGGTGGCCCGTGGATGGAGAGGCAGCCCCAAAACCCAGCTAGCTTGGAGCACCATCAGTGATGACTGCAACATTGACCTAGACCAGTTTTTTTAAAAGAAGAAGAAAAAAAAAAAAAATAAAAACCCCTCCCTTCTCATAATTGGAGGAGCAGCCCTTGGAATGTGCAGTTGCATAAAACTCAGAGTGAGCGCTGGGCCCTAGAGGAAAGTTTCCTATGGAAAGATGCATAGTGCCGAGGGGCTGGAAAGGCTCCTGCTGCCTGGGCACATGCAGCAGCCCAACGAGGGGCTGTAACCAGACCTTGCCAGCAACGTGAATGGTTTTAGCAGGGCACTTTCCTTTGTACAGCATGTGCCTTTGGCCCTGAGTTGCCATGGTAAAGGGCGAATCTTTGAAATAAATAGTCTGTGCAGTGACGTCTCAGGTCAGGTTATAGACTTGCATCATCTGATCTGCATCTTATTCACATTTCTCCCTCCCTGCTGCCTCTTCTTTTAAGTGGAGACTAGCATAAAAATCCTCATGGCAATGACCCTGCATACAGCCCTGCAGCACCAGCTGAGACTTCAGTTAGAAAGTTTTCCTGGAACAAAAGCGACCCAGAAATGGGAAAGAAAGACAGGCATACCAGATCAGAGACTAGAAAATAGAATTTTAGCTTCAGCAGTCTCAGGATTCATAACCTAAACCCTCACCCAGGAGAATACTTAAGTGCTTAGCTGAAGTTAGGCAGATGCTTAAGTTCATTCCTCTACTTAAATATGTAAAGTCATCACATGAGTCATTGCACTGACTTCACAGACATGGGGGAGTTGCGGAAGGGGCTCATGGTTGAGGAAGGTGCAGGCAGCTTCTGGATGGGACAGAAGCTTCCTTGGCCAGGCAGTTCATGCGAGCAGCAGCCATGAGCAGCTTTTGGGCATGGCACACATGGCCCAGGTGCAAAGCACAGCACCATGAATCCATAGCCTATCCTTTGATAGCAGCCACAAACTAAGTGTAAATGATACTTGAGCAAATCTTGTCCAGAAATAAATGCATTAATAGGTTTGCATGTTCTTATCACTTAAGATAACCACAATTAGATGTGCATCTTTCTTCCCCGCCCACGTTCCTCCCTGGAGCTGGGGTTGCAAAACAGTGGGGCAGGAGTAAGTGTTTGTGCACAAGATGAAGGATTCACTGGCTTGAAACCATCTCCATAAAAGCCTGCACAGAGGCAGCAGGAGAGAAAAGGCAGAAGCTTCCCTCAAAAGTTGAGAGGCAGAGAAGCTCTGGTGGAAGCTCTGCCAGCAAGGCAGAGGTGTGGAAATATGAAGCAATTAAGACAAATAGCAACTGTGAAACAGGAATCTTCTGGACTGTGAGACATTGCTTATAACAAATAAACAAACCCAGAATCTGATTGCAAAGACAGATATTCACAGGAGCTGCTCTCTGCAGTCAGTGATCACTCTGTGCCCAGTGAGCCCTTTTGCGAACCCTCCCCTGCTGAGCGTGGCAGCCACTGCCGAGAGATGCGGTGCAGCCTCAGGATGTGGTCCCTTAATTCAAAGGTTGTCATCAGATAGAGAACAAATAAATGAAGCCACAATAATGATGAAAGCAAATAACCTGATGGTGTGGAAAGAGCAAAGAGCCATGAACAGCCCAGGCTGTGGTGTGTGTATGCAACAGCAATTAAGAAGCGCTCTGGTTTAATTGCACAACACCCTTCATCACAGTACAGCAGGCAATTCCCTACACTTTTCCTTTCTGGCACACACTTTGTCCTCCCTAAATTAGCTGTGTGGAACCAGCTCACTAGAGCACACATAAACAGAACTTGCTTAGGCCAGAAATAACTGAGTGCTATCCGCGTGGCCTATGTTGCCCATCTCACAGACAGACCTGAGCTCCAAGACACTTGCTTAAAGATAAATACAGTTTCAGGTGCACTACAGCAAACCAGAGTTAAAGCTCATGAGGATAAGCAGTATCAAAGACTGATTAAGCATAAAGGAGGAACAGGTTTAAAATTAGAAGCATTTTTTTTAGATTAGAGCAGGTACTATAGCTAGATCAGGTTTGTGATGAACAAAAGTGTTTAACAGCAAAATCCTTAAAGGAAAGATCTGCATAGGATAATAAAGTGTAAAAAAGTAACATAAGTAACATGCACAGGCAAATTCCTAATAACTTCCCAGATTCAGTCAAGGGAATATTTGGATTACTTCTCATTTTGGCAGCAAAATAATCCCCAGGATAACGGCAGAACAGCTTTGAAGGTATAAGCCAAGCAAAGGGGCTGGCTGAAGCCAGGCACTACATAGATGTGCAGATAAGCTGGGGTAGATATTATCTTTTCAGCACCAGCTATGAGAAATGTCTGTCTGGGTTCTTCACTTTCTAACAAACTTAATCACTTCATGATGGACCGATGGCATTTCCACTTCCATATGCTTTTGATATTACTTAATAAACTTAATTAGAAAGCAGCCATCCTACTGGAAGAATAACATTTCAGAGGGTTCCCTCTCCCTGGTTGGGAACAGGCTACGTTACATAACTGGATTTCTCTGCCGATCCATATTATCACAATTGGGTTAAATTCCACTATTCATTTTTACAATACATGGTAAAGCTAATAACCATAATCATTTTGCAAGTAGGTAATAAAATGCCCATCTTTCCAAGCTTGCAGGTAATGCCTTAGAAGATACTGGATATTATTAAAAAAGGTCGTCCTGAGTCAGTGGTGCTTCCTACACCATTTACAAATTAAAGCTGTCAATGTCCTCTGTGCAGGAGGGGAAAAAACTCATTCTGCAAAATGGTGAGTGAGGTTACCCATAGGGGTGCTGAGACAAAAGCTGTCCTGATGAATTCTCATGGGGCAGAAGTGGTAGTCAGGAGAAGATCCTTCCTTCAGGTGGCTCCAAATTGAATAGACCACATGCTAGGGTGCATTTCTCTTCCCAGCCTGCCCCACAGAGCCCGGCTGAACAGCATTTGTATTCCTGATGTTCTCCAGTGCCCTTTCCAGATGATTGAAACAGAAAGCAAAACCATCTGTATTGGTTTGAGGGAGGATGAAAACAACTAATATACATTTCAGTCTTAATGTAACGCACGTTGCTGGTATTGGGGCGAGGGCTTGTGTGCAGATAAATCTTGTCATCTGACTGGGGCAAACCTGCACCACGTGATGCACAAATGCAGCAAAGCTCGCTCACTGGTTCAGCAACATTGACATAGATTGCAAGATCAGACAGGGAGTCACTGGATCAACAGGATCTCTCCAGACAAACCCCAGGGCTTGCTTTTCAACAGCTAATATACCGTGCTCCTCATGAGCTATGTCCACGCAGGGACCTTCTCATAACCTACAGAAGGCATCCTTCACATCATCATGCTCTGGTCCTTCCTCTTTCCTGCAATAACCTGGAAGTAATTCAGAAGTTTCCTTTTTTTTTAACATTATCTGATGGACCATATTTCTTTAGTCACAACCAGCCTCCTCATGGTTTGCAAATTACACTCTGTGAGAAAGAAGCTGGAGTGTTCAACCAGGGTCTGTTCAAATTAAGGATATGTTCATTTTTGAAATTATTTGTTTCAACAGACAGAAAAGTGCTCTAGCTTCAGTAGCTCCTCCCTGATTTGGGGGCACTTCAGAAGCAATACCAACTTCAAGGCATTTCTACAGTCTATAAGGAGAGTGCACACACCTACGAAATTTGAAGGTGAGTCTCCCACCTCAGTCAGGATGTCCAGATCTTTTCATCTGCAATGGGAATTCATCACACACAAGCAATGGGACAGTAATAACACCTTACAGCAGCCTTCCTGTACTTAAAGGGGGCCTCCAGGGAAGCTGGGGAGGGGTCTTTATCAGGGATTTCAGGGGTAGGATGAGGGGTAATGTTTTTAAGCTGAAAGAAATGTGATTTAAATTAGATATTAAGAAGAAATTCTTCAGTATGAGGGTGGTGAGACATGGCACAGGCACAGAGAAGTTGTGGAAGTCCCATCCCTGGAGGTGTTCAAGACCAGGTTGGATGAATAACCTGATCCAGTGGAAGGTGTCCCTGCCCATGGCAGGAGGAGGTTGAAACAGGATGGCTTTAAGGTTCCTTCCAATCCAAATCATTCTATGATTCTAAGAAAAGTCTCTGGGCCACAAAGAGAAGACAACTACAAATGGAGCAGAGATGAGATTGGTTTTCAACCCTCGATTGATTTTTAAGACTAAAGATTTTCTTCTGCCTTTACTTTTGTACAACAGATTTTCAAGCTTATTACAATACTCCATGAAAAATGTGATTAGCTTACAAGAACGTGATGACCTTGTGACGGTTTTTGGTGCCTACGTAATGCCTGTGAATCCTGTTTGGTCACCAAGGACATTTTATGTCTATGTTTTATTACTGAAAAGTTCTTGAATGTGAAGCTTATCTGTTTTTCTCATTGCCTTTTTTCACTGATGAGCCTCTGAAAGCTCAGCAGCCAGAAACACAGGTACCATTTAGGTGAAACATTTTTAAAATCTGAATTCCAGTGCTGAAATAAAAAAACAACAGACCTGTTGAGATGCCTGGATCATATGTTGGGGTTGAGCAAGAATCATCTGGAAAAGGAGAGGGAAAAAAAAAGGTTTTTGGAAACCAGCTGCAAGAGCAAGGACACTGTGCTGGATGAGTGCTCAGGTGCATCAAAGCAGGAAGAGGGAGGATCTGGGATTATTTAGATAGCTTGGAATTGTGTTCAAAGACCTTTCAAGAGGCATTAAAGCAAATGAGGCAGGAAAACATACTTGAGCATTTATTATTTTATCCAAATCTATGTGTTTCTTGGGTTAAATCTGGATCTCTGTTTTTTATCATGTCTTCTTGAAGAGGTGAATTGCAAGATCACTACAATTTTCAGCATTCACAGTAGATGAGCTTCAGCTGCTGATGCTGCTGAGAGGGTTAGCACTGGACAACACAGGTCTGCAGAAACTGGGCTTCATGATGGTGACAAGACCTGTGGTTTGTGCCCAAGAGATGAAAGAATGGTGCTATAACTAAATCAGAATGGAAGCAGCTTTAAATGCCACAGTCAGTGTAGCAGGACTCATTCTAATGAATGGGTTTCACCACAGCCTTATGACATCCATTAAATGACATAACCTTTAACAAAATGCATACCAAGGACATTACTAGCAAAAATCCCTCTGCTTGAAGAGAACAGCAAATGAGCAGACAAACTGATTTATGTCCATCTGCCATTACCCTTACAGCTTAGTGCATTCCGTCAGCAACATCAGTGTGGGACTACATGCTGCTCTAATTCCAGTGAACCTAGATCACATTCATCAGCATGGATCGGATTAGGAGGAGAAAAGGCAACAAGGTGTCACCCATGGAATATGCCATGTCCACTGGGGAATGCAAAATGAGAGCTGTCCCAAGGAGAAGCTCCAGCAATGCAGCAAGAGGTCCTCACGGTGACCAGAGATATCTCCTGGGTCAGCCCCTCAGTCTCTGGTCTCCTTCAAGGCAAAGCCAGCACTGGGGCGATATGTGCTCCAAACACACTGTATGGAGCAGAGGCTTTCTATGCTCTCTGGAACTATCTGAAAGGAGGCTGTAGCGAGGTGGGTGTTGGTCTTTTCTCCCAAGTAATAAGTGATAGGATGAGAGGTTTAGATTGGATACTAGGAAAAGTTCCTTCACCAAGAGGGTTATGAATCATTGGAAGAGGCTGCCCAGGGAAGTGGTTGAGTCCCCACCCCTGGAGCTATTTAAAAATTGTGTCGATATGGTGCTTAGAGACATAGTTTAGTGGTGGATGATTCTATCTAAATGATTCTATGATAAGTCCTACTCCTGGCCCTACTACAGCATAGCAACAACCAGCAGAACTGAGAGGAGGAAGATGGGGCTTAAGGATAAGTGATACTTAGGCACAACATGGGAGTCATCATAATACCTGGCTACAACATAAGCAATTGAAGGCAGACTTTAATTCTGATTTTTCTGCCAGTCAAGTAATAACTACAATGTTGTTTTACTGTAACATCGAGTATTTAACACGAGATTGCTGGCATGCTCGCACAAGGATATAACGGGGAGACAGGATGCACTAATATTTGCCAGTAAGACAGAACAGAAGACAAGAGATAAAGAACAGGATTATGCACAGCGCAGTACAGACTCACACAATAAAGAGCATTATTTCATTGCTCTTGGGACCATCGTGCAAACTAATTAAAATGGTATTTCAGCATATTGAATTAATGACTCCACTGAGGGCAAGAAAGATCTTATCGATAGGCGTTTTGAAACCTCATTTGCTTTAAAAAATGTACCAGATTGGTAATAATCTCAACAGCGAACTAGCAGAGTCAAGTAGAAACACACGTATTGTCAAGGTTTACATGTGGATGAAAGCTGGTGTCCGGGCCAGGAGCAAGGCTCAGCAGGACAAGTACCATGCATCACTCTGAGCTTTGTGCAAAGATACTGCTCTCCTCATGGGAACTCTTTCTCTCTCTTTAGTTTAAGGAAAGGACTCTAGGTCAGAAAGAAAGGCTACAGGAAGTGGGATATTTTGCCCAATTCCCCTCTCTTGAAGGAGATGTCATATTATCTCCTTGCAGACGTGTAAAACACCACCCATGCTACTCCTGCCTCGTGGCTGAGGTTCTGCTTTGGGATGTTTCTTACCCACTGCATCTCCTAGACAGATGATGTGTGATTGATGGGGGGTTTCCGCATCACCTGCCAATGCTGAAAACCATGTCAGATAGTTCTTTTCACAGATATAACAAAGCTCTAGCCCAGAACCAGCCAGGATTTTGCCCCTACTTCTCCCACGAGAAGGACATGGATGAATCATGGCGATATACCATGCCAAAGCATGGATTGGTGTGTCTGAAGAATAAAAAAAGAAATAAAGTGTTTTGGCTTCCATCCCTGCTCCTCCCCAGGCTCCCAGCAGCCTGGATCAGACCCTTATGTGATGCAGCCCACCGCCTATGTGGTCCTCAAACAGCCCAGGGTCTGCAGGGTGAGCGATGCCTTTACTCAGACATAATGCTCCCCACCACAGCCATAAAGTCTTTCCCATGGTCTTGAAGTCAAGTCTTAGAGCAAGAATCACAGCAAAACCAACAAAGTCCTGGAGACAGTGAACAGATGCCAAAAAGATAGATGGGAAAAACTTGCACTTTCAAGCACCAGAGAAGACAATAAGACATAACAAAGCTCTTTGTTTGGGGGAAGGTTTTCTTTGGGGGAAGAAGACTAGGGAGAGAGTGGGTGGAGTAATAGTCCAGCCTCCCACCCAATCCAAGAGTCAAATTTTCATCTCCAGTCATCACATTTTGGTGCCAGAGAACTCCCTGGACAGATAACTTCCCTGAGAAGGGGCATGGCCAGAGTTGGTCTAGCCAGTGTTCCTCTATTTATATAACCCCCCAAACATCTTTGTTCAGCAGATGTATAGCAGAGTGGGCAGCAGGGATGTGCTGGGTTCATTATGCACATGCATCTTACACACTTAAGAACTTTATTTGGGTTCAATGGATGGATGCAGAGAACCAGCTGGAGGCTGACCATTTGCATTGCAAGAGAGAACTGACTGTAAAGAAAAGGCAATGCGTCCTGCAGAGGAGCAGAAAAGTGGAACGAGATGCCATCTCACCTAATATCGATGAAATTAGAGCTGAACCATGCAGCTCTTGTGTATGGGTGTCACTGCAGAGTCACTCACCCCCCAGGTACTTGGAGATCCTGACTGACAGCAACATGAAAACCTCCGCCGGTTTTCAGCAGCTGATTTGGAGTGACTAGGAGCTTAAGTGGGAGCCTGCCAGTGTTGCAGCAGGGCTTCTATAAACCATTGCAGGCATCTGGCTGTTTTAAAGCAGGTCTGTGTGCTTTCTGGACGGCTGTTGCATGTCAAGAAAACACCCGTTACTGCTTGGAAGGATCCAGGTTATGCAAAGGTCTCTTTTTAAAAGGTGCCAGAGTGTATGCAAACCTTTGGCCTCTGCTTCCAAAGGAGTTGATACACTTATAAAGGCAAACATGTGAAAACCAGAGTACACAGCTTTCCCGGCGTGACCTTTCAGATCTCCCACCCTGGGGTCTCAAGGCACACAGCTTGCCTGGGCTCAGCCTAACAGCACAGTGTGACTGTCTGCAGTGAGCTCCAACCACCTCCTTCAGCCCCATGGAGCTGCAATGCCTTGACCTTGGCCAGCAAGGAGAGAAAATGATCACAGGGGCACTCAGGTGAGCACCTGCACTCCCTAGGAGTGGGGTTCAGGATGTGTTAAGTCCTCTGCTGATCATCAGCTTGGTGGCCACAGCAGAGAAAAACTTAAGATGTGCTCCAGGGTAATTTGAGGCAGAGGAGGACGACTTGCAGTCATAAAACCTCAGCCTAAGCGAGGTGCTGATGCAACCCCCATAGACACCTGTTTCAGGACATGCCAGGTGCCTTTCTATGGCTATTAAGGGGGTGATTAGTACAGAATTAGGTGTCTGAGCTTTAGATGCCTAAGGTAAGGCAGGTGAATCCACACTTCATCTGCTAAGGAGCTATCACTCAGGAGCAAAGACAGGCTGAGTCAGAAAACTCCCCACTGTGACAGCAAGAAAGGAAAGCCCCTCGAGTGTATTGACCTGCCAGTGAACTGCACGGGGAGAAAAATAACCCATCAGTTAGGAGTAGCTGTTATCTCAGCCATCATCACTGTTACCTGCAACACTGGAGCTGACAGATCTCACCTGACAGCAGGCACAGCGCTGTTACAGGGGCTGAAGCACTTTCCTCTCCCCAGCCAGGCTGGGTGTGGAGGGAGCACCTACCACCATCATCACCTGTCACCAGCACCAGGTCCCTGCCATGAGAGGATGGGCGACTCCCAGCTAAAGGAGAGCTATGCTGGGGACACTAAAGAGGAGTGAGGATTCTAGTAAGCAACAACCATAAATTCTGGTATTCTGGTTTTAACAGCAGTTCATTTTTTCCAGCCAGAATTTGCCAACAGCCAAGACAGTTTCCAACATGGCACTATTTAACACCAAGACCACTGCTCCCATTGTACTGACTCACAGAACTCACACATAAGGCTTCTTGGAGGCTTAAAAAGCTCTTCATTTAGATGGACTTTTGATTACTATCAGCCACTTTGGTAAAGTACGTTACCAGAGGTCTGAGCTGCAGCTGACAGCCCAGCTTTGCAGCAAGGACCTGCATCTCCTCCCTGCTTGGGTGGGGAGCTCAGAGACTGCTGATGCTCACCCCATCATTCTGGCGTTAGGCTTTGCAGCAGCCAGTCTGGAGAACAAAGGTCCAGCAGCATATGGCAAATCCCAGGCAGAAAATTACAAACATCAACATTTTTTATGCTGTTTCCCATCCAGGAACAGAGAACAACACAGAGTGTGCTGGGAACTGGGCCCAGGGATGGGAAGAGGTCCATGCGGAGCAGAGGTGCCTCTCACTTAATGGTTATTTGAATCTTTAAAGTCTCCCTCCCTTATCAGCAGTTTGGTGTCCAGATTCTGTCAAAGCCCGAGTACATTTCCCAGCTCACTCTTATTGTCTCCCATCACTCTGTTTCTAGGAGAGAAAGTGCTGCGCTACAGCGGGGAAGCAGAGAGTTTGAGCTTACTTCACAGCACATGAACCATGCCTTCAGCTTTTGCAAAAGCCTGTCTTGAAACACCTTGATCTGCTGATTTAAGGAGCCCTGGCTAAGTCCTAAGATACCCAAGGCAAGCCTTGCTCAGAAATGTCAGGAAAAGAAACTAAACACCAGCAGAAACACTTTGGGACATCAACAGGGTGTGTTTTGCAGCCATTGGATGCAAAGGAGTTTTGCACGACGCTTTACTGCCCTGGCCTTTGAGGAAGCTCAGTGCCACAAAAGGGGATGTGAGGGTCCTTTACTGCTCTGAGCTTTCTCTAAAAGAAAGCACATCTTCTCCCTTCCAGACCATAAACCCCGTGGTTATTATTATTCAGTATTGCCTACTGAACTGTTCTTACCTTGGCGTTTTCTCTTGCTAGGACAAGCCCTAAGATGACTAAAATAACACGGGCAGAGCTGCCCTATTGTGCTCCCTAGGTAGAGGCATCTGGATCCCAACAAACATAAATGCTTTCAACCCCTGGCCGTCTGCTCCTCACTCACTGCAACTCATACATCCCAAAGCAGCACAAGCCTGCTGACATCAACAAGTGTTTGCCAAAAAAAAAAAAAAGGCAGGTCTATCACAATTTCTACAGTGAAGATTGCAAACTAAATGATTTCCACACCAAAAGGATTCCCTGCACCAGAGAACATGATATTAGCTGCTAGAAGAGCTTCAGCCTATGCATGAGGGCAAGGCAGCAGCTCCAACACGCCCCTGTCACAGCAACCCTCCCTGTTTGCATCACCTGTACTGCTACTTCAGGGCTGTTCTCCAGTCCAACAAGAGCAGTGCTTTGGTTGCTATGATAACAGGAATCTGTTTTCCATGTGTCCCCATTCGCACCTGATGCTGAAGGAGTTTGACCTTTCCTTCCCTCTGACAGCTCATTACAGTCAGCAGGAGATGGTGAGGAGAATACAGCAGCATGCACTCCAGCAGAAGGAATCGAAGCCCAGCTTGAAAACACAGCTAATAAACTTGAAGGCCTGAGCCTGTCTGAAGCCAGTTTCTCAATTTTTACAACAATGCAAAGTGTTGTTTGAGAATAGCGCAGCCTCTCCGCAGCCAGGGCTGCAGCTCAGGGCAGAAGCACCTTCCTGCCACAGCACCGAGTACAAGTGCCACCAGCTGGACCAGTTTGCCTTGAGCCATCAGATATCTCCATTCCACGCCCTCACGATGATAAATAATCATTTAACTAGAGGCTGTCGGATCCCATCAGGATCAAGAGTGTTTTCCAAGCAACTTTTATCCTCCCTATTTGTCCAGCTTGAACTTTTCCCCCATAGTGGTAGGAATTTCCTCCTTCTTGAGACAGCAGTAAATAGTTAAATATGCTAAAAGAGCCGCTGTGCTTTCACTCATATTTTAGAAAAAGGGTCCTTGGTTTCTACAAGAGCTGTCCCTTGCACTACTCTCTACCAACCTCGGTTCTCACCACGACACGGTGCATGGTTGTGGTGTATTTTGAAGTGAAATCTTGGCAACAAGCTACCAGTGTTGGTTTGTTTTTTTTTTTCTAGTACCAGCAAATATCGCTGTGTTGGATTTCATGGAGCTTAGGGACAAATTCACTCTTTTTTTAAAATAGAAATCTTTCTCCCTGTTGCTGCTCTACTTCTAATTCTTAATTGGACAAGGCAGGTTCTTTCCTATTTCCAATAGGGCTGTGCAAAATTATGAGATCCATTAGCTTTGCAAAGAAAAAAGCCTTCTCAAATGATTTTCAAATTCTTCCTTGGAACACACGTGCTCTGTGGCAGTGTAATTTTGTTTAGGGTAATTCACTTGTGCTAATTTCCTGTAAGTCTTGCAAGATGTATGACTATATTTTTTGGTGATTTTCCACATATATACAGCACTAATTTCCCTTGGAGCAATATTTATGTGCAAAATATCCTCAGAGATGATAGAGAGTTTCTTTTTATTTAAAGGAACAGTGGAAATGCCCGGTGGATCGAATCACCGTCTCGTTCAATTCTGTGTTCGTCTAAGCAAGCAGGGAGCTGTTATTCCAAAGTACATAGATCCTGCCTCAAACACTGCCCCAAATATCCCCAAGGTCCTGAGCTCTCAGAATCGTAGTTCTAATTAGTCTGGGTGACTTCATTTCAGTAAATGGCTCATAACTGAAAAATGCTGTTTCTGTAAACCACAAGCTATTGGTGAGCAGGTTGAGTGGTGACTATTAAGAGTTCAATGGGATATTTAAAATGTATATTTAAAACGTATGTTTAAAATAAGTACAATCTGATGAGAATGCAGATGCTCAGTGCCAGGAAAGAAGAGGCTTGTCTGGATGCAGGGGCAAGAGAAAAAATGCCTCAGCTACCAAACTTGAAAGAAACCTGTGCCCTGGGAGGGGAGATCCCTTCATTCAAATCCTTGCTTCTGACCCCAAAAAGCTCAGTGGTCCCTCATGAGTGAGGCAGCAGGGCTGGAGACAGATGCTGGGAGAGATGCAGCCCAGAGTAGGAGCATCTTCTCCCATGCCCTGCCTTTCACTCACACAGAATGGCTTTGCACACTTCCAGATCACTTTTCTTTTAAGCCATGAGTTATTTTCCTCAGTTCATGCAGACACAGTGTACGTATCTAGCCTTTGCTTTTTTCTGGTTCAGCTACTGATCTACAAATCCCAGCTGCCCACCGAACCCCGTTATAATTTGCTTTCACCTCCAGGTGGAGCGTTTGTTTCTGTTGCTGTTGCAGGACTGAGCTCAGCTCTCCCAGCTCTGCAGCTGTGGCCACAGGACCTCAAACTGGACACCACGCCGCAAAGGAGAGAAAAAAACCCCACCTCTGCACAAATCCTAAATGTCATCTTGTGCTCTGAGTCACTGTTTGCTAAGACAGACAAACAGCAGCCGAGGGGTCCCTTGTCTTGATTAACATACAATGAGACCCACGACTACCAGCCTTGGTGGTGGCACAAAGGATGTTCTGCCAAGGACTGGATTGTAGAGATGTCCCAAGCAGGTGAGATGATGAAAGGATGCAAGTCTTGAGCACCTTTCCTCGTGACAGTGTTGGGTCCCCTGGCAGCAGAAGGTTTGGGTTTTGCTGGAGAAAGCGTCTTGTTCCAGAGTGGATTTTCACACTCCAAGAGGAAAGCCGGTTACAAGCCAGGAAAGAAAAATTGCAAAATAGGACTGAGGAGGAGGGGAGACCTGGATCAAAACCCACCTTCTTCACTTACAGGAAGGCAACTGGGAGAAAGCATGGTGTGGAAATGAACTTCCCAAAATAAAGGGGATTTAATGCTGACAAAACTACCCAGACACAGACGAACTTAATCATACTGAAGTCGTTGAAGGTCATTAAATAAACAGCAAAAGTCAAAGTGTTGAGATTGGGAATATATTTAGCTATCAGCTCTTAGGGAGAGAAAATAAACATTGGGAATTGCACTGCAAAAAGTTATCTGAAGCACTGAGACAGAGAAAAAAACAAATAGGAGACTTTGCTGACACATAACGTACATAATGGCTCTTTCAGAAGGATGTGGGCATGGGTTAGGAGTCAGTTAGGGGTAATGCTGCAATGGCAGGGGGATTCCCAAAGCACTGGAAATGCATTTGCCTTCTCTGATTTCTTATTCTTCTGCATCATAGCCCCAACACCACATTAAAAAATGTTAATGTTGACTGTGGTTGGTGTAACTATTGATGGCCACTGGCTAGTTCTCAGCTGCTGGCCAGCCCTTGCATTTAATCTCCCATTATTGCAACTGGCTTGCCGAACTGCAAAGCAAGGTGGCTCAGGCACACGTGTGTCCTTGTCAACCATTTGCAACTCTGCAGTATAAAATGGGATAGAAATTTGTTATTCCTCTGATTTTCTTTTCTGTTAGCATGGCAATAGTCCACGTTTTTTAAGGAGATGATCCAGGATTCAGTTCTCGCTGGTGAATTTCATGTTCATTTTGCCCTTATGAGAAAATCCATGCAAAAAGTGCACACAACTGTTCAACCTTTCCATAAATCAAATGCCCTGGAGAGCAGGTGTAAGCATTTGCACAGAGGGATCCTCATGCCGAGCTTGGTGGTGGTTANAGGATGAGGGGGAATGGCCTCAAGCTCCACCAGGGGAGATTTAGGCTAGAGATTAGGAGGAACTTTTTTATGGAAAGGGTCATTAGGCATTGGAATAGGCTGCCCAGGTTGGTGGTTGATTCGCCTTCCCTGGAGGTGTTTAAGGCACGAGTAGCCGAGGTCCTGAGGGACATGGTTTAGTGTTTGATAGGAATGGTTGGACTCGATGATCCGATGGGTCTCTTCCAACCCGGTGATTCTATGATTCTATGATTTACAGTGCTCACTTGGCACTCCCTGGCCTACAAAGATGTCTGTGAAACTTAAGGTACACATAAAATCAGATTTGACCACTTAGGCATCTGGAGCTTGTGACCTCAAATCACTCTTCAGTCTCCTGGATGGGGAGTTTAATAGAACACGTATTGAATAAAGTGCTTGAGCCAATCTTTTCCATCACACCTGCACTACAGAAACATCTTTGCAAAGTAGGTAAGCAGAAGAGTATCTTCCAGATATGAATAAGCAAGGGCCCTGTACACGTCCAAACACAGTGTTTAGGAGGTGGGACGCGACGTGTAATCACTGCAGAGTCTCTGTAGGAAGGATCATTCATGGAGCGATTGCTTGGAAAATCATCCTCCCTGAATCACAAGTCCCACAGAAATACCCGGATTGAAAATTCACATGCTCAGCAAAAGTAAAAAAAAAAAAAATCGGAGCTAAAATTCGCAGGTAAAAATCACATCAAGAGTCAGCGGGGATACGCATCTGACTCCTGTAGCTGCTTTTAGAAGTATTAACTCAAGCTCTTAATGCCAGCAAAACCTCTGCTCAGCTCTCTAGATTTTCCTGAGTCATTAGAAGTCAAGAAAACAGCAGGCTACTGGGTGCTTGTCACACTCCATAGAAGAAACTGATAAAATTCTATACAGGAATAAGAACCAGTGTATACAAATTTTCTCCCCAAAACCATTCCTATGATTAGCTTTGATTAATGGTGCTGCCACAATATCATTCATCAGTATTAACTAACAACATGTTTTTCCACATTAATTCCAACTTCCTATCAGCTGCAAGATGAAATATGTTTCTTTTTTTACGACATTCTTTTTACCCCGTTCCCATCTGCATACTGGTTTTGTGTTTTTCTTTAGGGCTGCCCACAAGACCTGCTCAAATACAAAAAGGTCAGTGAAAGTCTTTGCACAGCAAGTGCTAGTCCTCTGTTAACAGGTTGTGGATATCTCTCTTCCATTTGTTATTGTAGGGTTGCTATGGGGTACCCCTTACAGTAAAGCTGCTGAGTATCGTTGACCTTCTAGAGGGATTTTTTTCCCTCTAGCTCTTTATCTCTGCAGGAGAGAGCTGCCACAAAGTCCTGAATTTGGAAACCAGGTCATCAGAGCCCGTGATGCTGATTTTGCAAAGATCCAACACAAGAAAAAATCAAGTCAGATTTTGGGCTGCAACATCATCCTACCACTGCCAAAACCAAAGGGAGGGCAGAGAGCGTGTCCCATGCACCTGGAAACTTGAGATCTTCACTCTCCTGGACCATCCAGGAACCATGGAAACAAAGCACAGTGTCACACACTCAGCCTCAATGGCAAAGATCTTCATGCTGCCCAAGGTTTACTCTGCTTTTCGAATGCAGAATTCGAGTGCTGGCTTTCACAGCCTGAACATTTGGTTTCTACAGAAGAATTATTTTGGAAGCTGCAGTATAATTGTAGCTCACCATATAAGTAGCATCATGTCATATGCTTATGTAAATAGGGAAGGGACCGTGCAACCTTTATGGCTGTAGGAGCCAGGGAGTAGCCAGATATGTCTGGGATGCCTTCAAGCAACCAAAACTTCACAAGCAAAGTCTTGCTCCTAGTCCCTCTGCACAAGAGCACAGCAGACAAAACATTCTGCACTCTATTCACTGATCTACCAATTCAGGAGAAAGAAGTCGCTTCCTTACCGTTGCTTGCTCAGATTCACACTCAGGCAGGCAGCAGCATTGCCTAGGAAGGCCTCAGCACTAGGTTGTGCTCCCTCTTCAGTCCCAGACCCTCACCTCCTGTGGGGCACCTTCAGGAAGGAAAAAAACCCAAAAAAACTCATCAAGAGATTTTGTTAGTAAGCAGAAAGATCTGTATTACTGCTCCTCTGTTTTCTTACTGAACACTTTACCCAGAGATATAAGCAATAAAAACAGCCACTAGTGAAAAGCACCTAAGAAATCTTAGAAGAGAAAGCTGAAGTCAGAGCAAACATCATTTGTGTTGGTGAAGCCAATGTCTGCCCTCTCCAGGCATGGGGCTGGGAAGGACTTTCTGTCAAGCTATGCATCTTCCTCCAGTTGTGGTGATGCTGTGGAGAGAGTTAGGTCAGGAGTTAGGAGTGAGTTAGTTTGTAGTCCCCCAGATTTTGGCTCTTTCCCCAAACACCTTCCAGTCTTTCTAGTTAGCAGCCTGGAGGTGTTCCTCCAGGCCTGGGAAGATCAAGTGTAGAGGACCCAGACTGCTCCTCTCCAACACCATCTTCTCCATGCTAAATTTGGGCATTTCCAGGGGACCGGAGGAAGCAACAGTTAACCTCAGGCAAAGCAGGACTCTCCCTATACTTCCTCCTCTGCAAACTCAAGTGGTGGAGCAACCAGAGATCAGCTTAATGTACCTTCTGTGGCAGGGTGTCCCCTGTCCCCAGCCTCCCCCCTCGCACACCTGCCCATGGCGATGGGCAGAGTGGCCAAGCTGCCCCCCAGCTCCTGCTGCAGCCTGTTACGGGTCAGCTTTCCACCAAGTTGCAGAAAGAAGCTATCATTCTTCTGACAGCTTGAGGGCTGTTTCCAGACTGCTGGACTCGCTTTCTGTCACTGCAGATCGGAAAAAATCTCCAGTCACCCAAAAATGGATTCCAGCAGGCCCTCCAGGTAATTCTTAAACCTTCAGAGAGCCTTGGAAAGTGATTGTTCCCCTCTTAATCCCCTAAAAACATCCACAGGGATGGCAAGTCCGCTTCCCCCATATCTGCCCCTTCCCCTCGAGCCTCATCTCTCCCTGTTTGCAGTTGGACAGACAAAGGATGCCTCAAATCTCTGCTTTCCCAAGAGTTTAGTTTCAGGTCAACAAGCCTATGAAGAATAATCGCATCATAGGAATGGCACATGCCATCGTCATGATGTGATGTGGCTAGAAGGGCTTTCCCCAGCTGATGCTGGTCCCTGGGTCACATTATTCCTGAGCTGCCTGGGTGCTGCCCCATCCTGGAAATACCAAGACTTTGTCTGGGCACTGGAAGCCCCTAGAGGTGCTTGGCTACTGACCCTCACTGCTTTTTTCCATCAATATGCACTTATATTTATATGTTAACACAATATATAATAGATTTACATTGTTTATAAACACACCCTGTGCATGTGAATCAGAAGGATTGTGACAAATGAGCAAAACTTGAAACAGCTCTTTGTGTTTGTGCTGCCTTTTTTTTTTTTCTAGGAAACACTAGAAAATGAGACCTTCTGTATCTAAGTGGCCTCATTTTGCTTCAAGCGTTTCCCATTTTTAAAGCCTGTCTGTGGCTGTGTATATAGTGGACTATAAATATTTCATTGAGCCTGCACTGTGAGCACTTTGCTTTGAGTTCATCCTTCGATGCTTCCTTTTGTTTTCTAATGATCCTCAACTAGGAGCTGCCTGGTGCTGACCCTGAGCTGACAAAACTCCACGCAGTGTAGATCAGGGAGGTAGACGCGATGATAACAGCTAACAGGATCATGTAGTTATAATTTCTAGAGTTAAAAGCATTGTAACGCACATTTCTTTCTGCAGAGAGACTGAAAAACAAACTATAGAAGGATTTTTCCTCACTGTTTTCAGTCATCAGCTTGCTTGACTAATGAGAAGAAAGGATGACATTCTACCACCTCCTACCAAAACCAGATACAGTAGTTTCTAGGGTCTAATTTGTAGAAAATGAGGGTTGAGGAATACAAGGAAAGAGAGACTGGGCATCAGCCCTCCTCAGGTACCTCCTTAACTCCGCAGACAACTTTCTGGAACAAATACAAGCGTCAACTGAAATATTTCTTTTCCCAGTGCATCCATTAATGTTCACAGAGGATGAACAAGGGTTAGTGGATTATGTTTTCTCCTCCAAAAGCCTTTTTGATGACCACCACCCAAGTCCCACTGGCACTGCTGGGGGTCCCCAAATTCAGAGTGGTGGTTTCTGTGCAGAATATTTCTCATCTCTTTTCCTCTATCCCTTAAAGTATTTGCTTCATTCACACTGATATAGTGGAACAGGCTGCCCAGGGAGGTGGTTGAGTCACCTTCTCTGGAGGTGTTTAAGGGATGGGTGGATGAGGTGCTGAGGGACATGGTTTAGTGTTTGATAGGAATGGTTTGGCTTGATGATCCAGTGGGTCTCTTTCAACCTGGTGATTCTATGATATCATGCATGCTCCTCCCAGCCTGTCTTTAGGACTGGATCAGCCCTTTGGTAGGTCTAAGCCAGCACCAAGAATCCTGCCCAGTTTGTTTGCGCCCAATCCCTAGGTCCTACGTGAATGAAGAAAAGGAAAGGAGGAGAGAAAGCATGACTCCAGTAGTTTTCATGGTATTCAACAAGGTTGGAAACAGTGATGGCAGTGGTTGCCCATAGCCTCCCAAAAAAGTGCTTGTCACAGATTTTCCAAACACTTGAAAAACACAGAGATGTATGTTTGTACGTAACCACCAGACCCAATCAGCTCATCTTGACCAAATACTCCACAATGACATTATTCCACAATGGCATAATCTTTAGAGAAAAACCACAGCATTCTTGGACCCCAAACAGAAACTCGACACATGTAATACCTAATACTAGAGCGTTCCTTATACCCTGTTTTCCTATGAGTCATTTTCCATCCCACTGTCTGTTGAGAAATGTTTTTGTGTTTATTTATTAAAGATTCTCTCAATGGCTTTATTGATGACAGAAGAAAGGAGCAAACCAGGCAGGGATTCGGCATCCCGGAGACCTGCCACCAAATCTGGCCTAACTAAAGCCATCTGTTCAGGACAGGAACCGCAGCCACCAAACCCACTGCCAAAGTCAGATTTTAAAGGGACAGTGTGAGAGCGGGTGAGATGTGGGACAGACTTTGCCATTTTAAGCTAAAGTCATGTTACAAACCAAAAGAAAATAAAAGAAAAATACAGAGAAACGCCTTTTAATTTACTGGGGAGGGTGACAGGATGGAGGGATGATGTTGTTTTGTTTTGTTTTGACTGTCAAAGCTGAATTTTATTGGCACAAATGGAAACAGCCCCAGGCCTGTCTGGAAGAACCCGTGCTGGGCAGCTTTTCAGCTGGAGAAAACGGGCAAGTGAAACCATGTACCAACCCCAGAAAAGTGAAACCGGCTGGTCTAGTTCAATAGTCCAAAGCAAAAGCTTGGTTCAGCCCTCGCCTGTGCTAGCATTTGTGCAGAGGGACCTCTTTAAAGCCAGCAACAGGCAGCTGAGCATCAGCCCTGTGGGTGCAAGGGAAAAGAAAGATAAACCACCCATTTATTTAATAAATGCATTTAATTGTGCTATTTGATCAATCTTCATGATCTCAACAGCTCAAGCCTGAGCTGTGGGGGTTTATTTTCCAATTTAATCTTGGCAAGACCCATTTACAAATAATGAAGTGAGCAGCAGTGTCTTGTGGGGATGCTGCAGGGAGCTGAAGGGCATTGGATGGAGTCGGTCAGGGCTGCTGTGAGCTTCTACAAAGCTGGGTGAACACAGGGTGGGGTACGCCAGCCCTGACAGCAACAGCTCCAATCTTCAACAGATGTTCAACCAACTAGATCTCTTTATTTTAAGTTAGGACACTCATCTCTGCTTCCTCAGTCTGTTTTGGTGACAAGCTACCAGGTCACTTGATAAATGGAAGTCTGACCTTTCCTCCCTTTCCAAAAAAACCCTCCAGGGCTTTGCTTACAGGTTATGCTGGGTTTTTGCTGGATATTAGGACTTTCTAAAAAGAAAGAAAAAGTAAGGCCTGCAGGCAGGGGTTTTGGCCATGCTCCAGGTGTTGTTAGTTAAATCCAGCCAATGGCTATGGAGAGGAACTCATCCTATTTTACTCCATCACACTTGAGATGACTGACAGTCAAGACTGACAGTCACCAGCCCACCAGCTGAACGGCCTAAATATCAGAGATCACCAAACAATACAACCCATTTGTGTTAACGACTGATGAAACAAGTGATGTGTTCATGGTCTGCAGAAAATCAGATTAACCAATGGTCATGATCCATGCCATAGGCGTCATGCATCAAAAGACCCACAGCAAATACACTCGTCTCCTGATGATGATGGTGCTACAGCCATGAAGGAGCACATTGTATGGAGCTCTCGACATGTGGTGCGACTTGTAGTTCACATTAAAACTAATAATCACAGATCTATAATGGCAAAATTAGGAACGCCCTTACTTCAAACAGAGGTTCTGTCTTCCCAAGTTTCAGCCAATTACAAAGAATAAACTCAAATATATGGTGTTTATATCCACGTACCATAAACACAGGACACAAGTAGAACAGTCAAGTCAGCTCTCCTGACCTATCTGCAGTGCTGACAGGAGATCCCTAGTGCAAATGTTACACGTTTGCTTTATATTTATTCTTAAACGAAGTGAGCAAAGGTCAAAACTAAGTTCCCGGAGGAGGACACATTTGCTGTCCAGATGGTAACAAAATAGGAAGGGCTTTTCTGTGAGCAGAATGGACAAATAGATGCTCTGCAGCCCTAACGTCATTCTGACCTTCACGCTGTACAGAACACATATGCTTCCCCCCTTGGGCTTATGCATCAGAGAGTGTTTGGGACTAGCAAAGCAGAGTGTAGAGAGGGGACCTTATTCATACTGTGCCTGGTCTTGTATTGCACCAAGCCCAATAAAAGTTACCCTGAAGCTCAAGAGCCTTCAGAAAGCCCTAGCGCAAAGTTCAGCCTTGGGATGAAACCTCTGTCTGCAGTGCATGGGGTATCATTTCCAGTGTTTGGCACAACTCTAAAATTACTCAAGAGTAGCTTCTAAAAACAGAAGAAGATCTTCTGCAGGAAGAAGAGAAAACAGACCCAAGGCTGGGATCAGCATCAGTTTAACACTTCTGAGGACAACTGGGTTAACTTGCTGGTTTCTAGAAAGCACATAATAAAAATATTCTCTGTTTGTCTCTCTTGGGAAGAAGAGGCACCAAGGCTCAGTGGAGCATGTTACTTTTAGCAGAAACAGCTCCCCATTCTTTAACTGGGGATTTCTGTTATAGTGGTGGTGCAGAGAGAGCTTGAGAAGAGTTGGAAGAGAAGGATCAGGGATGTAGGAAACAGTGCTGCAGTGACTTCTACCTTTACCATTGGTGTCACAGTCATGCCTGAGCCATACTTGGCCATGCAGAGGAAGAAAAGGAGAGGCAGAGCTCTTTGAGCCTCCCTCCTGTCATCAGCCAGTGGTTTGCTGACTGTTGCCCGCAACAGGGAAGACGCACATCACAGCTTCATCCAGACCACAGAGTAGAACTCTCTCACAGAAAGGACTGCAAAATCTCAGAGAGAGAAAAAAAAACCAACAGAACCATGGCCCAGAGTCAAAGCGCCTGGTCCAACACTGCAAATTGAAAGCTGCAACGATTCCCAGTTGTTTCTGTTTTGTTTTCTTGGCCTAATTTTTTTCAGGCTGTCAATAGCTGCATGTCCTCTGCAGAGCCAAGCACAAATCTAGTCAAATCCTGACTTACCCTAAAGCAAAGAAACATCCTTATTGTTATTCTAGCCAGGAACGCTTGCATTTTTATTGGCCTGAGAAGTGCAATCAATACGTTTGGAGCAAAGGTACTGCCCACCTGCCACCTCCTCTTCCTCTGTCTCACAGAGATCAAGCTCCTTATGATCTGTTTCTTCCTGGGTTGAACTGCCAGGTAAGAATGAAGGTCTCCAAGGCCAGGAGAATCGGCAACCTTCAGCCGCAGCTTTTGTATCTCACTCCAAAGGCTGAAGCTAATGCAATGTGAAAACTATTACCCAATTGCAGGGGAAAGCTAATTCTCAAGGCTAGTCTCAAACATGCAAATATAACCATGATCTTTGCTGTCTACAGCACAATGGAAAATTGCTAATAAAAGTTCCTATTGTGTCGGAGATATAATACTAACCGCATGGTATTTCTGTCTCCCTCCTCCTGCCCTTCCTCTTTGCAGCCAGGCTGCTAAAAATGACTTAAAACTTCCCAGCTCAAATGCTTGAGGTCAAATAGTGATGCTGAAGCATCACAATGAAAGGTCTAAGGACCATCTACTGCACAGCCCATTGCTCCCTTTCAGAATCAAGGCATGTGGTTCTCCTGCTCCATTCTCAAAGCCCAGGAACACTGTCTGCAACTCTAGCTTGAGGCTGGACCCACCCAAAGAGCAAGAGGCTGTAGGACTCTCCTGTAACCCCGTTAATGATGCCTCATGCTCTCAGCACCATAACATGGGGTAAGGCTGGCCTCCCCCATCCTAAGTATCCCCAAAACACCACACCAGCACCATTCTTCCCACCCTGCCACTGAGTCTGCTGTGCATGTTACTTCTGTCCTGTGCAATGTCACCTTTCCCTGTCCTTGCATCTGGGAAGGCACCTTGCTTTGGTCACAGTTCTCCCTTCTCCTTCCCCTAAAGGGAAAATGCCCACCTATATCCTTATCCTGTGGCCAGGAAAGGAAGCTCAGGCACAAGGATTAAAAACTGGGACAGTATTTTCAAGGCTGGATAACTAGAGCAGGGCTACTTGATCCACCTTTCAGCATGGAGATGAATGACCTGGTCGCTTTACAACCCACATGAACACCTGCAGCTCCCAGGAGCCTTCTCTTTAATGACAATCAGCGCTTGCAGGGATGCCAAAGGAGGGATTGAAAACCCAGCTCTGTGCTCCCTGCTTTGAGGGCTAAGTGTTTTCCCGAAGGTCTTTCCTACCCTAACTCATTTCCTCTCTCCCCAGGGCTTTTGGCTCAAGCAATGAAGTGGCAGCAGGACAGGGGTCAAGGAAGCAAAAGGAGGCAAGTGCAGCTCATGTCTCTGCCCTGCTTTTTCGGAAGCATATTTGTCTCTCCCATTTTGTCCTTTATCCAGTACTCTTTCTTCTACTAACATCTCATGCTCAAGAGCAGCAGCATCTCTGTTCCACCCCAGTCTCTCCTCCGGCCATTCCGATGGAGGAAAGTATAGGATTAAACTGTGGTGTACACGAGATGCAAAACCCAGTGCTGAACCTCAGACCTTGACAGGCTGCAAGAAAACCATTCGTTACAGGGCAATTAAGAGACTTTAGCTGAAACCAATGGCTTCAGTGTTTCACCAAGGCAGCCAAATGGCTTTATTTCTGTGTATTTGTAAATAATTTCATTATTTACAGGGTCCATGTGCTCTCTATTACCTTCCATATACCAATATTGAGAGGACATCTGAAGCTGGTTAGCCTGTTTGTAAAGGGTCCATCTTCAGCTTTTTGGTATTTCCTGGTTGGTATGTGACCAGATCAACATACTACTCTCCATTTAGAAAAGAGACCCTACAAAGGTGCTTCAGGACTTCATACGCTTTAGGAAAAAAAAATAATCAAAACCTCAAAACTGAAACCCAACAACAAAATGTAAAACCTCTCTGCCTCCTCTAGTGGGCCACTGGCGAGTGCAGGCAAGGAAAATAGCTTGGAGATTAGGAACAGTTCAAATAAGGAGGTATTTCAAGTTTTTTTCTGTTTGGGGGAGGTGATACTGTTGATTTTTAGGAGAATTGGAGGGTTAGCTGCAGATGTCAGCTGGATGTCTGCAAGCTTAGGACACTCTGCTAGCAACTGAACATCTTCCACTTCATTTTCCCCTTTAACTGCAGCTGACGGCTCAGATGGAAGAAGCCACATGAATCAGCAACATCCCTTCCTGGATACTGAGGGCATCTGCTCCAGCTGATTTAAGAATCAGGAGTTTGAAAAGCAAGCGGTGTTCACATCTGTCTCTCTCTCCTGTGTCTCATGAGTATTTCCACTGCACGAGGTGCAGGTTTGCCTTCCCTGTTGGAATTCCTACATTTCACAATGTTGGTCTTTAGCAAATCTTGGCTTACAGCATGTTTCTTTTGCTCTGGGAATCTCAACCCCAGTTCAACATCTGGTACTTTCAAGGAAATTAAGTTTGGGGGGGCTCCCGAGCTGTTGGGTTCAAGCAGAGCAAGTACTGATGACTTCAGCACGTGTTGATGACCCATCCTCAGCCCCGAACAGGCACCCTCAACTTGCCTTCCCTGCACTCATGCCAACCCAGTACAAAACCTGGGTGACAAACTTGTTCTCTTCCCAATTTCACCATCCCCTGAAGCTGGTTCCACAGAGCAGCCCACCCTACCATCAACCAGCCAAGTGGAAACACTTTGAACACGGTATGGACAGCTTAGGAGACTTATTTCTGCAAAACACATTATGTGACCAACATGCTGGTGTCTCCTGTAGGTATTTGCCTTTGTTCACCCACATGAATGAGACACATATCCGGAGAGTCTGTGCACCACAATTATCACCAAAATTAGTAAGTCAGATGAAATTCTTCTCCAGGGCAGCCAAAGACTCTCACGGTTGGGATTCAGAGGTTGGTATGCCAGGCCTAAAACTCCCTGTTAGAAGAGAGTCTATCCTGCCCTGCCCTGTCCCCTTTAGAGATGGAAAACATGCTGTTGCTTCCTGTAGGGATTGGCACGGGTGGCAGGGCCCATCAGGAAAACTTAGTTTCTCTTATTGTACTTGGGGTAGAGGGAATTGAAGGGACAATTCCCAAGCAGCTGTGATGGGCATCTGCATAGATGCTAACAGAGATCACAACCTTCCTCTGCCCCTCCATAGACTCCCTTGAACAGCTACAATCCATGGAAGCCTGATTCCTGACAAGCCTGCCTGTCCTTCCCAGAAGCCACGTTCAACATCATGATCCTACACATCACAGAGTTTCTGACTGCCAGCAGTGATTCCACTTAGACCATGCCCATCAGCTGGAAGTCGGGGAGACCATCACAAGCTGCAGCTCATGACCACCTTCATTGCTACCAGACCCTGCCGGCACAGCTAGATAGGCAGATTTGCTGGCATTTCTAACTTCTGAGGTTCATGAGTGGCCCAGAATATGACAAAATATTGAGTTGTTAGCAAAGCAAAGAGATTTGGGCTGGAGTTCCTGGGTAAAACTGCCAGATGTGTCGCTTTTACTCAGAGTTGAATTGGCAGATCATCATCACTGGGGAAAAAGCTGGACGGGAAGGAAAGGAAATAAAACAATTTCCCAGGTCACCTGTTTTCTTAGTGCCAATGTTGCCAGCTTCATACAGAAAAGTAAAGCCTAGAGATTTAATTTGTGCTAAACAGGATCCCTTCTCCACTCATTCTCCCACCCCCTCCCTCTGCATCCCTAGACTTGAGCCATTCCTAGGCATTTCATGCCTAATTATTTATTATCTCTAATGAATGTTCTCATGCATCCACCCATCTCCTCATCTGTATCTGGTTTTAATCGGACAGCTCTGTCCTCAGCGGCGAGAAGTTGTGCAATCTTTTGTACACATCTGCCACCAGCCCTGCTCCACCTCAACTGCTGTTTATTTTAGTCCCAAACAATAAGTCTTGAGAACTTTGGTCTGTCTGTTCAGGGAGAAGTGTCAGTCACTGCAGAGGGAGAGAGGGACCTGGGCGAGATAATGTTCCAGGCTGATGCTTAATCAACACGATGGCCTCATTAACAGCACAACCCAGATAAATCCTTGCAGCACTGGCATTCCTCCTTGCTGAGCAGACGCATAATAAATCAAGAGATGTGGTGGGAAAGAAAAGCCCTGCTCTGTTCCCATGTGCTCTGGTGGGTACTACTTTCTGCCTCAAAACGTCTACTGAAATGGAGTAACTGGAGCTAATCAAGAACCTCCTGCAATCCCTGCCCTGACTGGTCCCCAGCTGGGCTCCCACCGACGGCAAAGGCAGCAGAATGAACCTGCAGTGGGCAGCTGGAAATCTGTGGGAGCCATCAGTAGAGCTGTTACAATCAATTGTCCTTGAGTAAAATCAGCCCCTGGAATATCCCCAGCACCAGTCAGCCTCTTCAGAAAGCTGTGCTCGGCTTTCCCTTTCCATTGCTTGGAGCCTCAAACTTGATCTAGGGGCAAGGGAGACTTTGGCCTTTTTAAAATTTCTCCTTGGGTCTCTTTCTGCCTGCCTGTGAGGGTAATCTGAGCTCCTGCCTGGCAGGAGGCAGACAAATAAACAGGGCTGCACCGCTTGCAACCACAGTGTCCTTGCCCCAGAGAAGTGCTCCTTGTGAAGCCAGCTCGACGTGTGAGCCACGTTCCAGGGAGCACATTCATTCACTTGAAAGCCTAAATGGAAACCCTTTGAAATGAGCGGGAACAAAAAAGGCATAGATTGGTCTTCGGTCCTGCAGAATGAAGGTCTGCCTGGCAGCCACCCATCCCACAGGGAAAAAAAAAATATTCCACAATGTCTGTTTATTTTCCATTCATCCTTTCTAGGTAGCCTGTGCTGTGTGCTCGCCTTGTAAAGGAGCAAGAAGATGAATCCAGGAACATCATAGACAACTTTACTTATCCCACAAATGCTTGGAGCCCCCCTGATGCTGCTGGCACCCACTGAGGGCTCACAAATGAAGAACCAACCCACAGCAGAGGATTGTCTTCTCCTTGTAGACCCAGGTCTCTTGGAAATGTCACAGGGAGGATTATAGCTTGCACATATCCCAGCAGAGGTTGCATAGTAGAGAAATTCAAGGGAGAAAGATGAAGGGAAAGGCCAAGAAGCAATCCAACAGCACAGCAAGTTTTCATTAACACTAACTTCAGATTCGGCTTTCATGCACTTCTCAGACCCAGCCTGCCTTACATAAAAGGACAGTGTTTACCCCAGTGAACATCATGGTTCAGATTTACATCAAGGCTTTTGGTTTGAGTCTGTTTAACCTGCTATGGAAATTTATGGGTAACTATCCTTGGGAGCTCTGGAGGTGATGGAGGCTTTTTCCAAACAAACCCGCCACATACTTGTTGGGATCTCACCTTGCACTTGATAGCTGGAAGAATTTAACTGCATCTACGTGACACCAGGAAAAAAATCCACATGGTTTGGATTCAGAGGAACAGTTGAGAATTTTGTAAGAGGAGGACACAAGTCCCACAGACAAAAAACCACTGACATTCAAACAACCTCATGTCAAATGCCTTGGTGCTGCTCTCATGTTCCCCAGAACAAAACTCTTGTTGAGTCCCTTGATCTATTTGAAGGCAGGCAGTGGCTCACACAGACCAGCCAACACAGCAGCTCCCTCAGACCTATTTGTTCACGGCTCCATAATATGAGACAGGCCTGAACAAAGCCCCAGAGCAGAGAATGTCTAAATCTGGTGGAGGCAGGAAACTTCAAAATCCAAACCCAACCTCCAGTTTTCTGAGAGACCTTGAACTTTCTAATGGCGTTCAAGAACAAACCCACTTACGGATTTTTGAAGAGTTTGAAATCTGAAAGGATTGCATCTTCAGGGCTTGTATTCATCTCTCCGGTTCATTTTTCAGCCTCTCTTTTACTTGAGAAGCAGTCGTCTCTCTCCTAACTTCAGTGTACTTATTTTTCCACTTATACCAGAATCACAGAATCTCTTCTCCAAGGGTTACTCTACAGGGTACCAGTACCTCGTAGAGAACATCTTGTATCTTGAAATGAAAATCTTCACAGCAGCTCCATGCCAAACACTAAATGTAGTTTGCAGCTCTGTCTGAAAACAGGCAGACAGTGACTTGGGCAGATCTTCTGGAAACTCAGGTCCTATCTATCAGTGAGCTTTACCTCCATTTCCTCCAGGGCTCTGGGACCTTCGTCATTCCAAAGCCCTTTTAAAATGTCATCACTTCAAGAGAAGCAATTCAGTGCTGGAGCCAGGGTTCGCCTGCTGGGTGACGGAGTGATGAGACTAAAGCTTTGAACTTTGAACAGTCTGGAAAGCCGGGAGAAGCCAGAGCAGGAGCTTACATCACACTATCTCACAGGCAAGCAAGCACGGATTCTCCCCAAGCCTGTGCTTTGTAGCCACTGTCAGACAGTTACGGGAAGCCAGGATGATGAACATATGAGTCATTGTGGCTAGATGCTCTCTTGGGAGGAAGGAGCAAGAGTTTCCTCGCAAGAAGTAGCTCTTTTTCCACTGTAAATCTTCTAAGCACAGTGATGAGTCTGAAAGGTCACTGGGGCTTGGCACTGGCTTGGCAATTGAGAGCCAGATGGCTTTGATGGGAAAGAGGGTAACTGTCTACTTTTAAGTGCCTCTCTGCTAATAGGCTTCACCTATAGCTTGTCTGGTATGCTATGGATCAGCTTTCTTCACCTCCTGGATGCTCTAAGGTAGGCAGAGGTCAAACATAGGCTTTTGCATGGCTGGAAATCCTAGTCCTACCTAAGGGAAAGGGTATTCTGTCTTTGGCTTTAACAAGGAAAGGATTTTCAACTAAAACCCCTATTTGCATCTTGAGAGGAAATCTCTAGGAAATAGCAAAATAAATCTGTATGCATTCTGAGACTCCTAAGTAGACCCAGAACTTCTGAATTTCTGGTGAAAGTCCTGAACACGTATATGATCAGCAGTTTGCTCCCCTGCAGATTTCAGTTTTGCTGTTCAAATCAATGGTGTTCCTGATATGACTTCCTTTCACACATCATTAGGCTTCATTGAAGTCCCTTTTCTTGGATTTGGGAGAGGATCATCAACAGTAAGGAGCATGTAGACAGGAAACCCTTCATCTGGAAATCTGAAGAAGATTTACAATGCTCCACAACAGAGCTGGCTGGCATTGCTCTTGTAACTGTGGTATCCAAGAGGAAAGCACTCAAACACCAGAGGCTTGAGCACCCTCAGCATTCTCTGGAGAGAGGGAGATAAAACCTCACAAAACCAGATACACACAGCTTTAGCCCATTCAAGACTGACCTCTTCAGAAAGGTTAGCGGTACCACAGTCAGAGGAGAAGCTGGTTAAAAGCAAAGAGATTGCCAGAAGAAGGATGAGTAGAAAAGCAGGATAATGATGATGACACTACCTCCCCCCATGCAATTGTCCCTTAGCACTTTGATAACACTAATTAGAAGGCATAGGAACAACCCAATGACACCATCTGTAAGAATAGTTTTCCACGGTCCATCTAGCTCAGTACTTTTGTCACTTTTGTAGCCAAAAGCAGATGTCTAAGGAAGGGTTTAAGAATACACTAAACATGCTGTGACTTCTCCCCACGCCCCCCAATAGTCTCCCAGCCTCAAAAAAATGCAGCTCAAGGATTTCCTGAGCTGAAGGAGGTGTTGTCTCTGTATTAAACAGGACTCAGGGGATTTTGTTTCTACAGACTTCTCCATTGTCCCTCAGTTAATAGAAAAAAAAAGAAGAGAAATAAATGTTGCAAATTACATTAGGATGATTAGGTGTCAGCCTAAAAAACAAGGAAAGAAATCTAAGTGAATTCACCTGCACCTAAAAACCAGCTCAGAGAAAGCCCTGTTCCTTCCCTTGACAACAACATCTTGATTCATTAACAAAAGTTCTGCAGTGAAATCTTTCCCCTGACTTAATGGGACTGTGCTCTAACGTCCTTGGAAGGATTATTTCAACACTACAGGCTGAATCAGTTGGTTCATTAAGCAGCAAAGTTTGAGAAAATCCTCGAGGGATTTCTTCATTGAACATTACTATTACTGCTACAAAATGTCTCCCTTGATTTTTCAAGCAGCTGCAAGGGAGTTTCTGCTTTTAAAGCAAATGAATCAGGGACCCATCAGCACCCAAACACATCTGCGTGGAAGTGTTAATGGGCCTTTTGGGGCGAACCTGAGAGGTGGAGAACGGTATTTACAGGCATTTGACTAGGAAGGACGGTGGGGGATCGAAGTCCTTTCTCACCACACATCTGGAAGTGGCCGCAGCTGTACATTTTACCACAAAACCACTTTTGTAAGGAATTTGCCATTCGCTCTGCGCTGTTCCCAGTGACACGCAACCTGGGCAAACACAGAATCTCATGCACAAAGTAATGACCCTTTCGCACATCCCTCCCTGGATGGCATCCAAAGAATGCTGCAAGAGCTTTCTGCTCCACTGGAGAAATTGCTGAGTTTATTCAGCAGGACGTGTCTGGGCAGAAGACTTGGCCTAGAGGACCTGCCTTAGCCTAATTTCTGAATAAGGAATTTCTGCCTGGCTTAAGTAAAGTTAATTTTCTTTGCCACTCTTGGTAATCATTATAGAAAATTCATCACTCCGAGATTCATTTTCTTACTCTGTCTCCCTTTCACTGGCTTGATACTACTTTGTGTTATCTTCCTTGCACTTTTCAGGCACATACTAACATCTGGAAACCTAAACTCCAAACCAGTGGCAACATCTTCACTGCATATCACAAATACAAGACTCTCATCTGTGGCGGGAGACAGACATCATCATGGGCTGCACCTTCAGCTCACTTCAGTACCGCTGGTGTTTTTGGAGACCATATCAAAATTGGCCATGAAAGGGAGAAAAAAATTATACAGCCTAGCAGCTTCTGGCTGGTGGTCCTTATATGAGCAGTATCATGCAAAACAACTGCAAGAAAAGTACACATACAGATGCAGGCCTGCTCCTGCCAAAAAGAGCAAATATAGCATAAGAAAACAGTAAATACCAAATAGACATTCAAAATCTAGTTCTACAAAGCAACCGTTTGCATGGATAATTCCTTATCCACCATGCCAACCTGTGTCTCTCCAATTTAGAGAGCAGAATGTTGCCTGAGACTTTGTTGAATACACTGCACAAGCCCAGGTAGATGATGGCTACTCTTCCCTTATCCACCAGTGCTGTGGTGCCACCATAGAAGGTCACCAAATTTGTCAGGCATGATTTACTCTCAGTGAAGCCACGTTCATCACCACCAGTCACCTCCTTATTTGCCTTGTGCCTCGGCATAGCTTCCAGGAGGATCTGCTCTATGATCATGCTGGGCACAAAGGTGAGAGACTAACTGTCCTGTAGCTCCTCACGTCTTCCTTTTTTCAAAATGGGGGATGTGTTTCCCCTTTTCCAGTCAGTGGGAACTTCACCAGACTGCTGTGACTTCCCAAATATGATGGGTAGTGGCTTAGCAACTTCATCTCCCAGTTCCGAGGGATGTATTTCTGTATTATTCCTGAAGCCAGGAAATCAGAAGGTGCAACTGGCTCAAGAACTGGTGTTTCTGTTCTCCCAGCCGGTATTTCCTGAGCAGGCCTGAATCCACCTGTAACACTGCAATGGCAGAAAAAGTGACCAGTTTCTGCTTGGCTTTAGCAATATGGAAAAGGGTAATTTGTCTGGGACAAATAAACAGGTTTCCCAGTTTATTTTTATGCAGACCCATATTCACAAGGCACCGCTGGACACTGCAATGATACCACCAGGCATGAAAAACATTTTTTCATGTAAAACAGCAGGGAGAAGAGAAGCGACTGGAGGATAGCGTCTGCCCTGACTCTTGTTTCAACCCCAATCCTTTAAAACAACCCAAGGTTGCAGTGCTGAGGCCTTCAAAGGCAATGCAGACGATGTGGAAGAGCACATAACCAAAGAGAGTGATGGGAAGAGGATTTTGGAATAAGGAGGAGAATGGCATCGAGTCAACACAGGGACAGGACGGACAGAGAGAAGAGGGAAAGAAGCTCTTCAAAACACAAAACTGCCAAATTCCTCCTTTTCCTGGCAAATACAAATACATCCTGCCACTTCCATCCCCTGGCTTTGTGGCCTACAAGTCCAGGACTTCCACATAGTGTCAGACTAGCTAAATGACATTTAAATCATTAGCAGTGCACCAAATTAGTGTTTGGGTCTCCTGTATCCTTGGGCTGCTGACTTGTTTTTGTAGCCCACATCCCAGAGAGGAGGCCTTGCTCATTGTTAACGAGGCATTTCAGCACCTACTCAGGACCTTTATTGGTCTCTAATGAGGGCAAAGGTGTTTGTGGTATTTGACAACTTGCCTAATTAGTTTATAGCATAAATGTTGCCTGCTGAGTAGGAGATTTATGAGCCTGAATTTGACCCAGAGAGCAGCGCTGGGAAGGGAGCTGATGGCTGCAAACCCTCCTGGTTTCTCAAAGCACAGCTCCCACCAACCTACTAGTGAGACATCAAAAAATCAGCTGGGGATCTTCTGGGGAGCAGCACTACCCCAGAGGGCACAGCTTCTGCCCCTGTGACTCACAGATGTGGGTCTTCACCCCATGCACCTCTGGGGACAACAGCAGGGATGGAAGTTTACCTTGCAAGCACTGGAGTTCAGCCATTCCAAAGAGCCTGTGATGCTTCCGACTCAGTCCCTGGCTTACAGACTCCTTGATAGCCATGAGCCACCCTTCCAAATAGCTGCTCCACGGGCAGGAATCTCTGGCTATCCCTGGGCACCCCTTGCTGGCATTGAGCAGGCAGGGATGAAATCCTGTTCCTGCATTTGGAGGAGCACTTTTTTGCTCCTAGACTGTTGGGGTGCTGACACCACTGCAGAAGAAGATGATGCCCCCAGCTTCTCATTCTCCTTCCTAAAGCCATATTTGGATGATCTACAAACTGGTTTTACTTCACTTCTGCATCACAACTCTGCCTGATGTCCCTGAAAATACCAGGAGGGTGTCAGCTGATACAGGAACAAACTCGATTTGACCTGGGCTCACAGTCATCTTACCACTGACAATTAGCATCACCACACACCAAGGACAATTCTGCATCCCCAGTGCTGGCTGTTTCAGAGAGCACATTGAATTTCATTGTTAATGGGAGAACAACTGCAGAGGAGCTTCAGAAACTCCTCACATTAAACACTTCAGAAAAAGGATCAGAACTTCAGAGCTTTGACTGAATTGCTTCTGAAACCTTTGGGACCGGAAATCCCCAATGCAAGTGCAGTACCAAGAGCTACTATTTGTTGACAACCTCTTGAAATCATACAACTCAAAAATGGCCAGTGACTGGAAATAATTTCCCCTCAAAATTTTCAGCTAATTAAAAAAATATTCTATGTGCATCTTGGATGCTAAAAATGGTTTGCTTTGCTTCCAACTATTAGATTCTTTCATATACATTTTTCAGTAAGATTTAGAAGAATTTCCAAGGAAGAATTAGTTTCAACCACCATAAGAATGCCTCCCTTACAAAATCCAAAAGCCTTAACACGTAAAAAATGTGATATAAATGAAAAGAAAAAGAAACAAACCCAGCATGTACACTCAATCAGCTTCATACACATCCACGTCTTCTACGTGAGATGAAAAGAACACTTAATACAAAACACGTTGCAGCAGTTCAGCTTTGCCACGGCTAAGCTGGTGACCCCAGGACTGTGCTCAGGAGCTGCCCTAATGCCTGGTGCTGTGGACCCCAAGATGTTCAGCTCCCTGAAGGCAGGCAGCGTCTTCGAGACACAACCCCACCTCCAACGACCTCTTATTTTTTTTCTGTTTGCCTCAGCAGGAAACATTGTTTGTTTGGTTTTTAAGTCACAGCAAATAACTTAATGCAAAGCAGGAGCAAACAAGCAGCAGGGCTTGCCAGACACATAGCATCTTTCCTGCCTTTCGCCTGCAGCTGTACTGGTTGTCTTTGCATTTTTTGTTCCTGTGAGTGTTTGGGCTGAGTTCACAAATCACCTCTGACAGTTCCAGTTGGTAACTGTGACACCAGCCCATGTAGAAGGCTGTGGAGACTGGCATCACTGCTACTAGGATAAGTCTTAGCTTGGCTGGGATAGCACTGGGTCCCACCAAATAGCTTGGTGCCTCCTTTCTCCTGGTTTCCTGCTATTCTGCTCCCAAAGGACACTTGCCATTACAGGGACATAGGGCTTCAGCAAAGCTCTAGCTCCTCTCCAAAACGCTCACACTACACAAATAATCAATGTTAATCTTCTCACCCCATTTTCCACTGGGTTTCCCCAATATCCATTTGTTAGTCCTTGGTGCAAATCCATATGGGTTGTCCAAAGGTTGCTCACAACAGGGGTTCCCAGGGCATCCCCATTCCTGCCTTGGGGCACCCTGCTCCTGACATAGAGCCGTGGGTTTGCCAGCAGCATCAGCTTACAGTGGTCGTTCAATAACTCAAGGATAACAAGTAGAACAATCACACTTCCAAGCAGGGAGTAACAAGATGTGATTCTGTTTGTACAGGACAATAAATCACCTCTTGGACTTTTCTGGCCTTAAAATACATAGAGCAGAGAGTGAGGATGTGGCTAATGAGGGAAGACTGAAAGGACTAAGGTTACTTTTGCCAGAAGGAAAAGAAGACAGCTGAAGAAAGATGCAACAACAGTCTTCAGATACATGGCAAACAGGAAAGGAATAAAATATGCTCCACGTCCACTGTGCATAAGACAAGATATGCTTGAACATATTCACCATCACAGCCTAAACTATGAATCACACTTTACAGACAAAGTCACATTCCTGAAGTCTCAATAAATGCACGATTTGGCCAAATCCAAAGTCTCTCCATCAACAAGGGCCAACACATCTCACCAAAGTTTCTCAGTACCCTCAGGATCTTTTTAGCTATATTTTTTTTACTCACTAGCTGAAGATCATTTGCTGTTTCATAACAGCCTAAGTCATATTATACAAGAGTGCAGTGGAGAAGAAGGAAACAACATATCATCTTTGCCTGAAAAATTAGGGGGCGCTGGGAGAACTGGTCCAACTAGGGGTACATGTTGGAGTCATCCTGGTATCAGCAAGCTGCCACTTGACAGGGATATTCAGCTGCCAGCCCTGCTGCTGTCCTGTTAGGTGGTGATCCTCATCCAGCTTGTTCACTGCTCTCTGCCTCACCTCTCCTCACCTGCAAAATGGGCACGATGCTACTGCACATCTATGCAATGCATAGGGACATGGGCGTTAAGCATGGTCCCATAAGAAATAAGACATAAATCTCAGGTGATTTTACTCTCTTTTCAGTTTAATCCACATGATTCTGATTCCCGATATGTCAAGTCCTAGGAGAAAGCCTAGACAAGTTGCTTAAGTGGCAAGGAGCTCAGCATCTCTTTCCTACCGGGCTTTCAATTTAAAAAGCATTAGACAGAAGTAATTGGATTCAATTGCTACCGCACATGCCATCTGGGGCTGCAGCCACTGAGTAATATTCAATATCAAAAAGATTGTGTTTGGCACAGCCCCTAATGAGGGCAGCTGCAGCTCAGCCCAGCCAAGAAACTGTCAAAAAATGACAATCAAAAATAATTATGTACAAAAAAAGAAAAAGTATAATTGCCACAAAAACAAATGGGCAATACATTTACCTCATATGCCCACAGAGGACAAGCTGGATGTTTAATACGGTCTGCTTTAAATCAGGAAGATAACACTTGATCGTGAGAGAAAGCAACACATAGCAGCTGCTGACAGGCGAGGCCTAAAGGTGTAAATTCAATGCATGCTTTGCCTCCATCACTGAAAAGATAGAGACTACTGCACCAGGCATGCTGGCAGCCCTTGCACTTAAAAAGGGTGCATCTTTCCAGTGCTGTCACTCATCCCGTGGTGACAACGCTTCACTGCTATGACATCCCAGCAGCTTTTGCTGGGAGTCCACAAAATCTCCAAACGAGACCTACTCCCTCTTTAACCACCAAGGAGAAACATCTCAAACGTGCCACATGGGCACACAAAGAGGAGCTCTTTCCCCCCAAAGTCTGGTGCTGTCTGCACAAAACACCTGCTACTGGCTCCTCTTCATTTCCAGCTGCTAAATAAGTGCACAAACTTCTGCTATGTTAATATCGCACCTTCTCTGAATTTTCTCTTGCCAGGTAAGAGCTTGATGCACCTTCCCAAGGAAAATCTTCAATGCCAATGCATCAAGGAATGCAAGCCGTGACCTCTTGTTGAAGCATACTTGTCTGGTTAAATGAGGTTGGCTGGAGATGACAGCTCTGTTTTTCAAGTTTCAAATTAAAAATTCAGCAGTGAAGTCATTTAATAACTGCAGCAAATCTGAACTAAGTTCCAGATTCACACTGGCATTACACGCTTCCTCTCCAACTCTTTTTCCTTACAAAATTCCTTCAGAAATATGGGTCAGATTTCAGCCTTTCTGTTGAGGTTAGCAGCACCTTTGCCAGTTACACCACTCGTGATAGCAGTTTTTGCTGCGTGGGCGTCTTTTCTGCCATGTCGGCGACTGAAATCTACCACCTTGGTTTCCATGAATTACCAAACCCTCATCAGCCGTTAGGACTCTTTGGTCATGAGCTGGATGCTAACCATGAAAGACTCCACACAGCACATTACCAACCTCCCGAACTGCTCCATGTTCTCCAAACCTGGGTATTAACTACTCTCCTCTACATCATTTTGTGGTCTGTGGTGTTCTCAGAGGAGCCCTGCTGAGCTGTAAAAGCTCTGTGTGTAATCAAACAAGCAGGGAGCAGATAAAACTATGACTTTCTGGAGACAGCTCAAGAGAGCACAGATGGACTGAGGGAACAGCACCTCCCTCTGAGACCCCATCTGCATTGCCTCTTTGTTACCATGCAGTCCCTTCTTGCTAGAGATTTCCTGAGATATGATTATTACTACTGCACCTGAGCGTAAGTACGGTAGCCTAAGTTGTACATCATGATTTTAAAGTTAGTAAACAAAAAAGCAGAATGGAGATGATCCAAGTGCAGAATACAGTGTGTATTCATAGAATCACCAGGTTGGAAAAGACCCACCGGATCATCGAGTCCAACCATTCCCATCAATCACTAAACCATGTCCCTCAGCACCTCGTCCACCTGTCCCTTAAACACCTCCAGGACTCTACCCCCTCCCATGGTAGCTGTTCCAGTGCCCAATGACACTTTCTGTGAATTTTTTTTTCTACTTCAGTCACAAAGATCTTCTTTAACGCTCTCTAGCATTCTACATTGTGGGATGAAGTGCACATAGAGTAAGTTACATTCCTTTATGGACCAGAACCTTGGCTATGTATTCTCATTATCAATTAAAAAATTGCAATCAAACTATCCTAACATCCTGCTGGCAATGCGTAATTTAGTGGTAGGAGTCTCTGCTCGTCACTACAGACATAACTTCCACTGACCACAGGAAAAACTGTGTGGCATTGACAGAGGCAAGAGAACCAGAAAATTAACACAAGTTCTCTACAGCTTTGAAAGTCTAATTCTATTTTAGTTTTCAGGGTTCAGCAGGTAAGTATGCAACCACAACATTCAGCTCCAAATCTGAACTTTTCCAGCTTTCAGGGGTATGAGGATCCAAGGCTTTGGTTCAGCAGCAAAGCTCAGCCTTTCTGATTTCTTTCAAGTGCTGGGATGTATGGACAAAAGTACAGTTTCTGGTCCATCTCTAGAAAGTATCCTGGAGCAGGCAGGGAGTCTCACCAATGGGCTATGCACTGACACCTTCATGAAGGAGAGAGGTGAGAGACACATGGTTGGACCCCCATAGTCCAGGAGATACCCCAGAACAGTTTATTAGGTGCTGAGGTCCAGGAAGGTAAGAAGGTGACCCAGGACTTGGAGTTCCTCCTCTGCTACCAACTTGCTTAGCAACAATTATTCTTTCTTTTTGCCACGTCTGCACTCTCTGTCTGTAAAATGGCAGCATGTCCTAGACCAAAAAGTGCCATGAAGGTAAATAAACAAAAAAGACTGAAGCACTTGGATACTTGTGCACTGCAGCAGCTGCAGCTCGCTACAGGAAGAGCTGAAGATGTTAGAGCAAGTAGCATTCTACATACTTGATCTTTTTATCCCCTCTCATTTCCATTTCCTTATGACGGCTCAAAAGCACGGACCGTGTTTCCGACTCTTTGTCTAAACACAGAAAAGAAAAATCATAAACATTTAAGAAACATCTTTTGAGCCACTTTACTAATTGGCAAACGAGGCAAAAACCCCTTCACCATACTTTCCCCATATGTTCATGAGTACATCAACTGTTTATGATACCAATCACAACACAGCATTAACTGTGTTCCCCACAAGATTGCTGTGTGTAGCTGGAAATCACGATCCTGTCCTTGGCTGGAAAAAGACAGCAAAATAATGAAACTTTAAATAATAAAGAATTATTAACAGTGTTTAGCACTAGTGAGCGCTACCATAATATTTTACATCTTCCAAGTTTTATGCAAATTAATTATTCCCATAAACAACATAAATGTCACATGATACATCACTCCAAAAGGATCACGGGCAATTCTGAAGCATAAGGAATAACTTTGCAAACTGTTTGTCACCCCAGCCGACCCTGTCCACTTTCCCCTGGCGAAGATGCCAGCCTGTCAGGGAGGAGACTCAAAGCTCTGCTTACCCCTGTGTTTCAAAGCAGCCAGGAGCACCAGGACCAGAAGAGAATCATCTAAAGAGACAGACTGGTGCCAACAACCCTTTCATGACAAAAGGGAACTCTAATTGCATCTGAGGTGGGGGTTTTAACAGCTAAAGCTGGATCCATAAATAAGCTGAGATTAGGGATCACAATTTCTTTTGCTCTGTTTAATAATATCCAGGCCCAACCATAAGAGGGAAATTCTGCACTGCATTAGCATCCTGTGTGGGGCCAGCAGCGCTCGGCTCTGGCTGCCGTGCTTGGATGTGCAGATTTTGTGCTCCTTGCAGAAACATCAGTCAGGCCACGTGGATAGCACCCCTGCCAGAGAGCATCACACTTCAGTGTGATGGTCACCATCATAACAAAGATAAAACAGCCAAAATGCAGCAATGAATGGGAGAAGCTCTTCAAATCAACTTTCTGTGACGCCAGAGATAATAAACTAAGTACTTGGAGAGGATTCCAAGGAGAAGCATAAGGGAACCAACCTTCACAGTAAGACTGACACCTTTCCTGCATGCACACTTGACTTGCGCAGAGGAGCCCTGGCTAATGTCAGAAGCATCCACGTGAACAGTTCATACACTTCAAGGGTCTATGTTATCTGCTTGGAGAAACTATCAAAGATAAGGTAAGTCCACCTGGATCTCCACGCATATTTCAGGCGCTTCAAAAATGCCTTTATTTTCACAGTTACCGAATGGTCCAAAGTTTCGCTAAAGTCATTGTAGACGGTGGGTACTTGTCACTTCCAAAAATCACTGCTTGATCTAAACGCCCAGTTTGGTAAACACATGACAAATATTAAAGTACTTGAGTAGATCCACTGAGGTGACTTGGGTTCAAGTGCTGTATTTCAGATCAGCCGCTTGCAGATTGCCCAGAGAAAAACTCTCTTTTGCCCAGACTCCCTGCATCAAATCAGGCCCACGGGATCCAAAACATGCCATGAACTGCTCTTAGCTAACCAGAAACCCACTCCACAAGGTTTGGCAAAGCTGGGTCAATCCTCCTCTCTGCCTGTCTCAAAGTCAACAAGCACAAGGATGAGTATTTAATATTTTTAGTATAAAAGCTTTTAGTAGAAGCTTCAGCGTGGAGCAGGCCTCCATTCCATTACGTTCTGTGCAAACAGAACTCTTTGAAGGCAATAACTGCCTCTAAGATGCTGCAGAAGCGGCACCAGCAGCTTCCCGGGTGCTCTGCAAAGCCAGACAAAAGCTATAAAACCCATGCAGCAGGGAAGAACCAGGAAACAGAGAATGCGATAGAAGGAATCTCTCCATCTACAACCATCACAACACCATAAAGTTGTTTAAAATAGGGAACAGAGACTGTTTTCTTTGTGGAAATCCTATGTTTATTATTAGTTATGCCTCTCAGTATAAATAAATACGTAATGGATTGCATATTAGTTAATTCTCTTCATTGTGCATTTAATTGCTTCCTTGTTTGCTTTATACTTTCCACTCTGCTATATCCTCATATTTCACCATAAGCTCATCCCTTCTACATTTGTTTATTGTGTCTACATTTCCAGAAATTGAAAGGTCAAGAGAAAATATGATTTGTTATGGAACTTCCTAATACTAACATATTTTTAACATACAGTACAGCTCCCCGCCCTCCCTTGGCACACAGATCATCAGCTGAGCCCAACTTCCCTCCTAGCTCCAGCCTGAAAACCAGGCAAGCCAGCTCAGTTCTAGCAAAGAGGCAGCTTCCCTGAAATGTCCTCCTCTGTTTTCTTTCCTATACAGGAGGCATGTGTTCAAGCACTCAGCTCACATCCCTGACGAGGACATTTTCCGAACCCACAGGACAGATGCTCCTTGAGCAGGGCAGATGCTGCCAAAGCAGAGAGCACTTAGCCAGCACCTCCTCACCTTGGTTTTGTGGGGCCATTCATGGCTGAGAAATGAGTTGTCAGCCCTTTTGGCACCATCTGATGATGCTTCCCGGCAGGACTGGTGGTTTTTGCTACGTGGATGCCCCTATATGAGAGTCACAGCTGAGGTGGCCGTGTGCTCCAGAACACATTGAAGACCCAGGGCAGACCCACAGGGCAGATGTGTTTGGCCAGGGTGTTTCTCAACGTGGAAGAGTGATGTGCTCCCTGTGGTCTTTAATAGTGAAGGTGTCACCTAGCACATATAGCCCCTAAATTTGCTCCCCAGTTGCAGCAGAGCATAACCCCGTGCATATCTCATCACAAAACCTCTGCAGCCCTCCTTTGAATACACCATGATCTTTGCTTCCAAACTGGAAGGAAGGAAACTGTAATCCTGACAGCACACAACACATGCCATAATGATAGAGCCTTTACAGAGAGCTCGAGGCACATGGGAAGTGGTTTCCATTTGCATTTGTTCCGTGGGCAAAGCACTGCGTTTGCTTGCAGCAGGGCCATGGGTGGGAAGTATGTGCTCAAGATGAGAACATATTTCGAAGGTGAATGCACGAGGGAAGTCACTCTGAGTTCATTATTGGAAATACAGAGAAACACGCTTCTTCCAAACAAATATTAGATCAAGATGACGTTTGCGCGCAGTGTACAGATGCACCAGCTGTGGGCAGGAAGAAACGCGTCCCATAGGATATAGCTGTACAAGTAGGTGTGTTGTGGAGGGTTTCAATGTTCCCCTAAAGCATCCGGGAGCAGGCAGACCTAAAGGCACTGGTGGGACCGCGCAGGGGGATGCATGGAATTGCATGAAGGCGATTACACCCTCTAGGAATGAGACGCTGGGAGCTGCAGGGATTAAGCTGAACACATACTTAACAGAGTGGAAAGAAAGGAGAAAGAGGAGATTTGTTCAAATATCCTGCAACCCCCTCTCTGCACCACGCTCACAGCAAGCAAACTTCATCCTTCCTACAGAGCTGTTATTCTTCTCCCAGCAAGAAGACATCCTATAGATGCTTCCTTGGGCAAATGGAAGGCATTACTGGTCTCAGGGCCAGCAGCCGGTCCTGTTGTAGAGGTGAAAGAGGCAATGTGCAATGTTTTCCTACCCTGTCACCACTGCCAGCCCCCAGCTAGCACTGGTTTTCATTTCTTTCCAAACCTGTCCTCAGACTATAAAGCTGCCCAGAGTTTCCAAAAGACAACCGCCCGTTAGGACTCCCGCCCTCAGTCTGGTTAGTCCTTGTGCTCCTCAAAAAAAGGGCCGATTTTTGGTAAGCAACCAGAGGCTTAAAATTCCTAACTCAACATTATTAGAGGTAAGGAGAAAAATATGCAGGGACATGAAGCAAATTCCTGTCTAATTCCTCGGGAGACCCAATCAATGGCAGGGTTCTGCTCTCTGTTTATTTTCTTCCCAGCAGAAGTCCCAGTCTGTCCTCTTCCTCTTCCAAAAACCCGATCGTGCTCCACACCCAGGAGCTGTGACATCAGAGGATATTTTAGGAAGGCAAATTTGTCCCCAACCCAGGTTTGGTCTCGTTCCCTTTCCCTCACACAACCCCAGCCCAACCCCACAGCTTGTTGCAGACAAAAGTCAAAGCTGGCTACTGGATGCCAAACCTGGAGGTAAAGTGGGAATTTAAAAAAGAAGGAATTGTCTTTTCCAGTAATTCCCTCAGAAGAAATAATATGCTTGGCTTGTCTCTCTGTTGATACAAGGGTGACTCATTAATCCAACAATGTGAGACTGTTTTAAGGTTAATGGCAGGCATCTAAAACTGGCATTGTGTCAGTTGGCAGCTCCTGAGCTCAGCTAAAAAAATGCACTTTTATCGCTGTAATATATCCGGAACGGAGCTGTACCTAAAGATTTCATTCTCAGACTCATTCTCTAAGGCCATTCTCGGAGTCCATTTGCTCCTGGCTCTGAGCTTTGCTTGAAAATTACCTTTGCAAACCCCACTTGTGCCCACCCGTTGTGTCTTTGCAGTATATTGGAGTCCAGTCGCACCTCTGTGCATTCTCATTTTACCCAGGTCTGGTCTATCCCAAAACTCTGCGGATGACTACGAACTCGGTCAGCTCGCTGCAAGAGTTCAGCACAGGCAGGAGATTTATAACTCTCTCAACACCCATTCTAAACCATCCCTTAGAGCATACCTGAGAGTTTGCTCCATAATGTCTACTGACCTCCACCTGAGAGCTGAAAACAGTTGCTCTCCCTAAAGTTTACTAGTTTTTCAAGACAGCTTCCAACAAAAACAACCACCAATAGTGGTATTTCTGCTATGAAAAGAAAAAAGACCTAAAATAACTACTTCCACCCTTTCTACATCATAAAATGAAGGGGGGGAAAAAGAAAGACTATTTTCTCCTTGCACGTCACCTATGAATTTTCCTTTAACTTTTAAAAGATGTTTGCTTGCTTGGTTACAGCCATCCTGTGGACAAATGCCTACATCCTTACTCATAAACTGCTCAGGCAGAATTCCCAGGGCAAATAGTGGGCCAAGTCTTAAACCACTTCATCCAGTCCTTCCCAAGGCAGAGCTCCACTAGCCAGAGACGTGCAGAGAACTGGAGTCTCAGCCCTCTCAAAGACAGTCATTCTGCCTTAAACATGAGAGGAGAATGGGGAAAAAAATCTATTTTTCAGCATCAAAAGGCTGTTCTCCCTTCTAAGACAGATGCTGGGGACACTGAAATGATGTCCTGCATCGCCACAGACAGGCAGAAAGGTGATGCAAGCTCTATCTACTGAGCAAGAGTGGCCATACCAGGACCCAAGACCCTTTCAACGCAGGATTTGTTTCCAATGGTGGCTGAGAGCCATGGGAAGAGTATAAAAAACAGAAGCATAAAAGTGTTACTCCCTTGTTAGACTCTATCAGCATCCAGCTTTTTGCATCACCGAGATGTATCATGCCAGGTACTCTGTGTTTGTAGTTATTACCCCTTGGCTCAAGCTCCTGCCAATGTCCATATGGGGCAAGTTCTCTGCTGGGCTTCCAAATCCCATAACTGCACGTAGCTTTGAGGCACAATGCAACTGTGCTTGCAAAAATGGCCCGATGAATTTAGTATTAGTCAAGTTAGGCCTCATTAAACATCTGCTTAGCATTTGTAGGACCATGCCTCAATGCTTAGTGTTGTTTTTTCCCAAAGATAATGATCCCTTTTCTGTCAGATTCCTAGCGACAGCACAATACATCATTCTAACCATAGGCAAAGCTCTTAAAATGCAAACCTGCTGCTGAAACTCTTTCAGAAATGTGCACAATATTTTAATCAGTCGTATAATACCAACTTACACACCTATAAGCAGAACAGATGAGTCCCAGAGATTTAGGATTAGAAAACACATCTGCTGCAAAGCTTTTGAAAAACTGGCCTCCGTTTATTAGGTACATGGAAGTTACATAATGTAAATAAGCCAAATAAGAATCTCTACTTTCTATCTTATGAAGTTGTTCAGCTTTGTTTGACTTGAGGAATGGACTGCGTTGTATTCCTGAACATGTCACACTGTGACATTGATTCATGTACCCTAAGTCTTTCTCTTATTTTTTTCTTGTCTCTGCACCTATTTTACTGAAACCCCATGAAAAAGGTCTGTCATTGAGAGCCCACTTCCACAGTTCTCCATCCACCCACCCATGGCAGCCTGAGGACCCTGGTGCAAACTCCCACCTTCACAGCTAAGATCTGCAGCAGAGAGAGCTCAACTCACTTTCCAAAGTAAACACATTATGAGAGAAAAAATGGAGAAAGACATTGCAAAGTGTGTGGAATTATTGCCTCTCCAAAGGGCCACAGTCTAAGAACAGACATAATTTCATCTGAGAAAGGACATCATTGCATGACCACTTACCCCTGGTTTGCACTCTGCCCTGCTGGGAGATGGTAGTTTCTCTCCACACTACGTAGCAAGAGTAGAAGCCAGAAAGGTAGCACCAACATAGATGGATCCCTTTCTAAAAGGGAGCAAGAGCCTGTGTGTAGGACATGGTTCCAAGGAGA
>WAAB01003657.1:0-73477 GCA_013389865.1 Piaya cayana | reverse complement strand
TTCCAGCCAGCTTAGTGTCATCTGCAATGTGCACTAGCATCCCAGAAGGCCAACTGTATCCTGGGCTGCATCAAAAGAAACGTGGCCAGCAGATGATTCTGCCCCTCTATTCAGCTCTTGGGAGACCCCACCTGCAGTATTGTGTCCAGTTCTGGAATCTCCAACATTAGAAGGATTCGGAACTGTTGGAAGAGGTCCAGAGAAGGGCTACAAAGATGACAGAGGGCTGGAGCACTTCCCATATTAGGACAGTCTGAGAGAGTTGGGATTGTTCAGCCTGGAGAAGAGAAGGGTCTGAGGAGACCTTATAGTAACCTCCCAGTACCTGAAGGGGGCCTACTAGAAAGCCGAGGAGGGACTTTTTACAAAGGCATGCAGTGATAGGACTAGGAGGAATGGCTACGAAGTGGAGAGGGGAAGATTTAGACTAGATATAATGAGGAAGTTCTTAATGATGAGGGCAGTGGGGCACTGGAACAGGTTGCCCAGGGAAGTTGTGGATGCCCCTTCCCTGGAAGTGTTCAAGGCCAGGTTGGATGGGACCTTGAGCAACCTGATCTAGTGGGAGGTGTCCCTTCCTATGGAAGGGGAGGTGGAATTAGACGATCTTAAAGGTCCCTTCCAACTCAAACTATTCTATGATTCTACTTTAAAAGAAAAATATATGTAAGTAAGCCAAGATATTTTGGCCTTAAGAATTTCAAATTTTCAATTTTTGCTTTAAAAAAAAATCAGCTTTATTGATTATGCATGATGTTACATTAGAACTGAAATGTTCTAAAAAAAAAAATTGTCTTTTAGTACTTTTCCTTATATGTAATGGTCTCTTGATTTACTGGTCTGTTATCTGAGCTTGGAAAACAACCTGGTACACAGGGTTACAGAGAGCAAAAGTGGTTTTGATACTGAGAGACAGGTGCTGGTATCACATGACCTCTGAGTCAAAGAATAAATAATCCGGAAATCAATAAAGCAGCTTGTAATGTATTGAAACTACTTTTACTAGGCTAAAATTATAAATTGTATAAATTTGAAAATTATTTCCATAACTGACAGACCCATTTCCTTAACCACAGACTACTGAAGCCAGTGCAATTATGCCAGGAATAAGGTTCTATCCAGATTAAATTTGCTGTTCTATTAGAATTTTAAGAAAAAACATCTTTATCATGTCACATAACATCACTGTGATAGCTCTAGTGCTTTCACATTAATATTACTATCCTCAGTATAAGAAGGATATCAGACTACTATAGAGAGTATAGAGGAGGGCAATCAAGATGGTAAAGCCCACAAATGTAAGACTTACAAGTAGCAGCTGAGGTCACTTGGTTGGTTCTGTTTGAAGAAGACTGAAGGGTGACCTCATTGCAGTCTACAGCTTCCACAAATTGGGAGGTGGAGGAGGAGGTCCTCATTCTGGGGACCAATGATAAGACATGAGGAAAGAGAATTAAGCTACCTTGGGAAGTTCAGATTGGACATTAGGAAAAGGTTCTTCACTGAGAGGGTGGTCAGTCACCAGAACAGGCTTCCCACAGAAGTGGTAATGGTGCCTAGTCTATCAGAGTTCAATGAGCATCTGGACGATGTTCTTAGTCATGTGGCTTAGTTTTAGGTAGTCCTGCGAGCAGAGTTGGACTTGATGATCCATATGAGTCACTTCCAGCTCAAGATACTGTTTGATTCTGATTCTATTTCTGTAATACTTCAAATAGAGTTTGTCACTTTTGGAAACAATAAGTCTTCACTGACCACATTGACTACACCTGTAATTTTCTTCATAGCTGATAAATCACTACCACCTTACATCTCAACAGCCCTTGCAGAGTAAAAGCCAGTCCAAGCTAATGTTGCAATAATATTTATTAATAACAATTACAATATGAAAATAGCAGTGATTTTCACAAAGATCCTGCACACCACAGGATTTGTACTGGATGCAAGAATCGACAGATATGAAATTCCATATAATAGTGAGGATGAGAACTCTTAACTAAAGGTGATTTTTTTTTTACCATATTCAAATGAAGTAAGAAACAATTTTATATTGTCAGTGTTTTACACTATTTTTTGCAGTAGCTATGCTAATTCAGTGTATTTTTAAATTGACTCTTGCAATTTTTCAGTTCCAGGGATTACAGTTGAAAACGTTGTTGTAATTAGTTTTAACCATAGGCCTATATCAGTGTACACAGAAAATGCTAGAAATATATTTTGCAGTGACATATATCTTAATACATAGAATGGAAAAAAAATAATATTACATTGCCTTGATGACAAGTTTCAAAGTCTGAGTTCATTGTTCTTTCAATACATACGTGTATGTTAAGGATTTTCTCTCCTTTACAATCACATCCTTGTATATCCTTTATCTAATTCATGGGAACGTTGTTTCTATGGCTATTGAATTTTAACAGAACTGAATATGTCTCATTATTTGGAGAAAATATATGCTGTCCAAGTCATTAAACTAGAGGAGGTGAATATTATTCTATTTTGTACTGTATTATCCAGGAAGCATTTTCTCCATCAAGCTTTAGGCATTTTGTTAGCTAAAATACTCATGTCTCCATATCTTCTCTCTTTCACTGGTGGAGACTGTTCTTGTTGTTGCTTTTGCTTATGTAGAGATCCTTAATGTGGTTTATTTGAGGTGTCATTTTATATAAACAAAGATCACAGGATCATAGAATCATAGCATAGTTAGGGTTGGAAGGGACATTAAAGATCATCTAGTTCCACCCTCCCCCGCCATGGATATCCCACTAGATCAGGCTGCCTAAGGCCCCTTCCAACCTGGCCTTGAACACCTCGAGGGATGGGGCATTCACAACTTGCTTTGGCAAACTATTCCAGTGTCTCATCACTCTCATGGTGAAGAAATTCTTCCTCAATTCAAGCCTAAATCTGCCCCTCTCCAGTTTATACCCATTCCCCCCATCCTATCACCGCAAGCCTTTATGAATAATCCCTCTCCAGCTTTCTTGTAGGCTCCTTTCAGGTACTGGAAGGGTGCTATAAGATCTCCTCAGAGCCTTCTCTTCTCCAGGCTTCCAAGATGGTAGAGGCAAAGATGGAAGAGAAGGAAATATACCTTCAGCATCTTATTCTTAATCTGTTGGCAACAATGAGTCACAGAATCATTGAATCACAGAATCATTCAGTTAGAAAAGACCTTGGAGATCATCAACTTAAACCATACTTGACTACTACTAAATCATGTTCCCAAGCACCTCATCTACTTGCCTTTTAAATAGCTCCAGGGATGGTGACACAATTACCTCCCTATTCCAGTAGCGTATTCCAGTGCTTGATAACCCTTTCTATGAAGAATTTTTTCCTAATGTCCAATCTAAATTTCCTCTGATGCAGCTTAATGCCATTCCCTCTTGTCCTATCACCTGTTATTTGGGAGAAGAGACCAACACCTACATCTCTGTAACCTCCTTTTAGGTAGCTGTAGAGAGCAACAAGGTCTCCCCCTAGCCTCATCTTCTCCAGACTAAACAACCCAAGCTCCTTCAGCTGCATCTTGTAAGACTTGTTTTCCAGCCCATTCACCAGCTTTGTCGGTCTTCTCTGGACATGCTCCAGGACCTCAATGTCTTTCTTGTGGTGAAGGGCTTAAAACTGAACACAGTATTCAAGATGCGTCCTCACCAGTTCAGAGAACAGGGGGAGAATCACTTCCCTGGTCCTGCTGGCCACACCATTTCTGGTACAAGCCAAGATGCTTGTTGGCCTTCTTGGCTACCTGAACTCACTGCTGACTCATGTTCAGTTAGCTGTTGAGTAACACCCCCAGATCCTTATTTGCCCGGCAGCTTTCAAGCCATTCTTCCCCAGGACTCTGCACATGGCCTTGTTAAACCTCATCTCACTGGCCTCAGTCCATCAATCCACCCTGTTCAGATTCCTCTGCAGAGCCTCTCTGCCCTCCAACAGATTGACACTTTATCCCAGTTTAGTGTCATCCACAAACTTGCTAAGGGTGCATTTGATGCCCTCACCCAGGCCTTTGAAAAAGATATTAAACTGTATGGTGCTTTGAGCAGCCTGGTTTAGTGGGAGGCGACCCTGCCCATGGCAGAGGGGTTGGAATTAGATGATCTATAAGGTCCCTTCCAGCCCAAACCTTTCTATGATTCTATGATACTATTTTTAATGAATTCTTTCTTATTTGGACAATCTTGTTTTTTTTTTTAATCTCTACATAATATCTACATAACAATATAACCTCACAAGTGAATGGCAACCATATGTTACTTCTATATTTATATCACATCAGCCTTCTAATGTATGAAATTTTCTTCTGTTTTCTCTATTGCAAGTGCATTATAGATATGAAAGTTGCCAAGACTTTCCATTATAAACATGCCACTTCTTAGCCTGGTGGCTGTTGTTACTCTATGCTTCCCCTCATCCATAAACGTGTTCCATAATATCACTACCACGACACCTTATTGAGTTAAGAAATGCCAGGCACTAACCAAATATAACTGGTTAAGCTGGCAAAAAAATACAAGCTATCAGACTGAACATGGCTTTTTATTAACTTTATTTTTTTAAAACAACCCACACATTAACACTGCTGTTTAAGGGATTAAACCCCTTTGTTATAAACACATGCAAATATTAGTTCATTTCCATTTAAATACTTACTAAGAGGCATACCAAGTGGGGTAAACATGTAGGACAAGATCCCAGGGCTCAGGATTACAGGGATCTAACAGCAGTCAATCCAGCATGCAACATAGGCAGGAGGTCCACTTAGAAATATCTTTTTTGTGAACCATTGCTAAACTTTAAGCATTGCTGCTAATTGCACAGTGAACCTGCTTCTGTTTTGGGGGTTTTTGGTTGGGGTTTTTTTTTGAGATTTGTACTTTTTATGGGTATTCATTGCACTTGCAATGACTCAGATTTGCAGTGATTTTATTTTTACTATTTCAACATATTAATTTTTCTGTTCTACAGCAAACAGCTTAAACCTCTAAATGAAAATAGGAACAAGTAGAATACAAATATTTAGAAGTTCTGAAACAGTAGCCTTCCTACCTGGCTAAAATACTACAAACAAAGGATTTAAAAAGAAAATAAATGTTTCTAAACATAATATATGCATGTGAAACATTTAAAGCAATTTGTAACTTCTCTGAAAATGCAAAAAAAAAGTTTCAAAGTCCACATATTCAGAAAGGTGATCAAGGTTGCAGTAGAGAGATTCCTGTTGACTTACTGTATGCTTTTATGAGATGGCCTAAATCTGCAATATTGAAGCAACATAGCTTTCCACCAGTGAACTGAAAGCAAATGAAGCATTAATTCAGCAAGACAGATAAATATATGCTTTGTTTTGAGTGCATGAGTTGTTCCATTCGCCTTTGTTGAATTTAAAGTCATGTATACATACATACTGCAAAACATACAGAGCAACTTCATGACACAAGTCTTAGTGAAAGGTAAATCAAAATCAGTTACATTTTGCAATTAGCATTAACATTGGGAAGTGATTCTATATCTTATAATTGGTTAAAGTAAACATGGTCTCATATTTCGGTACTCATTCTTGTTTCCAGGGCAGCTTTCACTGAAAAAAAAGGTAACAAGATGAAGAAACCCCCAAAGTAATTAATAATCTGCCACCACTTCCTCCTGGCTCAAAATGGTAACTAAATAATTTATATAGATTTGTACTACTGATGAGCTGTCTGTTTTAACCTCACTGCACTAAGGAATATTCTTTGTCTTAAATAAGCAGCATTATGTTTAATCCCCATGCTTTGTTTCTGGGGCTAGATATGCAGGTGATGCACAGATACATAGCAAACTCTGAGGATATATGCCAAATCATTCTGGCCAATTCCTCCTGGCAGTAAGTTTTATGTTTACCCTCCCCCACAATAAGACTTTCCAATGCAGGGATATTTTCTAGTAATGGATTTCAAGCAGATAGAAATATAAAGTAATGGAGTAATTAATTTTTGTTGGTTAAGTAAAATAATTTCTTCAAGACCAACTTAAAATATTTTCTAAATTCTAGGGAACAACCAGTTCCCAGTGTAACTTCGTATTCTTAAAGGTAATAAGTATTGCCTGAAATCTCACTGCTTAAAATTCATTTGTAATCTACTGGCATATGCATTTTTATATAGTAAGCCTTTAAAGAGTATTTTTAAAGATCTCTAGATCTCTACTAGGAACTATTACTATTACAACAATACTAGAGATATAACTTCTATTACCTTTCCGTTAGCAAAAATTGTACTGTTATAATATTATAGTTGTAAAAATTCCTTTTTCTGGAATAGCTTACTATTTAAATCCAATTCTAGTTTTTCCTTTGTCCCCTGTACAATATGTCTACTTGCCCGCTTCTCATTCCTTATCCAGAAAGATTTCTGATCTTCTCCACTAAAATAACTCTCATTTGTCAGCTGAACTATAGCAAACTTACAGGCTTCAAAACTCCTGAATAAGGCCCTATATTGTAAGACAATATTTATGAGCATGACCTGTTTTTACTAGTTTTAATTTATGTGAACAACTAAGATGTTTTGAGACCATGACCAAGAGATGTCCTTATAACCACTTAGGGGTGTTACATTATTCCAGGTATTTCCATTCAGAGTAAGACAACAGAATGAGAGATTAATTTTGCTGTTAATGTCTCTTTTTTCGTATTACATTTATCATAAAGTGCCAATATTTCAAACAAGGAAGACAGTGGGTTGTGGGTGGGCAAAATGAGACATCACATAGTGATACTGCTGGAGCAGTTATAAAAACAGAGACTGGAAACAGATATACTGATACCTTGAAAAATACTCTGTTCACCATACAGTTAGAGGAATACATCCTGAAGCATCTAGAGTGATTTGTAGAAGAGGTGCTTCACCAATATTCTTTTGTATGATAGTGCTAAGAGGTACACGATCAGTAACACCATAAATTGACGTAAACTACACAAGGTGATCCTGCTATTTTTCACATATGTTACAACATTGTTTCATTACAATGGAATTACTCCTAGTTTGAAGCAGTTTTAATCCCTGAAGTACCTATTTGTATTTAAAAAATAAAACCTCAAAACCCTCATCCAACCTCCAGAAAATACTGCTATTATTGGAAGGCAATTGAAATCAAGTCTTCAATGGCTTTCTGGAAAATAAAGTCTTTAAAGTACTGTACAGAAAAGTCACCATGGAGAAGCCTTTCTGGGGTAAGTTTCTAGCCACTAGAGTTTCATGGGTCATGCCCTGATCCATGTAGTCAAATCCTTGCAAGGGATGAAAAATGATCTTGTCCTGAAGCTATCTTTTTTTAAAATTATTATTACACTAAGATCTGGATTGGTCCTAAGGTAACACTAAGATATAAAGAACACAAAAAACCTTATAAATCTGGTCTACAGACTGTGGAATGATGAATTGGGAATGATTTAGTTCTGTATTCTTGAAAAAAAAGTAAAAAAAAAAAAAAGCCTTTGCAAATTTTGATGAACATTGTGAAAACAGAGTGCAAGTACATAAACAACTGAGTTTTAGTTTGGTAGTGCATACAATACAGGTGCAGATAATAAAAGGAATGTAAATATATGAAAACAAACAATCAGGTAACTTTCTGGCTAATGTGTTTAGATTTTTTTTATTCCAAACTCTTGTTCTGATTGTCCTAAAATTAATATTGCTACAATCTTTAAGAAGATCCACTGAAACTTAATTTTTTTTTACTAGTGAACAACTTCCACAGTATTTAAACAAGCAACAATTGGATAATTTAGTCAATAAAAATAACAGTTTAACTGATAGATTATTGGAGGAAAAGAAGTTTAATGAACAGAAAGCAGAAGAGACTTGAAAGAGACTTCTGACCTGATTGCTAACTATAAATAGTAGAGTCAAAGTTTACCAGGAATCAGAGCAATCACTATTTACTGAAAAACTCCCAAAAGTAGCAGCATCACTTTGTACAAAGACCATACCTGTTTTCTTTTATCTAGCCAGGATATTTAGAGACATATTGTTTTTCATCTAATGATTATTGTGCTTTGTCATATTTCCTATAAGGGGAAAACCAAACTCCACTCTCTGTTAGCTAGAGGAGAAATATCCATCACCTCTACAAGAAATAGGAAGGTGATCCTTGTTCCAGAGAGTGGGCTTTATCTGATTATGTGATGTTTACTACACCTTTACCTCAGTTATTCTGCAAATTTCTATTTGGTAAACTATATGCTTAATTGCCTTGATTTATGTGTCTTCCTAATTCTTTCCATTTTTAAGCACAGCTCTCACTTCTGTGCAAGAGATTAGTTTGAACACTATCATCCACACCTCCACCAGCCAAAAGCATTTTTAGAAATAAGGATGGCAAATTGAATTTGTATTCCATGGTATCACTAAGTTAACTCTTACTGAAGTTACAGAATACATGAGCTGGTAGGACAGGACAGAAAGAAATAGAAAGGGAATTAAGACCCCACCACTGCTTGAACAACCTCTGGTTAGGTATGCCAGTCTAGAGTTAGCTGAAAAGGAAAAACTGACCAACAGATTACAAATCTGGAAAAAGAGGAAAACTGCTGATACGGATATTTTTATTCTTCCACTTTTCCTTTCTCCACAGAAGTCATAACAGAGTGGGTGCAACAAGCAGGCCTCCACAACTGTTTTCACTTGTGCCTCAGCCTATGAAAAATGCAGGAGGCTGATATACAGTAGGGCAGCGTCCTAAGTTGTCTGCCTTTTGCTAAAAACTCTTCCAGTGCCCTCCACTCATTACAACAGCACAGCCTGCCTTAAACTCCCGATGACTTCTACCACTAGAGGGCTGCACTTTATGCGATATGCCCCTAATGACCTCAATTACCACCACTCAAAACAGTGAAATAAGGAAAACCAAACACATTCTGAAACGCATCTGCAGTAATTAATACTTTTATTAATACTAGGACAATGATTGTTGAAATTAATTATTATATGCAGCTATTTCCTTACCTAAGTAGAACTGCTACTAAGAAACTAGCTGAGAGGCTAGTTATTTAGCTTTAGCTAAACTTTTCAAAGATGAACCTGTCTACTAAATTATAAAATATCTACTTATAGGTACCAGAGAAGTTGAAAACACTTTAGTGTTTTCACATATCAGAGATGTGATAACATATCAGAGAATTATTAAACAAAAGGCATTCTGTAGAGACAAGGGGAGGCACTTGTGAAGCAGCTGTTGGTAAAGCAACAGACTAACACAGGACAGACATCTGCCAAGTCTGAGGAAATTAGGTTTCAGGATTACCACTTTTTCCTCTAAGCTTATGGAAACCAGATACACAAACAACATACATGCTGATTATCATGTTAGAAACCTTTTTTTTTTTTTTCTTATTCTATGCTTTAATATTCCTGTTAGGTTGAAACAATACTTTTGTTTAAAGAATGTAATCAAGTAAATGTTTTATAAGCTAATTGGAGCTCCCAAGGGGAAGACTTGCAGGTGCTGAAACCAATCAGATCTGCCACATAATTAAAATTGGTGCAGGGGGCACAGTAAAACAGATGTGGTCTCAAAACAAGAGAACTGTTTGATTCAATGTTACTACAGATGAATGGGACATATTCAGTGAGATAAAGGAAGCAGTGTTACAATTTATCCAGTTCCACTGTGGAGGTTGAATCAAGATGGCTTCATTCAAACATTGTAGTTTTTTATTTTTTGTCTTCAAATTTTTCTAGAAGTCATTTTCTTAGTTTACAAATAAAAAGAGGTCTCTTAGGACTGATGATACCACAAACTGGTCCTGAGATTTTCAATTCATGCTGTGCTCTTTCTGGCTCAAAAGCTAATTAAAATTCTTCATCTGGAACTTGGTAAAGAAAATGAAAGAGCTAGAACCGCTCCCCAACTTGCTGTACCACAATTGTGTCAGTAACGGCCAAGGTAACAGAAACCTAAAATTTTATTTTAGTCAGTAAATGAAGCACTTATGAATCAGAGGGTCTTAGATACAAAGGGTATACTATGAGTAAGAAAATACCAATTTTTAACACATATTTTTCTGTCAATGTATGCTACTGAAATGTTACAGAATCTGCCACATCTATTTCATCTGCCTTTAAGGAGGCTAGATATTGCATTTCTGGGACATAATTCCCAAAGAAGTCATTGAAAGTTTCATATGTATAGTGCCGGATTGAGTTCTTAATTTTTGAACACTGTCAGGCAGGACCCTGTTTGGACACTAAAGTACCCACCTTTTTAACATCCTATAATGCATTATGTATCTGGGTTATAATTTATAAGCAGAGATGATATGCTGTCATATATTATACATGAAATCTGTATTTTAACTGCTAAAAATTGTTTGGGGCAGTATTAATGATAAGTGATTACTGAAACTAAGGCCGAGACTCCAAGGGAGCTTAGAATGGAAATTGGATCTCATCCACAACCAGGTTTTAAGCTTGCATATTAAGAGGAATCAAGCCAGCAGCCATTCTGCACGCACACACACATACACACACACCCAATACGAATTTAGAACACAGCACGGTCTAATGCAACAAATACACGTTTGTAAATTCTGCAAAGGATTGATGTTTTAGTACTGACTGCTACCCTTATGATTCGGTCAATCTGAGATTTTTTTTTTTTTTAAACGCGAGAAGTCAATTAAATAGGAAAGCATTGAGTAAAAGCGCTTTTATATTATGTAGCCAATCCCTCTCCGAGCGCTCCCACCCCCGCTCTCCTGCACCTTACGACATTTAAAGCTTCAACCTGAATAATCTGATATTTGCACGCAGCGACAGCCTTCGCCACACCGAAGCATCTTTGAATTTTACACGAAACGCGTACGCGAGAAGTGCCGCTCTGTGTCACGCACAGCTCCAGCGAGCCCGGCTGTCACCGTATTAAAATTATCTCTTTATTATTTTTTCCGACAAGCCTGCGCGGCGCAGCCCGATGCTCCCGCCGGGGAGGCTCGGCCCCGGCCGCACCACGGCGCAGGCAGCCTCGGCGAGGACGCGTCACGCTCCACCAGAGCCTCCCCGGGCGATCTCGGCCGTCCTCCCACGCAGCTGCGGGGCTGCGAGGCGCAGCGTATCACCCAGGTGACGCCGCAGAACGGCGGGGACCCTCCTGGGGTGGGAGCCGCTCTCCGCTCCCGCCTCCCCCCAGCCGCTCGACCAGCAGCAGCGCGCGGTTGGCCGCACATTTCAATCCCAACCTCGCTCTCTTTTGTTCCGATTGGCCGCGTCTCCCGCCTGTCTTCGCGGGAAGACCCGGCCCTCCTCTTTTATCCCAGCCTCCTGCTCCACAACACCCCCCTCGCCCTCCCCCCACAGCTTGTCCCCGCTCCCACGTCTCTAACCTCTCCTGCCTTTGGTGTCTGCGGTGTAGCCGAGGGCGGCGGCGCCCGGCTCACGGCCGCCCGCCGGTGGGGCAGGAGCGGAGCGGTGCCCCCTCTCCACCCCCGTGCGCGGCAGCCGAGCCGCAGCGCCAGAGCAGGCAGAAGGGGGCTCGGAGGCAGCGTGAATCATCTCCCACTCGCTCCCTCGCCCACCATTTACACAGCTCGCTCCCTCCTTCTCCCCCTCCCTTCCTCCCCGCCGCCTCAGCCTGTCTCCTCTCCCCTCCCCTCCTCTCCTCTCCCACTCACTCTCTCCCCACCTCTCCTCTCCCACTCACTCTTTCCTCTCCTCCTCCTCCCCTCTCCCCCCTTCCCTCCCTGCCCCCCCATCACAGAAGGGAAGAGACAATTCTCCGAGCAGCAGCAAACATGATGGCGGCAGCTCCCATCCAGCAGAACGGGACCCACACCGGGGTTCCCATAGACCTGGACCCGCCGGACTCCCGGAAAAGACCACTGGAAGCTCCCCCCGAAGCCGGCAGCACCAAGAGGACCAACACGGGCGGTGGGTNCTCCCCCCTTCTCTCCCCTCTCTCGCTCCCCCGTCTCCCTTCTCCTCATCTCTTCCCGACACTGCACTGCAGCTGCTCCTCCAGCCCGGTCGTTCCCGCTTCCCTCCCTCCTTTCCCTTCCCTCCCTCCTGGTGCCAGATAAACAAGGCGCGCAGCATCCTCTACAATCCCCAGCTTAACTACATTTTCGAAAAGGACAAGGGAACGGGACGAGNTATATCCTCTGTCACCTCCCCCGCGGCCCAACCCACCCACCTCTTCGCTTCCCTACCTGCCTGCCTACCTCCCCCTCTTCCCCCCCAAACATTCCCATTTCTCTAATGTTATCATTCATCAAAATGGCGTCGGTTTTCAGCATCTACCAGTCTTTTTATTTAATATCCACGCCGGGGCTGCACAGCCGTAACCCTGTGTAAGCTAAGAAAGAGCACAAGGGGCTTCTGTAGCCCAGCTGTCTTCCTTCCCTCGCCCGTTTAACGATGGGCGAAAATAAATGGCAGCTCCAAGTAGACGGCAGACGTGCTTCCCTTCCTTCCACATCATCTGGGTCGCAAGTTGAATTTCAGCCTTGCCGTGCGTTTTCCTCCTCCTTGGCCTCGCTTCTATTGTCAGGGCGTACGCGGCGTGTGTTTGCCGTGCTGGGGGCGAGGGCTGCCTGGCGGCGGGGGGAGTCGCCTCTCGGCTGCGGGGACTCGCTAGTTAACATCCCGCTCTTCTCGAGGAGATGAGTTATAACGGGACCAGCATCTCCTCTGGCCATTTGCACTGGAGTCATCGTAACGATGCACCGAGGCAGAGGTGAATTTATTTGCCCGATACGGAGAACGGCGGTCGGGCTGTACGTGGTTCAGCCAGCGCCGTTACGCGGGTGGGCACGGCTGTCACACGCAGCCAGTTCTTGAGACGCTTATGGTCTCGTGTAAGAGAACTGGTGTGAAAGGACATAGTTCCTCCCGCTTACGAGGGGGGCGAGGGAGTGGTGGGGGAGTTAGCAACTTTGTGAGACGGGCTTCATTATAAAAACCTTGATACCCGTGTGAATGGGACGTTGCCTTAATTACTGGGGGGAGCCGAAGTCTTGTGGACCCTTATTGTCTTGCAGTTTTTCGGAGGCGGTTACGAGAGGTCCTTAGAACTAAGTGTAGCTGGATTTAGCAATGGGATGAGGGCACACGTAATTGTGCAGCTGCCGAATCTGACTGGGTAGCTTTTTTTTTTTTTTTCCCCTCCGGTAATTATATACATATATTCCCGTTCAGATTGTGTGCTTTTACGCTAGTGGTGGGTAGAGGACTAGCATTGTCTGTCTCCTCACCTTATAAGTGTATTTAAAATAAGTGACTTAGGCTTTTGATCGATTGGGAAAAATTCTTCTTAATGTCCTTTAATTAATAAGCTTAAAAGAGATCATTGTCTCTTAAGAAGTGTTAAAGGAGTACATCAGGATTACTTAGGCAAGTGATTCCTTCGTCACCGTGTTGAGTTGTTTTCTTGGCAGTGTGTGAAATGCTTGGAATAAACCCTCACATTTTGGGTGGGTTATTTGGTAGCAGAGTAGTCGTTTTGCTCGCTTAAGACGAAAGCAGGCAATAGCTAATTGCTATTCTCATGTGTTTGCTAATGACAAACAAATAGTCCATCAGAATTTACAATTAATTCCTTCTTGGTTTTGGCGTTTCTTTTGCAGTATTTTCAGGCAAGGTTGTAGTCGTCACTAGGCACGTTCTCCCGCAGGGCTTTATATTTTTTAAAGGAGTTTGATCATTTCAGTTTTTGTTGTTACCATTGGGGGGGGGGAGGAAATCCAGCTTTGAAATGTAATTTGTATTTTATTCTTTTATGTAAGCAAGGAATCTTTGGATTCTTTCATTTGCTTAGAATAAACGTACATATTTTAAAATGTCGAAGGCATAGTCTAAATGTCATGTAGAGTGACGCAACTGGTTAGAGGTAAATCCATGCATTGGTAGATGAGTTTAAAGATGTAACATTTTGTTTATTTGTGGGTCTGGGGATGAAAAATCAAAGTTTGTAAGCCATATTAACCATACATATCTCAATTTTTCAGAGGATGGACAGTATTTTCTAAAGGTCCTCATACCTAGTTATGCTGCTGGATCTATAATTGGGAAGGGAGGACAGACAATTGTTCAGTTGCAGAAAGAGACTGGGGCCACCATCAAGCTGTCTAAATCCAAAGATTTTTACCCAGGTAGGTGCAAAAATTACCCAGTTCTTTATTTCTAAATCCCAAGGGATGTATGTATGTTAGTGTGTTTTGTATATTGAAGACTAAGGTTTCCAGTACATCTGGAAGTGTTATTTATCAGAAAGTGTGTTACAAAGTGCAACAGTGAATACAAATTTTCTATCTGTCTTGTTACATGGAAAAGGTTGGGAAACAACAGCTTGAAATATGTTTAAGAATGTTCACAGTTTTTCTGCTAATGTTTTCATCAGCATTTTGATTGCTTTGTTTGGTTTTTGTTTTTTCTTTTTTTTTTTTTTTTATAAAGTCTAAGCTTTAAGGAACCAACTTGACAGCTTGCTGAAAAATTATTGTTCATTTGAAGTTTCCAGACATTTTAATGACAATTAAGCTAGAATGAGTAAAAATGAGAGGCCACCTCTTAAAGAATGGGCCATTTACTTTAAATCCATTATGTACCTTTTTTCTGCTTCACTGCTTTGTTCACTTGCCCTGAAGTGAAGAGGACAAGTGCTGCTTTTTAGGTATTCTTTGTATTATATTCATCATGATGGTGGTGGAAAGCTCTTATAAAAGTGAAATACTTTGGATGAATAAATAAATGAGTATTTTATATCAACTTAATTAATGTACAAGAGAAGTTTTTAGTATTTGTGTATAACAATAATAATTGATTTAGCTTTTTTCCTTTTTAAAATTTCTGAAGAGGGAGTCTTACATAATCCTATACAAGATTTTAGCTTGTACAGTTGAATAATCTTTCTTCTCCTAAAGATGAAGAAATTGATATTTTGTAATTGAACTTTGTTCTAAAGGACTTAAAAAAACTGATGTGAAATAATAACATAGCTAATGCTTTCTTGGTGTTTTGATTTTGTTATTTTGAAGAATAACAGGTGTTGAGTTGACTAGCTATTTCTGACTTTTTTATAGGAAAAATAAGAGTTGGTTTGCATTTGATCTAATTTAACAAATAAGTGAATTCTACACAATAGTGACAACAGTTGATATAGATGTAAACAGAACACTAACACTGGAACATTTAGTTTTCCCCATCCTGTAAATTTAGTGCTGGGCATAAGTGGGTAATTTTTTATTAATGGAGAGATTGGTCTAATTACAATAATGATTTTTAATGTGGAAATTTTAATGCACCTGTTGTATATCTCTTTAATGAATGTAGTTCCTAATACTTAAATATCAGGGGCTCAAGTGATGCATGTAGACTTTTCACATTGAAAGATATGTGTTATGAACTGATGCTTACTGTCTTTTGAGTTTTTTCTTTTTTCTACTTTCCTGTAGAAAGTTAGAAATAACAGCCTTTTAATTTGAAAGGTATGTTAGGGTGGAAAAAATATAAATATAGAATCGTGAAAACTCTTGGAAGAAATAAAAGCATTCAAAAGAGCCTGATTGCAGAATTAATAACATAATCCGGGTAAAGAACTGCAATAGTAAATTAAATTCACTGTCAATAGATGAAAATGAAATAGATTTTCTGCATTATACATGAGGTGGTATCAGATATGCAAGGATGATGCTACAGAAAATTGATGTTTATGAAGAATATTCCAAATACCAAATTACAAGCCTTTTCATTTTACTACAGTTTATTTACACTCACTTGGAAAGGACGCTCCAAAGATTAGTTTTTTTGTTCAGTGCTCTAGCAAAGTTCTTCTGTTTTCTGTTTAAATCAGAATTACATTTTTTTTTTGTGTAGAAAATTTTAAAGATACAGCAGTTGTAGTAGAAGAACCTTTGAAAAATAACAAATTTCAAACTAAAATGGCATGATTGAAAACATATCTCTCTTAAAATCAGTAATAATAATATATATAACTAGGGCAGTGAGGCTCAAGGAGTTTCACTGTAACAGGTGCAAATGAAGTTCCAGTTTGAGTTCATTCAGTCTGGCTTGAATTTTCAGCTGCCTTGTGTTGTATAGAAAATGAGTGTTTTATGGAAGTTGGCGACTGATACCTGCTAAAAGGTGGAACAGGGATGAGATATGGATTCCAGTGTGACTAGCTCTCATTAGTCTTTCTGTTTGCATTTGACCACCAGCCCATGGAATTTCTGGAGGTCCTGGCATTCCCTGAGCTAATGGCTTTTGGGTTTCTTCCAGACTCTTGTGCTCATGTAGCATTAGGCAGTACAAGACATGTGAAACAAGTAATATAAAGATAAGGTTTATTTTTCTTATAATTATTCCGTTTTCCTGATAGAAGTTACTTAGTCCACACCTCTGATGCTTGTGAGTATAAGCGTGTTTAATGTATGTTTCACTGGAATGTTCTCTCGCAGAAGCTTCTGTGAAGCCTTTCTGTATTCCTGAAAAGTTTTAGCACAGTTGGAGTAAGTTGTATGGAAAGGAGGAAGTTGGTTCTAATACAGAAGTCATGAGTAGTTACTATGATCTAATAGTGTTCTTTTTTCTTCCTCTGTGATATAGGACTTCAGTATGCAGGCTGATTTCTGTTGGAATTATTTTTGTGCATCAAAAGGTGACATAGAGCTGCTGTGTAATTCTTCAGTATTTGTGTGCAATAAATTGAAGGAAAAAACAGCTTTTCACTGAAATTTTTAGTTTACAAAATAGGAAGTAGTATCTAAATACATTACTGGTCACTGCAATCTTATTTTTTTGAGTACACAATTTATTGCTCTCTTTTTCAGGTTACCATCTGACTTTTTCTAATTGTCTAGACTTCTGCAACTTAACTTTTATTATTGTGCTTAGATCATCCCCGTTTCTTCTGTTCAGGCTTGTCCCCCTAGATTAGTGGAAATTAAATGAAAATGGCAAAATATGCCCTACCTTTGAACTAAATGGTACTGAGAAGTACAGAGTGTGTATTAACTAGTAGGTTCTGGTCCAAAATTAAAAATGCTTACATAGCCATGCTACTTTAATATTAATAAAGTAAACTTAATAAAGAAAGTGACCATTCTGTGAAGCTGTTTTAATGCTTGGTTTTATTTTGAATCATATATATATATATAAAAAATCAGTATTTCTGTTGTAACAAGTATTTCTGTTGTATTAAGCTTTCATTGTCTTATCTCTTTCTCCATTCTGAATTATAGCAAGCGCTGGACCGAAAACTACTCTGGACATGTGTGTTTTTCCGTTGCAAATGCTGGCACAAACTCTAGCTTGCTTTCTCTTATGCACTCTTGCTCTCCCTGCGGTACCGCCCCAGTCTCACACATATGCACACACAGTCATAAAATTATGTTACATCACATCAGGTTGTTTATCTTGCAGCAGGATCTTGCCTACTCTGAACTTGGTGCTTGAGTGAATTTGAACTCGGTCAGTGTTTTTCAGTTTATCAGAATATGAAGTCATATGTGTACTGAAATTAGATCATATTAAGAGCAGAGTTTTTATTAAACTTAATTAACTGGGGATAAGGTTTTACTGCTTTTACCAACAGATGGATTAGCTGTGTTGTTTTTATAGCAGATTTCTAATCAGTGGTGATCTAAATGTTTGGGGAACACGAAAAGTGGGAGTTTCCTCCCCTGCTTCATACAGAGTGCATGAAGTGTTTTGTGGCTGTATTATGTTTTTACAAACTAACTTGTATTTGATATGTTTTGGTTTTGAATACCGTTTTTAGAAATATTCATGTATCATGGAAGATCACCTAGCTAATCTTTATGCAGGGAGCCTTTTGAAAAGACGCTTATTCTGAATCTTAAAAACCTTTCAAATGTAGAATTTGTAAGTAACAACTTTACAGGAGTTTGATTAATAAGTTTACTCTCATTACTCCTATTAAACTGTTAGGGAGGAGAAAAGTATAATAAATCAAGCTTGGTTCACCATTTTTATTTCCTTTTTATAATAAAGAAATTGTCATGTTAACTTGTGACTCTTAAAAATAACCTCATGTCTAGTATCGAGAAGAATCTTTTGAAAGTCAACACTTGAAATAATGAAGTGAACTACTGCTTTTTCACCTATGGAAGAGAAAAAACAGTAATGGAGTTGGAAGCAAGGATGATGTTACTTGCTAGCTGTTGGTTGTTGTGGTTCCTTGAAGGGGGTTTGTCATATGTCAATAAGCACATATCACTTATTCTTGATACTTCTAATTGTTTTCTAAACTGTTAAAAATTAGCTGGAGACGTGATAAGTGCATATCTAAGATTTTTGCCTTCTATTGTAAATATGAGTAACTTTGGGACTGAAAAGATGACTAAAGAGTGAGTAGAGATTTCAGAGGTGGAATGTAGAACTCTTCCAGTTTGTAATGTAATTGGTGATCTTTCTATGAGTTTGGAAAAAAAACCCCACAAACAACAAACCAACCACCCAAGTGTTGATTGCCAGCTGTTCAGAGAGATAATTCTCAGTTGGACAGTTGTCTGTTGCCTGGTTACTGGAACAGAATAAAAAAAGTTAGCTTGTTAGCCTGCAGTTCTTTAGTATTTTACATTTAAAAGGAAGCTGAAACAGAGTATGTAACTTGGTATAATACTGAGATTGTTACGTACCTAACTTATCCATTTTACTATCACTTAGCAGCTTTTTATTTGATAGGCTTAGAGATATTTTGAATAGAAGTTTAAGCAGAAAATTTGCAGTGATGTCTTCTGTGTGTAGGACTTGCTCATGTTAATGAGTGAATAAATTTTGACATAGTAAATGGCCTTATCTTTCAAAAAAGTGCCGTGTGTTTGTCTTGTATAAGAAAGGTTTAAAACAAGTTGTGATAGATTTGGAATGGTTAGTCTAACCTAAGTAAATTATATAGACTGCTTGTATATGCACTTTTTTGTCAAAATGAAGAACAAAGTAAGGATGGCTTTTGCCACAGGCAAGTGTCATATTTATTAATTTTCAGTTTGTATCCTGTGATTTCTTTTGGATAGTTTTCAATGTAATTGAAAATCAAGTGATTCTCAGACTATAAAGCTTATGTAGGTGAATGTTTCTAGTATCAGTATTATTATTTGATAAGTTTGAGAGTTCTGTAAACTAATTATTGATTAAGAACATCTCTTTTCTGGAGTCATATGTTCTGGGGGGGGAAAAATCAAACCTCAAAGCTAAGAAAAATAGCCAAAGTTGGTGTGTATAGAAAAGTTTAAATTTTTCCTCTTCCACAAAGTTTGAAATTTTCTTACAATGCTTTGCAGATGTTTTGCAGGTAGATTGAAGTTTTAATTTATGTTTGTCAGAATGTAGGTCTTGGGGCTCATATTTAAAAAATGTAAGCAGGATATGTCTAAGTCTCTTAACTGATTATTCCCACAGAACTTATTTTGTGATCACTAGCTCTTTTGGCCAAGAGAGAAAACCTTAGATTTAGTGAAATTGTCAGACTGGCTTTTAGAAATGAAGCACAGAAGGTTTCAGAAGGGGGCTTTGTGCTTGATTACTATCTAATTTCTGTCTTTGGACACAGCTCTAGCATAAAGTTAAGCAACATCTGTAAAGATTTGACTGGCAGATGTCTCTGTGGGACTCATTGTTGCATCGTGCAGCAGGTGCAGTCAGCTTTGCAGTCCATCTTAAAAAGAGGTTAGTTTGGTTTTTAACATTTATCAGTAGTCCAGTGGGAATTAATGGCTGAGTGAGGAGTAGAGTAGTTGTCAGTTGTTCAGTGTTGGAATGCTGCAGGTAATTGGGCTGAACTGGTGAGAGCTGTGGCAGTGTGCTTCTCACGTTGCACTGCAGCTGCTGTTGATCTTAATTAATCTGACCCTCAGAGGCTTCAGTGTCAGGGTATAAAATGCATTACATACTAGAAATTGGAAGGCTGCTTTTTCAACTCATTGATAGTCAAGGAAGTTTTTGTGCAAGGTTTAATTGCACAATTGACAGATGAATTTAAGTTTCCTTTGTGAGAAGCCAGACATATAGGAAGATGTGTGAAGTTGCTGATGTAAATGACTATGTGACCAGAGAACATTTGAAAGAGTAGTATTTTAGGGACCAGGTTTAAGGTTATATGTTGGTAATATGAAAGATCTGGAGTCAGATCCCTTGTAAGTGAGGAAAAGATACTGTTGTCTTTTTGAAAAGACTAAACATCTGTTTTTCATCATTGATCTCTCACTGCATCCTGCAGGGCCTGTCATCTCAGCATTGACAGGATCAGATGAAAAATACAATCGATGTGTTGACATTTTTTTGAGAATCACTCAGGTAAGATTACTTGTTATACAGAACTACAGTGAAATTCATGGCTGCTGCTAATGTTTCACCAGTTGGAGCCTTTGCATTCTCAATCTTTAAATTAGATACTGAGGTTCTCTGCATGTTCCCTTGTTTCTATTTTAAAAGCACTTTTTGTGCCTTGCTCAATGCCATTTAACTCTCTTGTAATTTCCCACAAAAAGAGCTTCACACATTTGTACTATTTTCCCCCACTTCATAAAGTGACACCTGTTTGCTTGAATCAAGAACCATAGTGCACACCTCCAAAGCTCTTGGAAGATTTGTATGTACATGTATTTTATTTTATTTTCAAGTAGTGACTTTAGTTCTTTCTAGATTCATCACTGACTATTGGGGGAAGCAAGTTCTCTGTAGAGAACTAGTGTAATGGTTTTGAGTTAAAACTCTCCCAAAACCCCTCACAGTAAATTGCAGTCCCTCTCCCTTCCCCCAGACCCTGCTGTACAAATCCAGGAGAAGGTAAGAGAGGCTGAGAATACAAAAAAACCAAAACAGACAGAGGCTAAGTGAATATATATAATGTATTAACACTAATATGCAACTAAAATACTACATATACAATAATCAGAACATAACAGCCCCCCAGAAACAGTGATTCCCGGAGAGAAGATAGAAAAACTCCCTCCCCCTATCACAGAGAAAATTAACAATCCAGAAGACAGATTATTTTAAGCTAACAAGAGAAAATAAATCATTATGCTCCTCAGATAGCAGAATATACCGCTCCAGTCTGGACAGAAAGAGAAGGGAAGATGGCTCCCTCGGTCCCCGGAAAAGGAGGAGAGTCACCACCCCCACAATGCCCTGATTTACGTAGAAAAATGTTGCATGGAATACTGGGAATTGTAGTTTTTTTTCCTCAGCCACATCTGGCTATTCTGAAGGGGCCAAAATCAAACCATGACAACTAGATAATCAGAGGCAGCAGCAATTTATCATCCTCCTAGTGTGTTCTAAACTTCAATTTTCACACTATACATGAAAAATTACAACTGTATACCTGATTATACAACTATGGAATCCTTGTAACATAAATTATTGAAAATACTTATATTAAGTCATGCATTAGAAAAGTAGGAAATGGTATGTATCCATTCAGTTGGCTTTGTTGAATATCCAGTGTCCTTATGGAATTAAAACTGTATCGGTGTATTCCTGAAGAGTTGGACAGTGGAATATCATGGCTGTGAGGGAATGGGGAGCAAAGACCAGTTGGGCCATATGCTAAATTTAAGCTTGATCTAGCTGAGGTTTGGATGTTGTCCCTACCTGTAATCTGGTGTTAGGAAATGCCAAGGTGTAGGTAGAATAGTGTATAGTAGTTGTAGCAGGTGCAGTAGATAACATTTTGACAGCAGGATTGGGTTAAAGTTATAGAATGTTTGTTTTGTTGTAGTCTGGTGGTCAAACAACAATTTTCATGAGGGGGACAAAAAATGGGAAATAAGTGACTTTTTAGCAGACCTAGGTTTGAAGAAAACATCTGTAGAATGAGAGAGGCTCCTCTGGTACTCTGTCTGGTGATTTTCAAAGGTCTGCAATGAGAAGCTGCTACTGGATTCCTTTAAAACTTTAGGAAAAGGAATTTATGCAGTGAGAAGTGTTAGGTGTTGAACATGTATGGGGTTTGTTTTTGGCCTTGCATGTGTGTGCACACTTCATTCTTTGTATGTCTTCTACTTACTGTGTTAGATGAACACTTGGTGACTTTTTGAATCTAAAGTGAAAATTGGATTCCCCTGGAGCTCCTTACATCACTTCCTAATTTTGTAGTCCTTTTACTATGTAGTACAGCACACCTTAGTCTTCCATTTTTTGTTGAGATAACTTTTCCTCAAGCAACATGTAATTTCTTGCATAGCCAAATACTATAAAAATAAAGGAAGTGTTAATTTCACGAAGCTTTTTTTTAGGGATATACGTTTTTTGTGTTTTATTTAGAGTGGTAATACCAAGTGCTCATCTATCATTTGCACTGCTTTTAACAATAATAAAATACGTACTTCATAATTTTATAAGCTGCCTAGTTCTGTATGGATCTACATCTGTGACTAGATGTCTTAGTAAGTGCCTACATGATACATCAAATGAATATTTTTTTTCCTGATGAATTGAACCCAAATGACCAGAAAAAAGATATAACAATTTTGTGCCATGTGCAGGTAAACTCTTAGGACTGGACAGGAAAGAACCTCTATAAAAAGGAAGTTAACTTGTGTAGCCAGTAGCTTGAGTTCATCGTGAGTTCTTTTCCTGAATAACTAGTATTTAGAAGAATGTAAATGTTTCCTCAGGTAGCCGGATTTGGAATTAAGTTGTTAAAAACAATATTTTTAAGTGTGTGTAGAAATCCACAAGTAATAGCCGGCCTTAGATATTGTCTTGCATGTTCCTGATAATAAAATCAATGCAATGGTAAGATATATTTGTCCTGTAGGTTTCCTGGACCTTTTAAAAACAGACCCCTACCCCACTTCTAGTTACACAGATGTCCTGTAAACTTTTAGTCATGGAGACAGAGTGGAAAATGGTGGCAAGGTCAATGTTTGAATGAAATAAATAAAATTTAAATGTACCCGGGTATAAACATTAAATTTTTAAATGGTAATTTGTTGATTAGTTATTAATCATTTGAGTGTTTCTGTATTATCTTTTTCAGTGGCTTGTGGTTTTAATAGTGCTTACTATTTGAAAGAATGTGGGTTTTCATGTTTGGAAGTAGTTCCAGTTCTGCCCTTCACACTTTGTTAGCTTAGCACTTTACGATTTAGTGGGTGCAGACATGAGAAGGGCACCAAATTTAATCTTACAGAGTTGTAGAATAAATACCTTTATTTTGCCCTTTCCAACATGTTTGCATATGCTCAGAGTGAGGAAAAAAACCCTCCTAATTTTTTGTCCACCTTTTGTCCTTATTTGATGGATTAACTTATTAATATGGTGCATAAATCATTACCACACTTTCAGTATTGGCTAGTCCAAGGACTTGTTAAGTTTTGTCTTGTGCAAAAATCATCTTGTGCATTTTCTTTTGTAAAGAAATCTCTGCTTGGAAATTTTGGCAACTTTGTATTGGCTGTCTGAAGATCATTGATTTTTTTTTTCATTATTTATTTGTCTTTTAAGTATTTGGCTTTTTACTACCACAGCCACTTCTAATTTGAGTGTCTTTTTTCTTGAGGTACCAACTTTCAGAAGCAACAATTTACTAAGAGTTGTGCTATTTCAACTGCAATTAAAATTTAACAACCTTTTTCTAAATGTATGTATGTAGTTAAATGGGCTTCTCTAAGGTAATGCAGCGTTTTTTTTCTATGTAATATTCTTGTGTAGGAGATCAGAATAGGCAATCGTAATGGCCTCAGTACTTGTAACCATGAAGGTGTCTTAATTTGGATAGTGTTTCATTGTCGAAGATAGTATGAAGACAAAACTAAAATTATTCAAGGGTTTTGGTGTAAATTAGTGTATATTACTGGCACTGCTTTTGTGTGATGAGGTTTTTATATTGTAATGTATGGTTACTTGGAAGGTACAGATAAGCTAATATTGGTTGTCTGACATTCAGGTCAAATGTACTTTAAAAAAAGTATTTAAGGAACTAATATCAATTTCAAGTTTGTAGTATGACCTATGTCAGGTCTAGAAAGAGGTATAATATTTCAATACTAATTTAGAGCAAAAAGTGTTGTTAGTAATTCGGCTGAATTGTAGCTAAGTCTGTTGACAAACCATGGGAGAATGATGGCATATTTTATGTGAAGCGATCTCAGTTATAAAAAAAAGATTTGCTAATTGTAGTGCAGATTTGGATACGTAGATATTCTGGAATGCTTGTAGGTAAGTCTCTGTGTAAAGATTTAGATGATTTGGACATTTGAGCGGACCTTATCCCTCTATATTGAATAATTTTTGAAGTTTCACTCTGCTTTAAGCAGGTTCTGTTGTGTTAATCCCTCTACAGTGCAGCAGTTTTCACGTAGCATTTAAACGCTGGCTTCTGAGGGGATTATCACTTCCCCATTTTATTTTTCCCTTACTCAAAAGCAAAAGATTATTTTCATATTGGATTTCTTTATGGGTACTTATTCTTGGTAGCAATAACTTACTAGTGTCATCTGCTTCAAGGCATGAGTTGTCCCCTGTGTTTATCCCCTTCCATGGGGAAAGGGGAGGAATCTTGCTGGGCAGGCCATCTTACAAATGGTGAATATGGTTAGAAAGATATTTCATACAAAAAATAATACATATTGCTTATTTGGGAAGAAGACAGTGATTCAGTCTCAAGTGGCATTTCGTTTCAATTTTTAATCTTCAGGGTTTTTCAGAGCTCCAGTTTTTCCTCCTCTGAACCTTCATATTCTGAATAGTAGTTCAGCATGTTCTGAGCACTGGAAAACCTATAGTTTTTTGTAAGTAGTTTAACATACATCATCTTTATTTGCTTTCACTCTTATACTTCATGTTCAGAATGGAAATTCTGCTGATAAAATATAACCATCACGCTGAATTCAGATTTAGTGGTAAGTAAAACTTCCCATTTTTTAAGTAGGGTGAAGATTTTTTATAAGCAATGAAAACCTGACATATTGTTTCCCATTCTCTGCGTTGTTTGAGAACAAATAATCCATTGAAGTTGAGCATATACAGAGTCGCACAGTGAAATACATTTATTCAGTCTTTCCGCTGCTGATGTTCTATTACTTTCAGCAAATGGGAATTTAAATTATTTTGCTAGCCTCTTAAATATAAGGGCTGAAAATTAGAATTTCTTTCCTATTTGCCACTTCCTCACAGGAAAGTGAGTTGAGACACTCCTATAAAAGGCAGTAATGTTACCAGAAGTTTCTGTATCCAAACATCAAATTCAGGTAAGTACTGAATTTATGCAAGGTGGACTATGCATCAAGTCTGTATAGTACCATAGTATTGTGTTTTCACGTAAAGGTAGATGAATAATAGAATATATAATAAAAAACAAAATAAAAAAATCTGTATATGATTCCAGTTCAGATCTTTTGGCAGAGGACTTCCTTTTTTCTAAGAGTTTTCCTTTCTCTAGCACAGGAATATTTTTTTTTCCCTGTGCTTGTCTGTGGTAGTGAACATTGACTACTACCTTTTCCTCTGAGGAGGGATGTGTTCTTGCCATTTTCTGACCTTGAAAAAAACCTGTAATTGAACTTTTCCAACTGGATAAAGCAGCTTGAATATATATTTGGAGATACCCTTTTTAATACAGTGAAGTAAGTGATGAATACAGGAATTATGCATGTGCTTTGGTGTGGATCATGTAGGATGCCTTTTTAGTTGTAAACTTGTTTATCAAAGATGGGTATATAATAAAGATTATCAGTGTGAACTTGCTGAATAATTTGTTCTCACCTTTTGGGATAAGAGTTTTATAGCCTTTTCATTTAGTTGACAGCATCTTTACAAGAAAAAGGGGAAATACTTAAAAAGGGGGAAAAAAAACCTGAGGGAGGCACTTCTTAAACTCTTGCCTGTTCTTACTTGTAGTATAATCTATGCTTTTAGCTTAAGACAGTATTTTTCAAGTATATTGTATTATTGTCTGTTTTTGGTTGAAGTTGTCAAATGTACAACCTGTAATTTATGAGAATTGAGGGAGACAGTGGAAAATGCAGTTGATTGAATTTTGTATCTTTACCTTTGTTTTATACTTTATACTTTTTTTTTTTTACTTTGTTTTATATAGTTTATACTGACAGGAAGCAAAAATATTTAGATTGGCTGCTACATAGCCGTTTGGCTCCTAAGGTGTTAACTGTTTGCTTCCATGCACGTTTTTATTTTATTGTACAAAAATATATGGTCCTGTTTGAGTTGGAAAAGGTGAGAGTGAGATTATGTAATCTTTCATGGTAACTGTGTGAGCTCTTTGCTTATTTATGTAAAGAAACATTGAAACAGCTGAAGTGACACCAAGCACCAGCTAGGGAGTCTGAAATAAAATATTTTAGGGCATGTTTTGTATTGAATGGCAATTAGAATATATGATTCTGCAACAGCAGTTGTTCTGAGTGAGTCAAATAGGACATGAGGAAACACAAGTGAGATCTGTCTTCACTGCAACTGATGTCTGCACACATGCTATTGTACAGTATTTTTTTAATCACATGCAAATCTGGGAGAATGACTGACTTGATTGTCTTTTGTCCATTGTCAAGTTAAGACAGTTTGTCAATAGGTGAATTAAGGATTTGAAAGGAAAAAAAAAAATTGAATATATTGTCTCTGAAAACTTGTTCTTACTATTAATATTCATTTTGCATCTTAACATTTTTATTAATAAAGATTAAGCATTGCTGTAACATTAGACACCTGTTCTAATGTATTTTTTCTATGTTTTGGTTTTTACACATGTACGGCATGTTAAAAATAGTGTTGATCTACTGTTGTTATAAAAGATAGCATTTTCTATTTTCAGATAAAATGGTGCATTTTGACACATTGTTTAAAAACTAGAACAGCTCTGCATATGAAAACACGAACTGTGATAATTAGATAGATATGCCATATGTGGTAGTTTAAGTTGGCATATAACTCAAATGGTATGTTCAATATATTGTATTGCTGGAATTAGTAATTTTACAGCTGAAAACTGTTAATTCTCTTATACTGACTCCCTCCCATGAACCTGTAGGTAATGATCGCAGACCTTTTTCTTTGCAAAGCCATTCTTCCGATAATGTAAATTGTAGTTGTAAGCTATTGTATTTTTAGTGGAATCTGACTAATGTGTGGTCCCCATAATATTTTAGCTGCTTCTAACTATGCAAATTTCTAAGACTTTTTAAAAATACTATTACAGATAGTATTGAGAGATGTTCAGAATGTTTGCTGTGATAAAATGCCTACAATGAGGAAAGAAGGAAGATCTGTTTTTTCTATATAACCTGTTTTTCTTGATGCAGAATGTCCCTCCTTTAAGTTAAGGGGAAAAAAGTCAAACCTAAGCATCTGAGAATTGTTCTCAGTTCTTAAACTCTTCACACTGGCCTTTCCACACTGTGCAGATAGATAAAAATCGCTTTCACACATGACAAAGGCCAGAGAAGGAAAGCAAGACTTAAGAGTGCAGTTGGGTATAACTAGGAGGCAGTTAAATGTTTTTCATAGCAGTGTGCTGCTAGGTTTAAATTTGTGACTCAAAAATGTTGATAACACTTATGTTTTAACTTTGCTGAACAGTGCACAGCGGCACGGTTTGTCTTTTTTTTTTTTTTCACTCTGCACACCCTTCTGATGACTAGGTTGGGCATGCATGAGGAGTTGAGTGGGGACACAACCACACAGGTGACCTGAGCTATCTACACCTATTTCATACCATATAAAGCTATCTTGGCAACAAAATGTAGGGGAGGGTGTTCTAGGTACCATTTTGCTCAGAGTAGCTAGGCAGTGGTCTCATCACTCCCACCTAAGGGAGGTGATAAGTGATTACCTTTATATCACATGGGTTTTGGCTTGTGGCTTGTTTTGTTTTGTTGGGTTGTTGTTTTTTTGTTTGGGTTTTTTTTATCTTGGCCCATGATTTTGCTTGCTTTTACTCTTCCTATTTTCTCACACCCTGCTGGAAGGGGTGTGGTGGTGAGTGAGCTACTTTGTAGACTTAGCTGCTAGCCAGGGTGAGCCCACTACAGGGATTAATAATGTGGTTTTTGTTGTATACAATTTGCCTTTCTAAAAGTGGGGGGGAGGGAGAATGCAAAATGTCAATCAATTTTGTCTTGGTATACTGGCAGACACTGCTAACATTTACAGAAATTAATTACAGCTCTGTATACCCTCATCTGTGTTCCCTTACACGAGTCATTCCTGGGGAGCTTCTAGGCTGAGGACTAAAAGGAAACGCGAAATAGCAGGCATCTGAGAGGTCTTTCAGGAAGCTAATTCAAGTGAATTGTTAGGACATAGGTATGGAAAGGATGTAACGTATTAGGGAATCCACTTTGCTTTCCTTCCAAACAAACCCATAAAATCTCATAGCTCTCTTAGGGCCCTTTACCTACCCAAAAATTGAGGTAATGCTGCCACTTCCAAGCTCTTCTATGAGAGATACACTAGGGAAAAGCTCTGAAGCATCTTTACTAGTTGAAGAATTGTTAGTCATACTCATCCTATTTCATTTAGGACAAAAATGTGCCCCATGAGCTTGGTGCTTATTTTCATGAGACTGTTCAAACAAGCTCCTAGAAAGGTAAAAACTTTTATTGCAAAGTAAAAGGGTAATTTCTTTCTCCATAAGATAAGTGCAATTTAGTTAATGAAAAGAACTGTTGTCCATTTTTGACAGAACTGTTAATGGACATCATGCTCGTACAGTCATACTGTTGGGTCATTGAGCCCAGTTTCACTGTGTTGCAGGTAGCTATAACTCACAACCCCGGCCTATGGAAGTGCTTTTTAAGACAAATCAGAATTTCTGAAATGGGATTTGCTGCTCACTCAGCCTTTACTACTGAACGTATGCAAGATGCATTTGCTAAAAAACCGCTAGTATTAAGCTAACTTTTTAGCTTTGACAAGTCCTACTTTGGAAGTCAAGTGACTTTAAGTATAACGTTGCCTGAATATCTGATAATGTTGATAAATTAATACTGTGTAGGCTGAAAATTAATTTGGTTGGTAGGGAATACTGTGTTGGCATTAAATGTGGCATTCTAGACAGATGACTGTTACCTTTAAACCAACCATACTTTCTGCTAATTTGCATGAGATTGTGGTTATATACTCATTGATGTTCATATGTTTCTCAGCCATTTTCAGACTGGCTTCCTCTCTGGTTTTTTTTGGTTTTTTAAAATTTTAATAAGAAGTTGCATATAAAAAATGTAACCAATTGTTTCTGCGCTCCCCGAGTCTAAACTCAAATAAGTAAACTTCAAAGTCAGGTAACTAAAAGCTTTCAGATTTTTAATTTCCTGTTAATTGTATTTCCATTGGACTTGGAAAGGCTCTGGAAATGGGTATATAATTTGTAACTAGATGCTGGGACAGTTGTGCATGAACAGATTGGTGAAGAGGAGAGGAATGTATTCCAGACAAGGTGTTTCAAGAGTCTTGTCTTATTCAGCTCCTTCACTGTCATTGATTGTGGCTACTGTGCAACCTCTCAGTGATTGCCTCTATGGTATGTACTATTACTGTTGCTTTGGCAACATGGATGGGGTGTTGGGGCTAGATTTGCTCCAGTGTTTTTGCAAAGGTAGACAGGAAATCAAATCAGTGTTTTTCCAGCTCTAAAATTCTGCCTCATTCAAAAATATTTTCATGAGATTAAATAGCTGCTTCTCTGGCTCAGTCTTAGTGAATTTTAAAATTGGTCTTTGAGCATTATCCAAAGTAGTCTATAAAAAGGGAAAGAACTGTTTTATTGGGATGGCTGTTACATGTCTGTGCAAATGTAGTAATTGGGTCATTTCAAAAATATACTTGCCTACAAATGTGCGGTGTCGTCTTGTGTTAAGATTCATCTCACCTTTCTTATCTTTTTGTTCTACAGTTCTGTTATGACTTTCTTGTCATTTCAGTGTCCTTTGCCTTTTCTTTCTTGTTTGCAATGCTTATTGTTGCTGTGACCCACCCTGAAGTTCACAGTGTGCCTGAATTACAGACTGATGGTGGTTTGTAGAAAAGGGACAAGCAGATGGATCTGGAATGAGAAAGCAGCTTCAAATACATAATCCAAAGAGGGGTTAGCCATTTCATCTCTAAGCCTCTTGGCTAAAGATCTGGGGAAAGTACCAACTTTTTAATTGGAATCTCAATGAATTGTGTAGGCCAGAGTATTTTTGTCAAAAGAGAAGTGGAATATGGTGAAGTTTTTTGATCACAGTGGACCCGTGATGAATATAATTTCATTTAAGCTGAGGACTTGGGAATTTTTTATTTTTTAGGCTGCTTTAGTATGTTAGATATTTAAATTTTTTTTTAAAAAAAACCTTACAAGACATTTTTGTTTTTAAAGTAAAATTAAAAACCTCAAAACTTTCATCACCTTAGATCTTACAAGGGACTGTAGCTGGAATTTTAGTACTCTGTACGCTTCTGTGTGCAGTTGGATAAGAGAAGCAAAAGTCAAATCTAAATAGAAAAAAAATCATTCTTGATAATAGAGGAATTTTAACATGAAACTTCTAATACAATCTGTTCATGGGTTGTGTTGCACAGTTCCAATCTGAGGCGCTGTTCAGCCTAGATACTTCAGTGGATAACAAAGTTTGGCAATTCTAAGTTCTTACAAGTTCATGTGAAAAGCGGTATTAAGACCTTTTGTTCAAATTTAACTCAAAATGTGCAAAGTGAGATGGAATATGGTTTAGATTTTTTTTGCAAATAACCTGATTTCTCTCTGTTTCATTAAGAAGATTATTGAGTCTTGATTAAGCACATAGGAACCCCATAGGATTCCTATTTTCTATATGCACAACAAAAACCTCCTTTTAGCCCAAGGAAATCAGCTGCCTCGTTACCCTTCAGGAGACGAGAACAGTTTTAAAATTCAATTCAAGTAAAAATAGTTGTGTGTATTTAATTTATGTACCACATATATGTGTTGATATGATGTTGGATGAAAATTTGTAACCATACAATTACATCATTACAGGTATATTTTTCTAAACTAGAGTTTACAGAATTAGTTTGATAAACTTTGTCATTACAACCTGTGTCTCAGACTGAATAAAAAAACAATTAGTGACTTTGTCTCTTTTGAAGAACCTACAGAATAATAAAACTTCACAGCTACTATGCATATGTGCAGCAGAAGTATTTTTAACACTTCATGTTAATTTTTCGTTTTGAATCAATGATCAGGTTTAGTAATTAATAAGGTGGCATGATTGTTTTGTGACTGTCACTTAATCTTGCCTGAATGTAAAAGTTTTTCTTAATGATAGTTAGAAGATAATTTAAAAGATGTAGACCTAAAGCTTATAATTATGTTAAAAAAAGAAAAATTATTTTTTAGTATTCATGTGGAAAAGGTCTACTTTTAAATATTGTAACTGAAAGGGATATCTGTTTTTTTTTTCTTCATAAGTTTTCCTAGAATTCTTTCCTTAGTATTCTTAATGCTCTCTGTCTTTTCTTTTACACATCCTTTTCTCCATCATTCCATGTAATGCAATAACCAGCATTTTACTACTTAGAATAAATCTACTAGTCAAAGTTGAGAACTTTACCCCACTGAAAGTTGTGGGCATCTTATGCTATAATTTTCTTGCTTGTACATCTGTGTATGCTTGTTCAGTGGTCTGTGAACAGTATTTTCAATGCAGGTGATGAACAGTTGATTTTTAGAAAGTAAGATGATCCCCACTTTGTGACCTAAAATGAACTGTGGTACTTTTTGAAATTGTGTTACTGCGTTTCTTATGCCTTCCTCTTCCCTTCTCCCTTCACTCCCGCTAGTTTTGGAGGACTTTTCACCTGTCTTTGCAAGTAGAGAGTAGTTTTGAATTCAAAATTGAAAAGCATCCATTTCAGAAGCAATTTCTTAGTGTAAGTGTGCATTTTATGTTGTTCAATAAGGACTCATATGATAAGGGGAAGGCTACACTAATAGAGGGGGGAAAAAAGTGCATAATTTAGTTAAAAAAGTGAAGTACGGTGGTTAACTTAGGCACTGAATAGGAATTACACATTTTAGATATGTTTCTTTGGGGATTTGTAAGGTAATATTAAGAAAAAAGTAATATTTCCAGAAGCAGTGGATTAATAATTTTCCAAAGTTATACTTTAACTTCAGTTATTATTAATGCAGGCTCAGAAATAAGGAACAGTGCTACCCTGTTTACTGTATAAGTAGTAAAATGGCCTTTGAAAAGTTAAGGAAAAACTAGTGTACAAAAAAGTATAGCAGATTTGTTTGTTGTGTTTAAAATTTACTTTCAGGACATTAGGAAAGAGCTTAGTTCCAAGTTAGAAGTGATGCTAGTAGATTATCTACGTGTTGTAAGTATTTTCTTCATATTTACATGCTACTACTAGAAGTGTTATTTGTTCATGATGTACTGTACAGGTGCTATATTTGGTTTATATTTTCTTCTGTGCTATTGGTTCATGAGCCAGCCATTACTATTTTCTTGAATTTTTGTGATATATTTGAACTGTTACAAATTAAGTTTGTCAGTTTCTCATGTTCAGAAATTATTTCAAACATTACAAGTGTAAACTTGATATGGCTAAACCCCAGAATGTTTGCTCTAAGGATTCTTCTTGTTGCAGTACAGGAATGTGTATTAGTAGCTACTGCTTATCCATTATATGTTTAATATCCCATACCTAATTTACATAATTTGATACAAGTGTATACCATAAGATTAAAATACCATAGCAGTTACAGAAAAGGGATTAAAAAGGACCTGTCCTAAAAACTGCATGCTTTGTGAGTATTATTTAAAATTAATTGGGCCAGACCTATCTCTACTGTTTAATATGAAAAGTGTTCCTTATATTATAAAGTTACTGAGAAAAGGAAGAGTAGATTAATGTTCCTTATAACAAAAATGTCTTAGAGCTCATGCTGTTGTTGATGAAGTAGCACCAAATCTTAATGACTCTAATTATCTAAATTCAATTTAGAGTTAAACTGGAAGAATATAAGTGTGTATAGCTCAATACAAGACTTTTTAATAAATAAATAAATAAATATGTATATTAATTGTAACACATTCTTTAAAACAGGATTTCATATACCTAAGTGAAACCTAGTGAAAAGAAGGGTATTTTAGGAAAGTACAAGGTGGAAAATGAAGGTGGTCAAAGGGGTATAAAACTTTTAATTGTAGTTATTCTAATTTTAACATTATCCTTTGAGGCTTCTTGTGGCCATTGTCTTTGATGGAATTAGTGACCTTTCACTGATAATTTATGTCCTTATAACTCATTTCAGTTATCTTGGTGTCTACTTTGTGATGAAAAAAAGAAAGAGAAAATAAAGATGAGTTCTCATATATAAATCAAAGTATTTAGATATATACTGTCTTTATAAATCTTAGTGAAGAAGAAAAAGAAGATAACCTTACAGCTTGGAAAGTGAATTTGTCAAAAATATTATTACTAGAGATTAATCATATGTAATGGTTAGTTTTAAAATAGAAGTCATCTTAAAACTAATGGAATTCATAGGTAGCTGTGGAAAGACAGAAGCAAAACCTGATTTTATGAGCCTCAAAGGAATTGCTGATATATTTTCCTTATCTTAGCTAAATGCTGTGAAGTGCCATAGAAAAGATGGATTTCCTTTTTGTTGGTGTTTTTGGGTGTGATTTTTTTAAGTAGGGATGCTGTATTTGAATTTTTTGCAGCTGATAATTGTTGACACAGGTGGAGCATCTGAGTTATTTTGTTGTGTAAGATCTTATGAATTTTAAGACTATTTTTACAGTTGATTTGTATAGTGATAATTTTGCATGGCTTGTCTAGACTGCTCTGAGTCTGTTTTTTAAAAGGGTGTTGGTTGTTCTTCCTTGTAATGAAAATTACGACAACAGATTAAAGCCAGAATATTTCCAAACATTCAGATCTCCTAGGTCTAGAAAATCCGAGGCACTTTTAATTTTGTGCTTACAAAATAGATCTCCCAAACAAGCTGTGAACATCTGTACAAAAAATTAAATGCAATTGAACAACTAATTAGCAAAACCAAATTCAGCTGAATTCTTTGCTGCCAAGATTTCTCACTTAAATTACATAGGAAAAAAAGAACCCATTGCACGGTTGTATTAACAACTGTGTTCTAGCATACTTTATTGTCTGTAACCTACTGCTTCTTTATATGACTTTGTGGTAATGCAAACTCACCACAATTCTGTAATTTTTGTTGATCTTTTGAAGATGTTCATAAATGTGCCTTGGTCAAATGATGAAAATTAGAAATGTTAAAGATGCATATTCCTGAAAACAGTGGATCTTGCTTGAAATGTGGGATTAAAAAGTGTATGTGTGTGTGTGTATATATATACATGTGTGTGTGTACATATATATATATATATGTATAAAAAGGCAGGAGTAGAACCTTTTCCTCCTTATCAAGTGTTTATTGCAGCTTCCAGTGAGTTATTGTTGTGTAGTGTAATTAAATAGGCAGTAAATAAATTTCGGACAGTGGGAGGATTTCATGCCTTCAGAGAGCCTGTCCTCAGGCTTCCCTTTTTCCATTTGGTAGGAAATTCAGATGTGTGTGAGAAGGAACTGTATTCCAAAAAACTTTTGAGGTGATTGTGGAAGATGAGGATGATAGTAGCTGTATGCCAAGTGTGCCTGCCTTATGCAAGAAACATAACTGTCATTATGTGAACTGCTGAACACTAGAAAGATAACCGAGGAAAGGTTTTTCTGTAATGACTTTGATTTAGTTTCATTTCAGAACAGTAGGTTTGACCCAGTATGGTGCTGCTTACGTTCTTAATTTCAATACAAACATTGTAATAAAGAGCATTGTAAATCAGAAAAAGTGTCAAGACAGTGTTCTGCATACAATCTAATGGTGGATGAAGCTATTTTCTGTCTTCTGAGAGTCAGGTGTATTAATGAAACAGATGTTTAACTGCACAGGTTTGTTTCTTATGTTGATGAAGTAGGGGAAAAATAACCACTTGCTGGCCTGTCTTACTCATTTTGAATGATAATGACAGTTATTAGTGTTTGAAATCAGTGTTACTAGCAGACTGAAAGGGGAAATGTGTTGACTTTTCTTTCAAGTGTATGGATGCAGCATTTTAGAGGTCTGATCACTGACCTTAATTACATGGGAAAGAAGAGGATGCTTACTGTTAATTTTCTGGTAGTCATATCTAAAAAGATTTGAAATCACCTGACAGAATTGTGCGTGATTGAAATTTCCCAATTTCTGTAGTGTTATCCTGCCTAGATTTTACTACTTGGGAATTGTAGACTCTCATTATCAGTTTCATGGTAGTTCGGTTTGAAATTTTACACTTGGAATGGTTCTGGTTTCAAAAAAATAGATATCTGTTTTGGTGTCTGCAAATTAGTGAATACCACCGTACCTTCAACTTCGTATCTGTGAAATATTAGAACTGCAGTTTTCTTAATATGCTTCTAGCTCTTGGGCTTCTAACTCTTTGTGGGCTTTGGCTAAACAAATGTTTATGGATGGAGTTAAAAGAAAGTCACCTTATAATGAGAATGAAAGATGGTAGAGTATTTTGATAAACCAGAAATCTGTGTATGCATACACATGTCTACATGTGGACATATATAATGAAAAAAATAAAATAAATAATCTATTGTACTTATTCTGAAATGCATAACAAGATAACATCATTTTGGCACCAGTAAAATGATGATCATCCCCTTTGAACACAAACATAAATAAAACCCAAAAAAATACTGAAGAGCCCTATTTTTAATAACCATATATTTTGAAATGTTTAATATATTTTCTCAATTTGAATAGTTGGTGCAAAAGAACCTCAGTGAGATTGTGTGAAGTACATTGTTTCATGCAGTACTTCTTTCCCTGCCGTTAGTAAATGGGAACAGAGAATACTGGCTTCTTTGGGTAATTTTTTTTATTATTATTATTCCTGAGCTTAACTAATTCTGGTTGTTCAGAGGAGTCTAATTTAAATGTATTTGATTTTGGAAGTGAGAGTGGTAGTGGAAGACTGGTGAAAAGCATACCTCTCACACTTAAGAGATTTTCTAGAGAAGCATTTAACACATACTTCCATGAGGAAATGATATTATTTTTTGTAATTTTATTGGAAGTCATTGATTAACTTACTGAAACTTCTAAAAGTAGAAAACCAACCAACTGAAGGCAGAGGTGAAAAAAAAGTCATTTGAGTAAGCAGTGCTTTGGCAGATTGAAAGCTGAGTGAAGATAGGCAGTATTTTTTTAAAATCATATTAAGTGTTAGGCTGTTTTAACTATGAAGGAAAAACATAAATGTTACTGCTAGGTTTTAGTCAAATGATCAAGTAATTTGTAGAAAATATGATGAGGCTATGACTTTGGAGAATAATTGCTTGAATTTTCGTAGAAATAATAAAATGGGCTCTGGTTGGAAGGGACCTTTAAAGATCATATAATTCAACCCTGCTTGCAGTAAGCAGGGACATCTGTTAACTACTTCAAGTTGCTCTGAGTCCCATCTGCCTGGCCTTGAATGTTTCCAGGGATGGGACACCTCTCTGGGCAACCTGTCCCACGGTGCACCACCCTCACTGTAAAAAATATCATTGTTATGTAGTATGAATCTACCCTCTTCTGCATTAAAACCGTTACCCCTTGTCCTGTTTCTACAGGCCTTGCTAAAAAAGTTTGGCCCCGTCTTCCTTGTAGGCTGTCTTTAAGTACAGAATAGCTGCAAGAAGGTCTCTGTGAAGCATTCTCTCCAGGCTGAACAAGCCAAACTCTCTCAGCTATTCCTCAGAGGAGTTCCAGCCCTCTGATCATTTTTGTGGCTGACCTCTGTAGTATTTTTTCAGAAACCAAAGAACCCTACTGCTTCTAAATTCACGGCCTTTTGTTCTGATTCTTCAAATGACAATTGTAGAATCATAGAATGGTTTGGGTTGGAAAGGACCTTAAAGATCATCCAGTTACAGCCTCACTGCTGCATCCCCAAAAGCTTTTTGTTGTTGTTTTTCTTGTGGAAGTGCCATACTGAGTTTCTTCCACACTGTTTGTTGTGATGTGACAAATTAAATCAGGCTGATGTGTGAAAAGTATTTCTTACACTAGGGCGACTATCTTTAATAACAAATGGAGGATTGTGGTGATAGTGGCTTCCTGAGATTACAGGGATATAGACTTGTTTGCATGCGTTTGTTTTTCTTTTAAATTTGAAGTGTACCACTAACTATAATGTATGGTTTCCTAAGGAAATTACATTTAATATGTGGCTTAAAATGTGTTTTCTGTAAATACTTGTGGGTTTAGGTTATCTCTATTTTTGGTTAACTAGATGTGTTCATTTATTCAACAACAGTCTTTTTGAACCACAAAAATGTAAAACTTTTAGCACTGAGTTTATTGATAACCCCTTCCCATGATTTCAACAGTGCAATTCCTGTTTTACTATGCCTGTAAAAGAGGTCTTTTGAGCAGCTTACTTTATTCAGGAGTTTAAGTGTGTTTATTTGAAAAAAAAATAATTGACCTTCAGTAATATAAAGCCTAAACTTCTAAATACTGGTTTTTAGGTCTTTATCTTTTTTCCTTACTCAAAACCTCACAATTCTTTCATTGTATTAATTCATTTTCCATTGCCAGAAGTCATATGGAAGGTTAAAAAGGCAATAAGATCAAGGACGGTAACTCTGGGAATGCCTTTATTTCCACTTCAGTTTAATGTAACTTATTGCAGAATTAACTTTGAGCATCTAACAGTATGTACATAAAATTAGCTTGTCAACTCTGCTATTTACAGGGATTTATCAGAGTGATAGTTCTGTGAAATTGTACTTGGAGGAGAAAAAAGCTGATTGAATTTCCTTATAGTTTTGTCTGTCTTGTCCCTTTTTCATTTTTGAAAAATCTGTTTTTTCCTAGCTGGACAGCTAGAAGGTGGTGTACTACTCTAATTAATGAGTCAAGAGACACTTGCTTTTTTCAGTCATAGTTGTATAGCTTACACAATGAAAGATTCAAAAATTCTCTTTTTTTTAAAAAAATATATGTCTCTAAATGCTAAACTATCGATGTGACTTCCATATACTTGATGGGTGATGAAGTACTTGGGAAAAATATGCTACCTTGGGGGGGGCAGTGGGAAACAATGTACCTTTACCTAAAGAATCCCTTTTGGCATTAAAACTTTTTTTTTTTTAAAATAGAATTTCAGTAGTAATAATCAGTATTTGTTTGGAACTGTGAAAGTCTTTTTTAGCTATTTTGACCACTGTAGATTGCTGTTGATGCAACCAGGAGAGCAATATAGATATAACACTTTTGATAGGTTGCAGCTTTTATTTTGTTTTAATGTACAAATTGTCTGCACATCTGTCTGTGCAGAAGTTTGTTCTTTGTTTTTGTAGATTGCATCGGTACACACCATTACAGATAACTTGGCCATCCAGTGAAGGTAATGCAGTGTAAAGAAAGGGAATTCTAGTGTACTGAAATTCAGAGGTCTCTTACTGTGGTCATCAGATCCACCAGTCTCTGCTCTGTTTAGCACCTTCTGTTGCCTGGCTCTATGCCATTGCAGTGTCCTTGACCTTCCTTTCAGATCTTTTATTTATAAGGACAGCTCCTTGCTGGTTTAGCTACTCTAAATAATGCTAGTAAATCTGAAAATATTTAATATTTTATGTTCAGAAAGTAAAATTCTTTTTGTTTCAACTAGTTGTGTATTTCTGGCAACAGCTTCTTAACTTTTTCTTTGCAGAAAATTCAGTGCTTTCTAATATGTAAGATGTTCTTTATAGATGGCCAAATTGTGGGTGTTTTCTGCCTATTTCAGAAGCCATATGAAAATAGCAAATCCCCAGGCAATATAAGACAAATAAAAGCCTTTTACTTTCATTTTACTGTGATCTTATGCTACCCCAAAAGGTAAGTTAGTGGAAGACAAATTAATGGAAGTCAAGTCATCTGTAACCCTTTACTCATTAAAACAAAATACCACACTTGACTTGCTGGTGGCATTTTTGGAATTACTTATTCAGAAGAGTTTTTTGAACTTGCTAGCAAACATTTATTTATTATAAATTTAAATGGATTTTACTCAAATGTTGACATAGTGTGGATATAGATGTAGTGTATTATGGTCATTGCATTCCATTGTTGATTAATTGTACTTGGGAGCGTCTTCGTGAAAACAGATAGTTTTTTTGAATTTAAATGTGTTTTTTATTAAGAAATACAATTGCAGATACTGAACATAGTAACACTTATCCAAATGTTGCTATTTCGGTTCTGAGTTACATCACAATTTTCATGATGGATGATCCAGTTTTATGGCCAGGAAAAAAGGAGTAATTTTGTCAGATCGTTAATTTACTACCTGCAGTGTGTACCCTCACTTCAGCTGTTTGCTCCAAACCATTTGTCTAGGATTATCAGCGCTTAAACAGGAAGTTTCACTTTGAGAAAAGCAAAGTGAGGTGTTAAAAGAGAATGGTGTGTACCACCGGTACAAAAGCAACAATCTTCTCCCTCCTCACCTCCTGCCAAAACTGTGACATATTTCTTTTAAATAACTTTCTTCTTTTCAAACATTTTTAAACTTAAAAATGTCAACTTATGGCTTCTTTTATGTGAGGTTTCAGAAAATTCTTAAAAGGGAAAAAAACATTTTTTGGGTTCTTTCTATGTTTTAAGTGTATGCTGTAACATCTTTTACAAAGAGAACTTCCTCCCAGAGGGAAAAGGAATATTTGAAATGTATTTAGGTTAATTGCAAATTAAAAAAAGAACAAAGTTTTGAATTCAGACCACTAGATCATCTAAAAGAAAAAAGTTTTCCATATCAGTTTTTATTTAGTCATTCTTGTTGAAATTTTTAGTGTTGCAGGCCTTCATAGAACCTCCTGAGAATACTTGGATAGCCACGACCTGAACTGCTAATTTGGAGAATTGTGTCAGACATTCCTTTTCTACTCTTAAGGAGGTTTTTGGGGTTTTGTTGGTTTTTAAGTCTACTTTCCTTAAGTAAATGAGGTTTATGAGACTGTGGTGTGTTACTTCTGACTTACTTATTTCAACCACACAAGATTAGAGTTTAGCAGATTTTTTTTTTTAAGATCCACCATGTTTTGTTAAACTTGGGATTGATTTGTCAGTTAAGACAAAAGACCCTTAAAAGGTCCTTAGTGAGCAGTGCCCTCTGTTTCTGTTAGTTACTGTCAGTGCATAAACAGTTCAAATGCAGAAAGGTTCCTTCAGCCATATTCAGCTTCAGCATTCAGAGGTACTATTTTTAATACTGATTAGAGACTTTAATGTATAGCCTTGTATTTATACAGGTATAAAGTTTATATTTATCATGCGGTCTGATGTGTTTCAGGGAATCTTTGTAAGTAGTTACTATTGTCTTGTTAATTTTTTTCATAGGTTAGATTTGCTATATTAACTACCTGCAAATGCCACAGTAATATTCAGGTTCAGAACCATTATTATTCACATTGTTATTCATGTTTTGTGTTTAGATAATCTGTGTTCAGCTAACACAGAAATGTTAAGTATAGTTCTGCCTTTTCCAATAGTCTTTCATTGCTGAATCATTAAAGGTTGTGATTATATATAGAGGGTATTTCAGACACTGTCTTATAAAGCATTTTGTATAGGGCTACAATATGTTTCAAGACAGGTGCTGGTTTGCTGTTTTGAGTCTGTTCTCAACGAATACTTTGTGCAGTTAATATTGTTTATAAGAATATAATAAAGTCATATTTTCATTTCTCTTATTTAGACTTATTGGGATTTTAAGATGAAATCAAAGGAGGAAAATAGCGATGTGATATGCTGTAATTCAGTGATTTTTCTAAGTTGAATGTAATTTAATGTGCATTTCTAGCATGAAATCTATATACATAGAAGAATATAATCCACAAAAAGCAAGAATAATGAGGAAAAAATATTAGATGAGTTAGATGAAATATGTTCTCCCTTTTTAGCCTTTTTTTTTATATGGACTGAATTTCTATTAGAATTTAGTATTTGTGATTTTTTCTTTATTTTAATGTCTAGTGGTTCTAAAGAGATTCACGCCTATTTATAATTTTGTGTTTAACCTATATTTTGAAGAATCTTTTTATTTTGATGCCAAACTAGAGATATTGTTTTAAAGGAAAAAAAAAACATATGGAGATTGCCAGTGAAGGTTATTGTTCGAGAAAGATTTACCTTCAGCAATTTTGAAAAAGATGTTTTTTTAAAAGTAGAGTTCCATTTCGTGGTGATTGTATGCTTCCCTGCTACAGCTGCAGGTATTTTGAATGTGATCTTTCTTCCTCCACCATCCGACTTCTTTCTGCAGAGTTGTGCAGTGAAGTCATAATCCTGTGTTTCACATCCATCTGTTACCATAGAAATGATTGTAATAACCTAAATTTAGCACAATGTCTTTCCTGCAAGATCAAGCAGGATTGAATGGGTTGTATGTGAAAACCCATGAAAAAAGCAATATGTTTAGCAAAATCTAAATGCTGTGATAAATGTATGTGACAAAAAATTAAATCTATAGTAAAACATATCTAAAAAAATTCTAATGTATTTACATTGTTTACATCATATATAAAATCTGCTACATACCATGCAAACTACGTAAGTTTAATGGAAATCATTGTGTTTTTTATCCTAGTAGGAATTAGTACAAGATACGGCATTTATCAGCAAAAATGAATGTTAGTCTGATAAAAATTATCATTTTTTAATAATATCAGAACTTCTCCTGTGGTCTAGATGTTTTAAAAAGCAAAAGAATGAGTGTCTAATTTACTGTGAAAGAGATGGATTCTTTTCATATTTAAAAATGCAAAAACCCCTTTGAAACAGTTATTTTTTAGAAATTGAGTTGAAATTAATTTTGTCGTCTTTGAAAAATTCTTCTATTTCTTCTTTGTTTGCTGAAAGTAGTTCTTAACTGCGTAACTGAAGTCCTGTCTTTCTACGTTTGTCTTCTGGATATATAGTTGTCCATGCACAGAATCCTACTGTTGTTACATAGGTTTCTGTCTCAAAGAAAGACAAAAAAGAGAGCATACAGAATGTCTAGAAAAGCTGTGTTGCCAGAACTATGAAATTAGGAAATATTTGTACTGTCCCCTACATATATTCATCATGACAAATCCATTGGATGGATTATGTACTAAACATAAAATGCCAGGACCTTCACATAAAATATGATTCTCTTTGTTTGATGACCACCTCCTCAATATATACTGTTTATCATTGGCCAGCAGGCAGCTGCATGAATTACTTGATGTTATTTCATGTTATTTTTACTCTGAAAACAGAATTGCTAATTTCCTGGTGGCACTTACAGGGTATTTGAGCTACATAAACAACTTGTATCACTTTGTAGACTTGAAGCATTAATATTATTTCATAGAGAAATGAGGCACAGAGGAATTCAGACCAAAAGTATCTGTTAATTTTGAGTTTGCTGTTTGAGTTATTTACAAAAACTTTTGAAGTGCATAGTTTCTAGCACTATGTAAAATAAAATACATTAAAACCATAGCTGTCATTAATGTTGTTAAATGCTGAATGTTAAACATTTATGTTTCTTTATGATTTGTTTCCTTTGAATTTGCATTTTTATACTTTTCACTTTTCAGGTAAGTTATTTCTCTTTCCCAGTCTCCCCTGAAATGCAGTGTTTCATTCACATCTGTTATATACTGTCATTACATCATACAGGCAAGTTGCTTACCCCATAAATAGTTAGGTGATATTTTCTCAATACAGCATGCATGGATTTGTTGTTAGTCTTTGGTAGACGTATTCTCTCTTCTCTTAGGAATTTGAAGAGTACTGCCTTTTTACTCAATTATTGGATTCTGTCTGTTTTGGGACATTACATTCGTACTGAACAGTGAGGGTTCATGAAGGAGTTTGACATGTTCCTATAGAGTTTTGTATTTCATGTTTGTATTCTTTTGAGTAAAGTCAACTTAAAGGAAAGTATTGAAATATAAATTCAGCTTGTGGCCAACTGTAATTTATCGTAGCACTTCTTTTATGTTGGTATTTCTTTCTAGTTGCTGTTCTCATGTAATGGTAAGGAGAAGTGCAACTAGCAAATTGGAAGGTCGTGTAGATGCTGATTAATGGCTTAGAAAGTAAATAATAGTTCAGCTTTGATGTTGTAGTATATTGGCTAGATGCTTGCTCCAGAGGGGTCAAGTGGTGTCATGTCAATTACTAGAAAGTATTCTCAACTCCTGGTGACCAGGATTTAAGCAGGTGTTGATGTGTTGAACTAATGTGCTTCTAGAACTTTATATTATGGTAAAGCACTGTGTTCATTCAGGGAAGAAAAAAAAAATAGTATGCTTTTATCTGAGTAATGTAACTATAAGTAAAATGTACAACTTGGAAAACTCATTGGTGTTTTAGTTACTTGATTATGCACATTCAGAGACCTGATTGAGTTGGTCATAGTCTCATTTGGCCTTCCTTTGAGAGAATTTGTTCCACGGTAGCTAGATGATGGACTAATTTTAGTGAGCATCTGATCCAACCCTTAAGTGAAGCTGGGATATGTCTGTATAGATGGTTTGTTTAGGAGCCCAAGCAGTGTTGTGTATATTTCTGATTTCTTTGGATTTTGATACTTCCATTTTGAGAGTTTCAACAAGATAAATGCATTGAGGCTGAATGTACTTGGGATCCGATTACTTATGTTTCTACAAATTTCCAGCAGCTTCTTACTGTTTCCAGCACAGGTTGTAGAGAAACACATAATCAAAGTTTTGATGCAAATAATTAAAGCATAATTTTGGAGTTCTTTTGAAATTGAGGGATTTCCAAAACAAAACTTAATCTTACAATTCTAAAACCCTAAAAATGAACTAAAAAAAAAATCAAGAATTAAGGTTATAGATAGGGTTTAGGTGCTGTGTATGAGAGGAGTCTAAGTATATCTTAACTAGAGAGGGAAACATAGATATTACGGTGAAAAACTAAGTATTTTCTGAGATGGGTAAGGTGGATTGAAAGAAACTTTTACTGATCTTCAGAAGAAAATTAAGTGATTGATTTCCAATTTAATTGTCATGATAGACTTGTACCTGTGTTGCATCTTCAGGCAAGAGGTAAACAGGACACCTGGCTAGAAGGGAAGTAAGAGCAAAATCACCATCTGCTAAGTTAGTCTCTTTTATCTAATGTTTTCTTTTATGACTGATTTTGTGCTTTAATTACTTTTGGAAGTTCTAGAAGTGAGTACTTAATAAATCAAACCCTTATGCAGAATTATTTTCTGAATGCAGTAGAATGTATAAGGATTTTACTCTTGACTGTTATGATGAGCTCTGTATACCAACTCTGTGAGGATGTTTACATGTAACTTAATATACTAAACAATATCCTAGCAACTGGAAATGCCTCCTGTATGTGTTGAAAGCAAGTGTAGCTAGTTACACAGCTAGATTTATTTCTTGCATAGCCTGTGTGCCAGATTTGGACTGTTAGCAACATATTTGATTTTGAGGTTAAAAATGTCAGTGATGGTAAACATTTTTTTCTTGTTTGTTTTTCCTTAGGCTATGCTTTCTAGAATGAACTAGTATGGGTAAACAACTCCTTTGTAGGTGACCAAAAGACAGAGTTCTACTTTGTTTTTTGCAAGTTCTTTAACATTCTTGTTTTAACATGACTTACCAGAAGTGCCTTATATGCACCTGTTAATAAGATCAAGCACAAGCAAGAACTATTTAAAAAAATATTGAAAACGTACTCAAAAGTTGTCAGCACTAACCTTTCTAATTTTAATTAGGACTATATATATTTATCCTATCATGGTGATTTTAATCTCCTTTATGTATTGTAATTAAAAACATAAAATGGCCATATTATGTAGCTTGGCCTCCCTCCTTGTCTGTTGAAGAGAAGATTAATATCTGTTATAGTAATTTGATTTTAGGCTCACTAAGCCCTAAATTATAATGAACAATTAAAAAAAATCCTAAAATAATGTTGTTTGCTTTTATATTGAAAATATTATTGGGGCATTTTTGTTGAGGTGTTCTGGGGTTTTTTTTCTCAAAATGTTTGTGGTACTCTCCACTGTCATTTTCTAGCGTGATTTAAAAAAGCATTCTCAGTTTTTTCAGTCACACATGAACACCTACTCCATTGATGGTGTCCCCTGTTGTGTTCCTCCCCCACAATTTCTGCATTTTTTTTATATTGATGAGAACAGATAGTTTAAGAGTGCTTCTAAGATACAGGGTATTTCTGGAAGGTGTGTGATATTTTTGTTTACCTAATCTTTAACCCTTACCTCCCAGCCTCAGATGTTTTACATAGATATGGCAGGTTAGCATAAACCAAAGTCAACAAATTACTCTTCAACAGAAAGAATTGTTAAGTGGAAAAGCTTTGTTGGGTAATCTTTAATTTAAGGCCTAACTTTGTCAAAGAAACTTGTCCTCACATTTCCAAGGCTTCCTTAGTTTTAAGGACTGATTTGCAAAAGCCTAGTTTGGGCATCTGACTAACCCTGTTGCCATTTGAGAGCTGTCCTGCAGAGAAGGACTTGAGGGGGGTTGGTCAATGAGAAGCTCAACATGAACTGTCAGCATGCACTCGCAGCCCAGAAGGCCAACTGTATCCTGGGCTGCATCAAAAGAAGCGTGACCAGCAAGGCGAGGGAAGTGATTCTGCCCCTCTATTCTCTTCTTGTGAGACCTCATCTGGAGTACTGTGTCCAGTTCTGGAATCCTCAACATAAGAAGGATACGGAACTGTTGGAGCGGGTCAAGAGGAGGGCTACAACGATGATCAGAGGGCTGGAGTGCCTTCCATATGAGGACAGGCTGAGAGGGTTGGGCTTGTTCGGTCTGGAGAAGAGAAGGCTCTGAGAAGATCTTATAGTAATCTTCCAGTACCTGAAAGGGGCCTACAGGAAAGCTGGAGAGGGACTGTTTGTAAAGGCTTGTGGTGATAGGACAAGGGGGAATGGACATAAACTGGAGAGGGACCAATTTAGACTAGACATTAGGAAGAATTTCTTCACCATGAGAGTGGTGAGACACAGGAACAGGTTGCCCAGGGAAGTGTGGATGCCCCATCCGTTGAGGAGTTCAAAGCCAAGTTGGATGGAGCCTTGGGCAGCCTGATCTAGTGGAGTGTGTCCCTGGTGATGGTAGAGGGGTTGGAAATAGCTGATCTTTAAGGTCTGTTCCAGATCCCACTATTCTGTGATTCTAGGATAAGATCCTTAAGTTAAAGCTTTTTACTTTCTATTTAATATTTTTTCACAAAACTTGAATCTCGGTAGAGATTTTAAAATGCAAGGTTAAGTTATTTTGCAAAATATTAGGATAAGAGTGGAAAGATTCTTATCTCTTTTATCATTGCCTACTACTGCAGCCAGAACCGATGANGGCCTGTTCTCCAGCCCCTTCACCAGCTTTGTTGCTCTTCTCTGAACTCGCTTCAGAGCCTCAAGGAATTTAAAAGGCAGGTGGATGGGGGGTGGTCACTGGCATGGTTTAGGGACAGGTAGGAATGATTGTACTCAATGATCCTGGAAGTCTTTTCAAACCTAGTGATTTTGTGTGCTTCACATCTAGGATACATCTTGACTATTTCTTTCACTGATGAGGAAATTGCACACTTGAATCCAGGTTAGCTAACTGCATGTGCTTTCATATTTCTTGTATAAGTCTCTGCAGGTGTAAGATTCTCTTTTTAAGATCCCAACCCTCCTTCCTCCAACTCGCTGCTCTCCTTAGTAAGAACTGTAGCAGGGAGGTGGACACCTGGCTGAGGTGACCACTCTCACTTCCCTAGAATCATAGAATCATGGAACCACTAGGTTAGAAGGGACCCACTGGATCGAATCCAACTGTTCCCATCAATCAGTTCCCTAGAAGCCATTTTCAGACTTTTAAAGGATAAGAACATGACTAGAAACAGTCAGTATGTATTTACCAAGGAAAAATATGTTCCTGACCAACCTGATCACTTTCTATGACACACTGACAAACTTACTCATGCTCCCTTTTTTCCCATATGTACTTTCTATCTATGATGTTCTGTGACCCATGAAAGAAAGAGTACTGAGGCTGTTTTGTACTAAGTAATCTGTTTTGTCATATAGACAGTAAGGCATTCTATATCTGTTTTGGTTATTGAACTTCTGTGTACCTTTGTAGTAAAAACGGTGTTTCAGAAGGGAGGACCAGCAACTGGTTGAAAACCCTGGGTAATTGTCAGAGATGCTTAATGAATTATCAGATGTTATTTCATTACTAAGTGCCTGCAATAGAAATATATTTAAAAAAAAAAGCCTTGGAAAATTTAAAGTTGTCATCATAATTGGGTGCACTCTTTATACTCCATTTTTTCTCAGTGGTCAGACTTGAACAAGTCATACTAGTCTACCTATCAAGTATTTGATATGGACCTACCATATGTTTAATATATGCAATTATTTTATTATATGAAGAAATTCAGCAGTGGATAGCTGAAAACATTTCAGCTTTGTGATTACAACCAATAGGAAGTGTTCTGTGCTGTTCCTCTGTAGTCTTCGTTGTACTAAAATAATTTTATTCTTTTGTACAGTTTTCAATACAATTTTTCCTGAGTATGCCCAACTATTCATTTACATTCATACTATCTTTCTCTCAGATACAAGCAATTAGAAAATGTGTTGAGAGTAATTATTATATTCTGTAATATAAATATTGTATTGATAAGTTTCTAATCACTGTTCTATTTGCTAAAAATAAATATGGCAGATTACAAAAAATCCTTTTGTTCTATCCATATGTGTACTCTGCTTAACCTTTATTTTATTGAAGCACTTTTTTGTGCTAATAAAGCTTCTTTGATTTTTCTTTTCCATCTGTACATCTGTGCTCTGTGAAGTTAGGTGCAGTTTTATTGTTGTAATGCTTCAGTATATCTCAGTGTAGTTGACAGTACTTGTTTGAATCAGAAAATGTTCTAAAAATTACGTCATGAAATTCCAGTGTTTTCATATGTCATGAGTTTATAGAGAAGTCTTCGGCTTTCTTGGCTTCCTTAAAAACTCACTTTTGATAGATGAGGGACCATACAGTTAGTTGGTGATGAAGTAGCTCATTTGTGTATAAAAGTATGTTAACATTAATCAACTAGGGGATGTTACTTTTGAGGAACTGGATAAATCACTAAAATGTGATGATAAGCTCTGAGGGGAATTCAATGTATGGAGGTTGAGATATTCAGAGGTAAGTGATGACGCAGTGGTCAAGCTGGAATTCAGCAGAAATATTCGTAAGTTTCCTTCTAATACTCTTTTTTATTCACTTTTTTCTTCTATAGAATGCCCTGCTTTATCTTCTGAAGCACTGTTATCAACATGTGCATATTTGTTTGTTGTTTAAATACCTTTATGTTGGTTTTATACCTTTATTTGTACCTTGCTGTTCTGGCATGTGTATGTACTACTTTTTCAAGAAAAAAACCCCACAGACATTCTTGTAAGGTATGTTAAATTAAAAACAGAAGCACTGAGACTTAAGAAAATACAAATCTCTTGATTTTTTTTTAATCTGTTATGAGAAATAGCAAAAAATACTGTATTTGTACTAAGCTATAAGTATATAAAGGTCTTAGCAGCAGTAGAACACATGATGAATGTAACTTATTTTAAAATGAGCACTATCATCAGCAGAAAAGAATGCATAAAATGAGTAGAAGGAATTTACAGCTGTTCTACAACTGTCCTAGATGCTGGTCGTTATTATTTATCTATAAATTATTTTTATCTATTTTTCATGTATTCAAATTGCCTTTTTTTTTTGTTATAGTCAGTGTTGATACACGGTTAAATTCTTTGTCAAGTTTGCACCATCTGTCACTTGTTCTTTGTGTCTTTAAGATGCTGGGAATAGCTTGAATGAAATAATTTAGATTTTTTCTAAAAAAAGAAAATTGTTTCTCAAAGAAAAGCCAGAGTATAGAATTAGAAATCATTCTGAGAACTACATTTTAATGAATGATATGAACAATTATGAAAAGATATTTAGAAGATGAGAACTTGGACTACACTAGCAGTAGGGCTCATGAGGAGTATATCATAGGTAAAGCATAGCTGTTTATCTTGGAACAAAGTGATAAATGTCACAATATATGATGTCAAGGTAAATGAAAAATTCTGTATAAAAATACAGGTTTGAATAGCAGAGGATGGAATATGAAGAGAACACTTAATCTCTAGATTTGAAAAAAAAAATAGTTCAGGATCACTATTGGAATGAATTGCGTAACCTTTCTTTTTGAAGTAAAGTTACTTTATTCCTTGGCCATTTTGAGATAGCTTTTTCCTTTTCTTACACCAGGTCAAGATGTGTACAAGCGGTCCATTCTAGTTCTAGTTTTCAGAGAATCTTGGTTTATCACAGATAAAAAGAAGGCAGTAAATTTTGACAGAACCAAAATTTAGTTGTTCTTTCATTATAATATAGGGTGAATTAAAGACAGTGTGTTTCAGTTAGGTTAAGTGGCACATTTTAGTTTAAATTCTTTGTACTCCTAAAAAATTATCTATATATTTTTTAAGACCTTCCCCACACAGCCACTGAGCTTAATTAACATGGAGATGTGATGTTGTGAAGTAAAAGTTGCTGTATGATCTTCAGGTGGGGATAACTGTGAGCCTGGCAACTTAAGGATTGCTATTAGCCTTACTTGTATTATTTTGTTGTATTTAAAAACCTGTAATGAAGCTTGACATACAGCCCTTCTTACAGTGTCACAGAATCCCGGGGTAGATGAGGTTGCAAGGTACCTCTGGAGGTCATCTTGTGCAACCTTCCTTTCAGGCAGGGCTAGATAGAGCCAGCTGCCTAGGACTGTGATACACAGGCCGCACAATGAGGAAGGAACTGGAGCTCTTTGACAGTAGCTGAAAATACTTGGGGAGCATAATTCATGCAGGTTGTAGCCAGTTTTCTATTAATGCCTAAAGATGTGGGCCGTATAAGTTCTGCCAGTCATTATTCTCCATCTTGTGAGGTTCACTATGTTTGATTTAAAACTCGCTCAGCGTTCAGCTGAAATGTTGTTTGAATTTCCTCCCCCCACCAAGAAGTTAAAATAGCAGAACAGCATTCTTCAACTTATTTGTACATTTATGTTGCTTAAGCTATTAAACTGAGCCCTGAGTATTTTATAGGGCAAAACCTTATCTCTTTTGATGTGTTAATTATTCCTCTAAGAGGAATGAAGATCTATTTCACTTGATTTTTTAACCTGTGGAAGTTGAAAAATTCAGCTTATTTGCTTTTATGTATGCAGTATGCTGAAATTGGTAGATTTTTTCATTGTTAAATCTTTTGGTTTTATGGTTAGACATTTTTCATCATGTTCAGGACATAGGTATTGGAAACTGTGCTCTTTCTTTAAAAGTTAGGATTTGCAAATTTAAGAACCTCTTATATACAGTGGAACTTCTTATTCTGCCAAAGCATTTGTTTGCAGGTGGTAAACAAAAATTTGTGCAGGGCGTTGTGAATTGGGTTTGCAGCCTCTAATTAACTTTTTGCTATCTACCTGTTGGCATTCTATTGACAGATACTGAAAAAAAAAAGTACAGAAAGAATAATCAAGCTCTGGAACTTGTTTTGCATATTGAGAAAGTCATGTCATTATAGTATTTGTGCTGGTGCAGTGATGAGAGGTTGGATTAGCGTATTTTTCTTGTTTCATAGATAGAATTGAAGTGCATTTTCTTGCAATCTTGGTTTTAAACTTGGTTTCAGCGTGGTTTAAAACCAAATTTAATATTAAGGTCATTATATATGACTATTTTAGTTCTAATAGAGAAATTCAGGTTGTTTAAATACTAAGTTCAGAATCAATATTTGAAGTTATTTTTCATTTTCCTTTTATACCTCTGTGCTTTGCACTATTGGTCAGGGTCAGCGCTCAAGTCCTGGTTCTAAATTGTGTTGCAGTTGAGTATCTTAATAAAATATAGAAGTATATGTGTTTTATTGTGCTTTAAGGTATGCATGCAAATTTTGACATTTTTCCTGTAGTCTTTTTGCTTTTCGTAGGTACTGTGTTACATAGCAACTGCTGTGTAATGTAGCAAAATATGCATCTCTTCATACAGATGTTAAATACTACTTTAAAAATCTTTTCAAGCTTTTGTAAATTCTTTTTAGGTCAGAACAAAATTTACCCAGTTTTGAGTAAATGGAATACTGGTGGGCTTTTTCAGGGAAGTTGCTGTTAAGCAATAAATTTATTGAATCTATGTGCTTCTGTGTACTGCACTTTTGCTTTGAGGGTAGCTGGGCAGGTACAGAATGATAAGTATTCTGATTTTGCTCTTTAAAATTATTACTTTGTGCTTTTATTTTCTGTTTTCATAGTAAAGCCCCTTTTCCAAAGCAAAGGTGTTTTGGCGAAGGCTTTGACTTGTGTAACACTGATGCAGTTTCAGCTATGGTTCCAGTTGTAAGAGACCTTGTCCAGCAGGACTTATTATGGTGTTGTCTCAAGATTCCCCTAACAGTTTTCTATGGATGTTTTGAAGTCCTGGTTTAGTTAACATACCTACATGCTAATAATGAGATGCCAGTGCTTTGTATCTTTATTAAGCTTGCGTTTGCTGCCATCAAAGGAATTACAGTACTGATTATATTGTGAAGGGAGAGTTTGAGCTCTCAGAAAATCTCTACCTTAGTTTCAAGCAGATATTGCTAGTATATATGTGAGATTCATTCTTAAAATATAATTTTATTAGATAAAAATGGAATAAAATATACGTACACAGTCTTCACTTAGTTTTTGTATTTAAATTCAATTCAGTTTTTCATAACATTTCCTTATTTATGTAATAATGCAACTCAAGGTGAGGTCCTAATAATTTTATCATTATGCAAAGTGTTTTTTACCCTTTATTTATAAATGTGTATTTAGGGCATGAAATTTAAAAAAGGAATGATCGCTGCTACTGACAAATCTGTCTTACTCCATTTTTTAAAGCACCATCATGGTCATCACAAAAATCTTTCTCATAAATAGTATTAGAGTGCTAAGGACCCAATGATCCAGTGGAAACTGGTATTTTATATTTTTCAGGAGCACAGTGGAGCTGAGCTGATCCTGCCAACTTCCTCTACGTTTTCTGGGACCATGAAAGAACTGGCAACCCTACCTTTTAACATTGACTTATTTTTAGCTCATTTCTGTAAACCATTCATCAGATCCCAAGATCAGAGAATCAATTGTTATAATTTGTAATACGCTTTTAAGAAGGAGCTAAAATTACTAGGATTTCAGGCATTTTTATTTGTTATTGTACTTGCATCAGTTTCACAAATATTTTAAATAATTGAATATTAGCAGGGGAGCATAAATACTCAAGATTGCAAAAGCAGTTGTCTAACACATCCCCCTTCAAAATAACAATTTGCCTAAGGACATTAATTTATTTTTCTGTACAAATGACAGCCTGAAATTGTAAATAAATATTGAAGTTATTTTATATTTTATGTATTTGGTGTTAATTTTTTTTAACTACAGACACATACCATTTTAAGTATCTTAACATTTGTAACTGATTTAATTCACCTTGTTTTGTAACGTGCATGCAGTTAAATTTTTCGCACTTTATCAGACATTTTAGTTTTAATTAACTCTCATTTTACACAACTAAATTTATAACAATTCTTGTTTGACTAATGAGGACTTTTCATGTGCTTTCAGCACGAGCTAGATTCTTGATGCTTAAGGCACTGCATTATTATTCTTTTCACCAAGTATGGTCTGCAATCCCAATAAAGCCTTGGCTGCTTTAATGTTGATGGTTTGGGATTTTACCAGGCAATGCTGGTTATTTTGTTGCAATTAAGGTAAAAAGATTTTTTTAAAACAAGAACAACAAAGCCAGACCAGACCACTACATATACTAATTTACGCTGGGTTTTTCAGATAGTATGGCCTGCTTATGTGAATAAATAGGAGTAAGAACAATAGTTAGGTTGTCATTCTGCCCCATGCCCCTCCCCACCCCCACGATCATGTGTAGTGTCCTTAGACTCATCTGCTTAGGCCCTATGTTGATTTCTGTGTAAGCAGCATGTAAAAAATCCTCATACAAGTCAGTGAGAAATGATAGTGCATTTGCTGGTTTTTTTGGTTTGGTTTCACAGGAATTTAATGAATACTGGTGTGTAGTTTCAAGTGATAGCATGCTATGTTTAGAATTTTGCTTTCAATAATTATTCCTAATACACCTTTTCTTTCACATCTATGTAACTTGAAGAATTTTTTTCCACTTAGCAGACCTGCACAGTATCCCTCTTAGATGCAGATGCATGTGATTTCTGTTCTTGCTTTCTCTTTTGTATGCACATGGATGCATGCACAGGATAGGATACAGTGTTGTTTGAGTTAGTTTTATTACACTGAGCAGGTATGTCCATACCTTTAATTTGATACAGAAATCTTTGCTGTTTTGATGGCTCATTGTATTAACTTACATTTCTTCAGTTAAATGACTTTTCAGTATTAAAAACAGTAGCATGCTTTTGTGTATTTAGTGGTAATAGTCGATTGTAAAAGAGAAATCTTAGTTTTACTCTGTTATTTTTCTGTTTTTAAATGTTACATACGTATGTATCATGTATAAAGAGATACCTTTACACTCCCAGATTTTATTATGAATTTGTTTATATTCTAATTTAAAATATGCATTTTTAGTTTTTTCATGTCCCCATTAGCTGACTTGTACTACTGTATAGATATACTTCTAAAAGTAGCCTTCACTAATTCTAAACCTTAGTATGTTATTGGTTAATGCTTTCAGGATTACAGATAATCTTACTTGACTAAGGGGACACAGATCTTAAATCAATTTCCATTCCAAAAATTAGATTACAAAACCAAGATCGTATGTATAAATATTGTACAATAGCATACAGTTAAAAGTAACATTTTAGTTAAGAGCATGTATTAAAATCATAGTCTGAACAGTATTTGTTCTACAAAAGAAACTAATCCAATCCAGACCAGCAATTAAATGATGGCAGAGCCCCCTCTTATTGTGTGTATTCTCAGATCACTTCAAAAATTAGGTTTAAAGTTTTAATTCTCAGGAATAGGCGCTGTATTCTTATATATGAAGTCAATGGACTACAGGTGTACAGCCACTGAAGAAGCTTACTATTAAGAGAGTCTCATTGGAGGCTTTTCAGAAGCTATTCAGCTGCTTAAAGTAGGAAAACTATTTGTTTCCTTTACAAGCAGGTAATTAAATACTGAAGTCTTTCTGGCAGTATTCATATTGTACTCTTCATCTATTGTTGACTACATGCAGTAACCACTACTGCTTTATGAGATGGAAAATGTAGGAAGTCACAGCGTAAAGGAAGTGATGGAATCTTCCTATAGCCAAGGCTGCATATGACTGTTATAGAAGAGCAGCTATAGAAGACCCTTGCAATGTAATTTCTGAAGATCTCTGAAGGATGAGGAAAATAGAGTACTGTTTATTTTTGTAAAAGCATAGAATCACTAAGTTGGGAAAAGACGTTTGAGATTATGAAGTCCAGTTGTACCTGTCCATCAGTAGAATAGCCTTCTTTTCAGTTCCTTCCCCACATACTGCCACTCATCTATCTGTCCTTTTGAAGCAATCTGTATTTTCTGTGTAAGTTCTTTAGTGTTGCTTAAGAACCTATCAGATTCTAGCAGCAGGCATAAGGCTGAAGTATTTAAAGTCCCTACTTCACCTGTAGAGTTGCTAAGTAAGACTTGAACTTGAAATTGAACTAAAGTTTAAAGAGGTCAAAAAAGTAGCCAGAAACTGACCATTGTCATTTCAGAAACTGATATGCAGAAATTTTAAATAAACTGCCTTAATATTAAAGCTGCTTGAGCAGAGGGCCTTAGTTTTGTGAGATGAGCCATTACCTTGATTCATTGCTTTTATGGTACTGCATGGCTCAGTTTTTGCTAGGGCTTCCATTTGCACTGTAAAATCATCGCCTTATGATCACAATGATACATGTTTTCTATTGGTTCTGTAATGTAAGTTGAAGAAGGTTTTTGCCTGTAACTGTGGGTACTTCAACATATGCATCTTTTTATTTTATAGTGGTTAAAAAATCACAGTCATTTGATAAGCAGCTAGAGAAGATCAGTACATCAATAGTGGGAGATTCTGCAGAGATAAAAACAGAAAATTCAAAAGTTTAGCTTCCAAGTAGAGTGCAGCATAATTTTTACTTTTCTGTAACTAATTTACAACACCAAAATATTCTGTATATGATTTCAAAGTAATGGTTCCAATTTGCATTAAACTTGAGATTTAAATTACATTTTATTGTAAGAAATTTTCCATATGTTTCACTGGAAATACTGAATAGACTTATACTAATTTGGTGTTGTGGAGTGGTGACAGGCCTGAAAGTGTCCTATCTTCTCAGGATGACTTCATCCTGCATTGATCAATTAAATCTTTGGTATGTTGAAGTTATACTTCACTTTACCTTAGCCAGTGAGGCAAATTACTGAGTGTTTATTTAGACTTGATAACAGTATGCAAATAGAACTCTATTTGGAAGTTCTGTTATATACCAGTGCAGTAAAGCCATGTTAAAATATATTTTAATACTAAAGGCCTAATTAATAAACATTTCACATTTTGTCAAAAGCTGCCTGATAGCTTGAATGTTAGTATTTTTATCTAGTTAGTCTTCTGTCTTACCTTTCTATCTTTGGCCTTTTTGGGGAAAATACTTGGTTTAAGTGCTTGAATTTTCACATATTTTGAGCTAAATTACCTTGTCTGCTCTGGTATTACAGAAATGAAGATGTGGGTTGGAATAACCTTGTCTTTATTATAGCAATATCATGTGGAAGTGATAGCCAGATAAACAAACCAAAAATAAACAGGATTTCTGAGATTTAATTTTAAAAGTTTATCTCAGTTTATCTAGAATAAACCATCAGACTTGCACTTGATCCATTCCGTCTGAATTCTTACATGCTAACTAGAATACTTCTGCTTTCTACCCATTAGTTGTTACTGTTGCCTTGGATCTTGCTGCAGTCATTTAATCCTGTATGAAAACAACTGGAATTAATATTTGAGGCTATTCATTAAATAGCCTAAATAACTTCAGTTTCAGAAATAATTGGGGAAGTAATATAGTATATTCGTTTCAAAATGATCTACCTTAAATTTTTATACATTAAAATTCTGTGCATTATAATGTTTGCTTTTTTTTGTTGCTATCGTAAGTAGTAACAGACCTTACAGTTCTCCCTGTTATTGTGTGCTTTTTGCTTACCTCCAGGAGGACAAACCCAAACCTAAGCTTTCCTGTAATACTTTCTATCCCAGTGTGGCAATACCAGAATGGTCATCATGTGCCACAACTGTTTTGGAGTGTGTGATATGTAGCTTGCAAGAGTGAATTGTGTGGATTTTTTTAATGAGGCTCCATTTTGTCTGCCACACTTGATCAGGTGCTTGACACCTGTGGGGGAAAAAAAATAAATTACTAAAGACATAAGTAGCTTAAAACCAATTCAAAGTGATTGGATGCTAGGCCAGTGACCTTGAATTTTACTCTTTATATGGTATAAAGTCAGTTTAGAGATCTGTGTCCAGGTAATGTGCTTATAGTTACATGGATTTGTGAAAAGATAAGACGTCTGGATTTTATAAGAAGTAATCTATTGGTTCCGTAGATTTAGTATATTGCTCTAACAGGTATGATGGTTTTGTGTGTGAAATGCTATGGATTAGTGCATAGTGTGACCTTGGAAGTGAAAGCAAGGTTCTTGAGAATTTTGTATTTGCTTTTAACTCTTTCTGAGGTATTACTGTTCTGGTCCTTCTAACTAAGGTGTCTGTGAATGCATAACTTTGCACCACAAGGTTACATTTAATTTGTTAAAACTGGATGCATTTTCTCCAATCAACCTTCATTATCTTGAGATAATGTGATTTTGTTTTTAGTGTTTTGAGAGAACTACTGTGCTTGTATTTAATTCTGAAGCATTATGTATGTGGGAACACTGGATGGCGAGGTAAAGCAATATTTAGCCAAATTTTCAAGGTGCAACTGGCTTCTGAGTGTCCTTAGAACAATTTGAATAAGTATTATTTCAAATTACTTTTCATGTGAATGTTGTTTTCTTATTGAACTATCAGTAGGGTTGATAAAAGCTCATTTGCAGTATGAGTTCATAGAATCATTGAGATTGGAAAAGGCCTCCAAGATCATCAAGTCCAACCGTCAGTCCAACACCACCATGCCCAAACACACCTCTTGGACTGCCATGTCTAGGTGTTTTTTTAACACCTTCAGGGACAGTGACTCCATTGCTTCCCTAGACAGCCTTTTCCAATGCTTCACCACTCCTTCAGTTAAGAGATTTTTGCTGATGTCTAGTCTAAATCTCCCCTGATGCAACTTGAGGCTATTTCCTCTTGTCATATCACTTATTACTTGGGGGAAGAGACCAACCACCCACCTTGGTACTACCTCCTTTCAGGTAGTTCAAGACAGCAATAAGATCTCCCCTCAGGCTTCTCTTCTCCAGAATAAACAGCCTCAGTTCCTGCAGCTGTTCCTCATAAGATTTGTGCTACTGCACCAGCTTCATTGCCCTTCTCTAGATATACTTCAGCAGCTCAATGTTTTTCTTGTAGCGAGGGGCCCAAAACTCAATACAGCATTTGAGGTGAGGCCTCACCAGTGCCAATTACCAGAGGACAATCACTTCCTATTCCTACTGGCCACACCATTTCTGATACAAGCCACAATGCTGTTGGTCTTGGCCACTTTGGCGTGCTGCTGGCTCGTTCAATTGGCTGTTGACCAGCACTCCCAGGTCCTTTACCCCACCAGACAGCTTCCCAACCACTCTGTCCCAAGCCTGTAGTGCTGCATGGGGTTGTTGTGACTGAAGTGTGGGACCTGGCACTTGGTCTTGAAAAACTGACCTTGACCCATAGATCTAGCTGGTCCAGAACCCTCTGTAGAGCCTTCCTACCCTCAAGCATATCAACACTCCTACCCAGCTTGATGTCTACAAACTTACTGAGGATGCACTTGATCACTTCATCCAGATAATTTTTCTAAGTGTTTATATGCTAGATATTTTGTATCTTTTTGAGGAAATGTTTCAGACATGACTTCAAGCTGCATAAAACAGAACTTAAATTAAACAAAATACTGATCTTGATAACAGATCTCTCTAGCACTTGAAAAAGGGTGCCTTGAAGCACCTCTTGACTTCTCTGCACCAGAAATATATCAACTAATACAATATCTGTATCTTTGAAATCTTGTACAGTTAAGATTTAGTATTATCTTGCCTCACAAATTGAACAAATCTGTTTTACAGGTGTATTCTGAGATTTTTTTTAATTTTTTGCTTTCAAAATAAAAATTAGTTTTTGCTTCTTACAAATGAAAAGAGTAATTCAAAATGCTATGGTTTTATTTCCTGAATTAACTAATATTGACAAGGTTGTCCTTTAGAGGGTTGTAATACAGTATTTAATTATCAACTCTAGTTTCCTTTAATATCCTCTGTAACAACATCATAATTATCTTGCATATAATAATTGGCTGATATACTTAACAGCCCATCTATGATTCATTCTTTGCAATTACACTTTGTAGCCTTGAGACATAAAGAACTCCATGCTTTTCTTGACAATTAAGTATTGTTTGTAGTTAAAGGTTTTCTAATTTTTTCCCCATTCTGCTTTGACAATGTCCTTGAATCTAGCTAGGAGTGGCAACTTGTAGGCTGTGTGAGCATTCAGTCTCTTAATAACCAAATGATTATTTGGTACTTGAGGTATTCCTTGACTGTCCAAGTTAATAACAAGCTGTTGGATGTTGGACATGGGTTCCAAATTTGGGTAATTGGAAAGTTATCCAAATGACAGATAAATCAATTTATCTGTTTAGAGAAAGTATTTTAGATAACATTTAATAAAATATAATAATAAAGTCTTCAGAGCATTTGTATGTGCACTATTTCAGCATGAGCCGCAACAAGATCAGCTCTTACCTGCTAATGATAGACTGATGGTTGTCCAAATTCACAATGTAATAGAGTGTTGAACTTGCTTTTAGTGAGCAGAGGCTGACATGTTTTTTCATCATGATTGTGGTTAATAGGTAGTTGTAGAAGAGGAAGAACTCTCCAAGCATTCTGTTTTATTGGAAAGTATATACTGTAAAGTTGTAAATAAAAATACACGAGGCTGTGTTATCCTGTGTTTACTACAATACAGTCATTAAATGCTGAAACCACCACAGCCTAAGCTTTGGTAAAATAGCAGTTTGCTTTTTATTTTAGATAAGCAATGTGTATATGCTTTTAGTTCTAATATCTTCATGTTGGTTGCAGTAATTCACCGTATGTAACAATTCCTAGTACAGTGGTATAATTTTAAAGTGTTTTGGAATGTCTTTCATATGAACTGTATTTACTTTAATATATTTTAAAAAATCCAGTGATCACTTTGAATTTTGATCACTTTGAAGGTGCATTCAGATATACACTGTCATAATATTTGATTAAAAATACTGCATTTTTATAAGACTTATGTCTATACCTTTTTTCAGATATAATGAACAAACATATTTTCTACCAACATATCAAAACAAGAACATTGCAATTACAAGTCCAGCAAGGATTTTTTATAAAATCTATTTAGATGAACCAAAATGATAGCTTCCTCACTGTTTAGTCGTGTACACACGAGTAATAAATGTATTTTGTTTGCTTTCTGGTGATAGTAGGCTTGCTTATTTCTGAAGTGCAATAAAATGTATTTTAGCTCATTGTGATTCTACGTTCTTCTACATATTATCATTATCTCCTGATTTTAAATTTTGCATTTGTACTAGTGTTAAGCTCGATGTAGTTGCAGTTGTCTTGAACACTTAGCTACTTCTGATGAAATGTATGCATTCAGCTTTAGTTTAAAATGAATTTCTTCAAATTCGTTATACTTCTCTACCACTAAGGAAAGCTGAATGCCAGTTGCCAGCAACTGAAACCATATCATCTTGGGTATCTTTGTGGGCTGTGTCTTTGATCCTTCAAAACTGAAAATCTAATAGTGTTCTCCTAATCTCCTCACCCTAGCAGCACCCTCCAACCAAAAACTGAATAGCCTCTTCCCAGAATTGCCCAAACAAGGTGGCTTCCTAGGCTTATTGTCAACTTAGTTGCAGACAGTTTCTGATCTGTTTAGTACTATATGGGTAACCACTGTCACTAGCAAAAAACCCCAAATATTTCTAGTTCTTCATACTAAAACCAGCAGCTTATTTTTCGTATGGCCATAATGTGCTCCTTAAAGCTTGTTTGTTTCCTAAACCCTGTAGTCTGTGTAATAATATGCTAGGGTTTTTTGAGTTCTAGTTCCAATTTGTAAGCATTGTTTTAGGTATATTTTTGTTTTAATCTTAGTTTTATTAGGGATGCAGTGCATGCTCTGGATATACTTTGCTAGGCAGTCATTATTTCACTGAGAGGCATTTATCCTCTCTTTGATTTTTTTTTTCATATTTTGTGGTAAACAAAAAAGTTGTTGGAGCAACAGAGGAGGACTTCGTCACCAAGGTTTGTGGTCTAAAAAATGAATAGAAGTAACAAAAATTATAAAATTAAGCCTTGTATAAGCATATGGTTCATGCTTTATAGATGCACATTGATTCTTGATTTTTGTTACTGGAATAGCTTTTGAACTGAAATGCAAGGACATGTTATGAAAAGCAACTGTTAAATGATTGGTATGTTGTAATATTAGAAAAAAAGCAACTTTTTAGCTTTAGTCTTTGAGTGAATGTCTCATTTACTAGTATTTAGAATCTTCAGTATTATTGTGGAAGATAAGCGTAAGTCCTTACATTCCCAGGTATCTTTAGTGATGGAAATCTTCATATATGTAATTGCTAGTATTTCTAACGCACTGTTAGAAGATGGTTGCAATGGAATGGAATACTAGAGTGGAAATTGGGTTTGCTACACTATTACAAATATAGTTCCACAACGTGCAGTGTGGTAATGAGAATTTATTTTTGTACTAGGGTGATAAAATAAAACAGCCTTTAAAATAATTTATTGTAAAGTCCTAGGAGTTTTTATTTCTAAGGCAGTAACGAACTTGCTGGTTGTGTCTTGGATTCTGGAAGAACAGGGCAATTGGTATTTTTTTTAATATTTGTTTTCAAAACACGTGGCAGATGTTTGAAGACTCACTTCTGCCGTACAAGTTTCTGCTTTTAACTAAAGATAACTAAATTGTCTAATTTAGTTGTACTTAATTGTACATTTAGACAATTAGATTTTGTACTTAAACTTAGTTGTCTATCCTAGAAAATTTAGTTTAAAATATTTACTGAAATGCCATTACAAAATCATATGTAATTGCATGTAGCTATATGTTTATATATAAAAATAGGAGTTACATTGCAAACTAGATGGATTTAAATGTTTTTCTGCTTGCATCTACAGAATTTTGACTAACTTTGAATAAATGAAACATTTTCTAGTTGGTTACATTTCAGTTATGAAGGACTTAAGTGCTGCAACTAATTCTACAATAATTTTTCTCCCTTTTTATGTTTTCTGTTCACATATGTAAGAGCAGCCAGACTAAATTTGTTTGAGGACCTTGTCTTGTATAAATTAATTTGTTCTGTTTCTGTTTTAGTAGTTGAGAAACAGGAAATACTGTGGAACTGTTGTTCTTTATTACTGAAGTAGAAAGCAAACATGGAAAGAAAATTAAAGAAGTGTTTGAAATATATGCATTTGTGTCTTTTATAATGAACTGCACTTCCTTTAAACTTGAATTGCTAATACAGCATGACTGAATATTTGCATTCTATTCTTTACTAAATTTCAGCAATCTTAACACTTAGGGAGGAATTTTTTTGTATCCTACACTTTGTCATATAGTTTCACAGTATGAAACAGTGCTCTGTGGTATATCACAGCACGTGTGAAATCTGAAAACACTTGGAAGAGGGGATTTGATTTTCCCATACTAAGTATGGTTTTGCAGAAGTGAACACATTGTTAAATTTGTAATTGGCATCAGGTATCTGAAAACAAATGACTGCTCATCTCTTTGGCAGTATTTATCTAAAATGAAGAGAAAAATTTGAAGAGTAGCAAAGATATATAGTATACGGTATTTTTTATTATTTCACTCTACTCTGTGGTAGCTGAGCACTAGGTAAAGGGTGTTGGACAAAACAATTAACAGAAATACTTCCTCAGCTTGAGGCACCTTCACTGAAGCCCACTTGAAGTTTTACCTCTATAAAGCGTCAGTATATGCCAGAATCTGGTACACCTAGTGAACTAAAACAGGGAACACAAATTTCCAGATGTTTATGTAACAATGAGAGAGATGGGAGTATACTGAAATTGTCATATAATAATTTTGATGGGTGTATATGTATTTTTTTCTGTGTGCTCTTTTTAAGATGTAACAAATAGATAATTTATTTTTTTTCTATAGAAATTGTCTTCTAAAGAAAAAAATTAATGCCTGTATCCTGTGAAATGATGAAATGAGTAATAATTTATTACCTCAATAGAATATATAAATTGCCTCCTTTTTATGGCATTCTAGCTTGTCAGAGCAGCAGATGTTGTTTCTCTAGAGAAATATTTTCCTGTTATCTGCTGGATTATTTTAGTTGGGGATTAATACCTGAGTACCTAACCAAAGTAGCTGTTACCGAACTGTTAGTAGTTATTCAGTTGGAGCAGTGGTAGTACGGTGGTGTTTGTATTTGTTTAAATGCATGTTTGTTCACTGAGAGATTTGTGTTCCTCTTACTTTCACTTTGAATTAATATCTGTTTTAATATTGAAGAAAAGATATGTCGAAAATGCTACATCTCCAGATATTTACTGTTGTCTTTCCCAAATCTTCTATCAGATTTCTCCAAAATACCTATATTAAATGGGATCTGAAACAAACAGTTTTTATCTTTTCTTAAAAGTAAATTTATTATTATCAGTGACCATTATTGACATTGTACATCAGTTTCATGCATTTAGTAAAATATTTGGCACTGAATAGTCAGTATACCATTACAAACTATCATCACACTTCTAAATAAACACTTAGATAAGGGAGTTGTGCTTTATGATATACCTGAAGTTTAAATATTTACAGAATTAGGAAGACAGTTCTGCAGTTTAAAAATATAAAGCTAGGCAAGAGAACTAGACATCCATTTCCAACTCCATTAAGTAATTTTAAATTAAAGGTAAATGCATTAAAAATATTGGGAATAATTTTTACATTTCCTGGAAAGAAAATCTAAATTTGAACGTTTCTTCATTAAGCTTGAGTATTATATATGTATTCAGTGGGTTTACACTTAGGAATTGTTTTTTATTTTTACTGAATATAGAGAACGTACTGGTAGTAATAATGAACTATTGCTACTTTTTCTGCCAAAGGAAAAGATTTTTCTTTTTACAAAAAATAATCACTTGAAAAAGATTTATTTTCTTTTACTGAACTTCTTGAATGAATATATATGCTGTGATCTAACCTAAATTACCATGTATGAGCCGTTGTACCTAAAAAGAAAATATGTGTATTACTTTCAACTTCTGAGAGGGTTGTTGCCTTTACTGTCAGAACTAGTGCTGTCCAAAAGCTACCATTGGATGTGAAGAAATCCCCAGTTAACGGGATTTGATCTGTTCCTTTAAATGCAGTAATCTGCATGGTTTCATTTTACCTTCATGCTTTGCTAAAAAAAAAATAGGTAAAGGCACATCATTTTATCTGCTTTCTTGATACCTGAAAAATTAACTTTCTAATATTTTCTTTCTCATGACTAACTGAACAGGACAGTTGCCATCTCTTGCAAAGTTTTGAAATTTGAAGAAGAGTCTAATAAGGCTGCTGATAGCATATTTGAATAGATTTCAGAGTCAGAAAATACATATGTACAGAAGTTTGATTCACTTCAGGTTTTTTCTTCCCCCCCGTTTTAACTATTGTATTGCTTTCATGGAGACTATTTGAATTTGTTGCTCCAAAATACGACCTGTGATTTTATTTATAAGTCTAGTTGAAACATAACTAGTAGTGAGAAGAAAATTCTCAGCATTAATATTCTATAACTTGTCAATTGTTCTCAATGAAGATTTGATCGTTCAAGTAGCAACTGTTAGTATACAGTGCTTTTCTTCATTAATCAAGGAACTTCACTTTGAAACAAAAAAAATCTCAATAATTTAATTGCCTGCAATATTGTATTAGAATTATTTTTAACAGTCTTTTTTGTGCCTATGTATTACAAAAACTAAAATCAGAAGTCCTGCTACCAAATCAGAGGTTCCAAAGCACATTGTTATGGCCCTATGAGTGTAAATATTTAGGTTAGAGTGTAGTGTTTAGTTGTCACTTAAGCTTCAAAATCTGAGATACAAATCTATAAATTGTTTTAATTTCTATTTCCCTATTCTGTCATGGATATTTAGTAGGCTTTTAACATTTTTTCACAGGTCATCTTTCATTGTGGCATCTTACCTTTCAGTACTCCTATTGCAGCTATGTTTAAAGTATTGTTTTAATTTCTCTTCAGTTCCTTTCTTACATTAATCCTTTACATCTCTTTTTAGAGGATGAACAGTTAGCAAGATGAAAAAATCAAACACCTTTGGTGTTTATCTAATTCAGGAGTGCATTAGAAGTTAGAACCTCCATTTCTCTTAGGCAAGCATTTTGTAGTTATGCTTGTTAAAAACAAAGATGGCATGTTTTTTTTCCAGAGGAGTGAATACAACATTAGAATTTTTTGTTTGGTTTTTTTTCTTATACTCAAGAGCTTTCAAAGTGAGCTGCAAAGTGTATTAGTCTGTACATTCGTAAAGGCTTTGCCTTTTTTAGACATGTGAGAACTAGTTCAAATTGGATATGCTTGTTAGTGAAGAGGCAACATATGAGATCTTGTAGTCATTACATAGGCAAAAAGAGCAGATACTTTAGTTTCAGAAATCTACAGAGCAGTGACATGGCATTCCGTTCAATTTTTTGCCAGATATCACAGACTGGAAATGTGAGCTTTGACTGATACTGCTGGGAAGGAGAGTGCGGCAGGCAGCTGTAATTCCCATCCTGTAAAGGTACTGATACGTCAAGTCTCTGTAGTCCAAATTGATACACAAAAATAATAAAATGTTGAATTTGGACTTTAGATCGATTTTCACAGTTCCTTTTCTGCCACACATTCCTAGATATTCTGTGGATACATTTGCAATTTTTTTCCTTTTAGATATGAGTAAAGAGAAGATACTCAGTTGCTTGCAGGTTTCTTCCTGAGATACTGCTGTATGATAAGCAGACAACACTGTGTGGAATGCAGTTCTAGTGTTTTTCTACAGTTTGAATTGGTCAACAGATTTCTGAAGTCAGTTATATCCAATGGATTTAAATTAGGTCAACATTTTATTCCATGTACTTGCAATTCTGGTTGCGCCAAAATCAAGTTAACTCTTCTCATTGATTTTTCTGCCTCAAAAAATGTAGCTGAATTTTTAGTTCATCTTATTCTCAAAATATATTTTCTAGCTATAGAGTGATTCTGAAAGATATTTCAGTGCAGGGTAAGATGCAGGCATTTGTTTTAGTACATTCATTGATCATATCGTCTTAGCCACAGGTTAGTCTGCAGTACTATTACAATTATAGTTTGCAGTGTAGAATCATAGCAAAAAGTAGATTTATTTGTTGAATAAGTTTTTGTTTGGTGTGGGTTTTTTTGTTTTTCTTTTGTTAGTGTGCTCTTCAGGAATCATAAATCCTAGAGAGTAACTGAACGTTAACATGACTCAATCTACTGTAAAACCCATTCCACTTTATATGTTTTCAGGAAGTATGGAGTGTGCAGGAAGCAAAAATTGGCATATTACCGGACAGTTGCTCTAATTCAGCACAGGATTCTTGTGAGAAATTCCTTCTAATATTACAGCATCCTGTTCTGGTTTAGCAGTTTATAGTAAAATTTCTTTTTTTTATGCCAAATTTGTTCGTATCAGTAATCACATTAAAATAAATTTAGCAGATTAAATAGACTTCTATCAGTGCTAGCAGTGCACATCCAATAGTGTGAAGAATTTAGTACCGTATATTTTGTCATACTGTGTTATGCGAGGGCTTATGAATTTGATAAAATTACTTCTCCTTTTTAATAAAGTTTGGGTTTTTTTAACACTACATTTCACTGCCTCACATGAGGTTCCGACAAACAAACAAAAATAAGATTCAACTGTTTTCACATCAGTGATTGTTTCAGACAATGATGTAAATAGCACTTGAGTAGAGGAAAAAAAATAGTGCCCTTACAGAAAACAAAGCCATTGAAAAAAAGGCAATTCAATAGTTACTTCCATTATATAGGAATTTTTTTTTAATTTGAGTAAATTTTTTTGTGTCAGCTTACTACCTTTTTTTAATTAAAGATTGCTTAACAATCCTATTCTGCTGTGTTAAAGGAGATCCTGAAACTTTTTTTAGATACTTAAGTTTGGCAATGGCACTAACAAAACATTTTCAAGTTTAATAGCAAACTCATTCTGTAAAACTACTCAAATGTGTGACAAATTACTAAGATTAGCTTTTCATCATGTGTTTAGAAAAATGTATATGTAACATGAAGAATATCTGTTAGTTAAGGAGACGCTTTATACTGCTGTTTCTTTCTTTACCTAGCTGGCATTTGCAGATGATTCATTAAGATGAGCATGAAAAGCTACATCTAGCTTTATAAACGTTTTTGAACTTTCTGTGGATTCATGAATGTAATGTCAGATGTTATCAGTGTGTTTTTTGTTTTGTACTGTCTGCGGTCTGTAGAAATAATTTTGTTCTGTATTTTATTTTGTTTGGCAAACATAAACCTATATTTTTGGTTCTAACATATTTTGCACAAAAAATTCCTATGTATCTAATTGTACACATGGTGTATACCAGTATTGAGTTAATTCTATCTTCCTTTTCTTTGAAGCTTGCCCATTCCAAGAGCATTTATATCCTTTTCTAAATCTGTTCATACAGTTTGTCTTGATTGTGAAGTTATAAATACCAAAAATTATAGCTGGATAGGTGCTGCACTTTATGAATTATGAGTTAATAACACTTTCCCTTTCCTGTAAACAATAGAAAAATAAAAACCAAGTGAGATTGAAATATCGGAATAGTTTTCCGTTAGGTGTATGTGTTCACTTTTGCTCTAAACATTGATACTTTTCTCTTACTGGTTTAAACATTTTGTTTCATCTTTCTTCTGCTACAGTATAGGTCAATATGTTCCCATTAATATCTGCTGCCATGAAGTTCTGCTCTTAAGAAAATGAGAGGAAAGAGGAAAGAATCTTAATATGAATATAAGCAGTTAATAATAAAATCAACATTAAACTACAATAAAATTATTAAACTGATCAATTAAACTGAAGGATGAAATTACCAATACAGGGAGACACTACTTCTTTATTTGCAGAATTTTTGTCCTGTAGAAGACTTAATGCAGATTATTTGGTGCATGTTCTTGAAATACTATTGTATTGTGGTTCTACGGAAAACACTTTTTTTTTTTCTTTTCCAGGGTATTACTGATCACGTACAAGAATTATGCTGTTCTTCTGAAAGCTATGCTTTGTAGACTTCTGTTGTTTTGTGCATTAATTGCTGTGTGATTAAATTAGGAAAATGGCTATTCAGTACATAAAATCAGATATGTAGTCCTCTTTTCTATAATAGATGAAAATTCTAATATTCAAACATTTTAGTTTTATGTTTAGTCTACTAGTTATGTTAAGAATGAAAGTATGTTTTACCTTCTTAAGTAAAATTTAGGTTTGGTGCTGAAATAAATCAATATCTAAAAATCATGTGTATACAAATAATTTCTATTTTGTATTTCCATACATTGCAATTTAGTTTGCAAGGCCATGGTATTTAGAACATATTACTAGAAATGTACAAACTTTGTTGTTTTTTTTCTGTGGTGATGAATTGTTTCAGTATACAGTGACCTTTTTTTCGTCTGCTATGTGGCTTAAATAGTTATTTTATCATGGAATCATAGGATCATAGAATAACCAGGTTGGAAGAGACCCACCAGATCAAGTCCAACCATTCCTATAAAACACTGAACCATAATGCCTTAAAGGACGTCTTTGACTACATTGATCAGACTTAATGAATGTTTGTATGTATTGGACTAAATTGTAGATTGCATTTAAAAACTCTTGTGTGTATCATGCTGTAGTAGATTGCAGTGAAAGAGTGGGGCCATCCATTCTAAATGTGAGATTAACTAATTTTAGCTTAAATGTTGTAAAAATAAATTCTGTAATTGAGAAATTAAGTTATTCTGAAATTTGAAATTCACCTATGTGTTACTTAAAGGTACCTTTTTATCTTGACTTTTTTTTTTTCTTTCAATACCACATAAATGTTGAAAGCTTTGTATGGTTGAAAGATGAGCTTTTAGATAAAATAGACCTAGGCATTAGAGGACAGATGTTTTTAAAACATATCTGTCTCCTCTGTCAACTTTTTGCTAATGGAATATACTATTTAGAGTTCTTGTTTGAAATTAGGGAAATGTTCACATGGAAGTATCTTAGAAGGAGCATTTTACTTTAGACAATACCTCAGTAACTTACGAACATTTCTAAGTATGTCTAGTATAGTGCAGTATAATATGCTAATAATATCTGTTTGATAATGACTGTAGTTTAACTGAAAGAACTCTTCCTCTCTAATGCCTTTTTTCATCCCAGTTCGAAATACTTCAAGTACTATGGGAGCACTATATAGACAGATGGCATTGTGAAATGACTTCATCAGATTTACATAGAGGCTCTTTTTTTTTTAAGTTTGCATTCTACCTGTAGTTCCTGAATACCAAGTACGACTTCAAAAAAGTCATTTAAAAAAAAGATTCTAGCCCAAATTAATGTTCAATACACAAATTATGGATTGATTAGTTATAAAGAATACTTTTATAACAAATTCTGCTTTAAACAGTGTATCTGCTGCCTTCAGTAAGGCTTAATTTGTTGTTATTTATTGAGCAAGTTCTATTAAGAATTAAGAGGTTAGAATTGTTTCTCAGCTGCGTTAGGACTGACAGAAATAAGAATGAAAAAAAGTCTGTTTTTTGTATATCAATTGTTTAAGATCCAGAACAGAAATTGGACTTGCTTTCTGGAGGTTAAGGTTTTACTCCGATTACTCACTGGGGGCATAGTTTAAGCAGACATGAAAACTTGAAATGGAAAATGAAGATGCTAGTTGATCAAGAACAATTTCCCATGTTGTAACATATAAAAATTATCAATACTTAGTTTTGATAAATACTTCTAGTGATTAATATTTCATGAAATAAAACATTATTGAATTACTTTAAATTATTTTAATAGCAATTGCCACCTGTGAAGGTAGCTTCACTTCTATTTCAGATAACTGTAGCATTATGTAAACAGTTTGAGATGATGTTTTTCTCAAATATCAGTGGTCTGCGACTTTTACAATAAGCATTCATGAAATAAAAGAAGCATTAATGTTTGTTTAGCTTTATTTCATCATCCCATCCAAAGCTATGTAACAAAACCTTCCAACAGTGGAAAAGTAGTATTGTGCTCTTTCTATAAAAATCACATCCCATGGTTAATATTTGTTCTGTAGGAATTTTAGCAGTGGTGAAAATCTTTGCTTAGGTTTACAGTTTCTTTACTGTACCTAAAGTAATCAAGGCACCAAAAAGAATGAAATGGTATGACCCAAAGAAACTTTTGTATGTGTGAGAATTAATTGGCAAATAACTATGTTGACTACAGAAGAATGCTTTTGGAGGAGTTGGCAACATCAGGTTCATTGTTTTCAGCAAAGAATTTCAACCTAAAATAAGCTTCTTGATGATAAACCATACAACAATTGTTAATATAAACCAGACTAATGTTTTTATCATTATGGAACCTTGGACAGATATTTTTGTAAAGATTATGAAATGTAATAACAAAAGACTGGCAAGCTATTTGATAGAGAAAATGTAGAATCATGCATTTACTTTCTATAGTGTATTGTAAATTATGTCAAAGGCATATTTTAACTAGGAATTCCACTAAGAATTGGTGTATTTTATGATTTCCATGCAAAGTTTTAGCAAGCTTTCTTAACTTTAAAATGGAAATCTTGCTTTTGAATGATCTGTGATACGTTTCAAAAAACATTTTTGTTATTCCATTTTCTTTTTACTTTGGTAAATTAGCTGTATGTATAGTACAATATTTTAAATGTTGATATCAGCAGTGCTTTTTATTTTTTGTGCAATCATTTTTTAAGCTCAGATTTTCTTTCAAACTCGGTGCACTTGGTATAAACATTCAAAAAATAATTCTAAGTATATGTAAATTACTGTTTCTTATGGACTGCATATGAGCGGTTCTTAAAAAAAAAGGCAGTCAGTTCTTATGAGCAGTCCATAACTACAACTTTTTCAGAACACTACTTTTGCATTGGTGTCTTTAACTTTGTAGTCATTGAACTGGATATTTAATATATTTTAAAGCCTCTATACACATTTGCTTTCAATTAACTTTAGACACCTAGAGTATATCATGTTTTATTTTCTTGTATTTTGTGTGAGTACAGTTATGTCAGCCTTCCTCTTAACACTGACATTTTAAAATGTTCATTCTTTTGCTGACAGACTTTAATTTTCTTGATATTTTAAACTTCTATCTTTTAAGTTTTATATTTTAAAATGTGACGATGCAGGTTGAAATTCCTTCAAGTGCGGAATAGCTTCATAATAGTCAGAAATTCTTGCTGGACAACTGAAAAGAAAGAACCTGCCTGTAATGTGCAAGTGGAGTAGCACTTGGGTTCAGTGTATGCATACTTGACATTCTCTCCCTTCTGTTGGAGACGATTACTCTTTTCTATCTTCTGGTGTAATGACTTAGAAGACATTATGTCTGTCCTGATCAATTTTGCAATGACCTCGAACTGATTAATGCAATCTCCTGTTGTCAATAATTATCCTTTAAATTACTCTTTATATGTTGAGTTTTGGTTTTAACACTAAGTCTGACAATGTGTGAAATACAAATGGTATTTCAATAATAGCTTGTTCAGGCTGTATAACGAGGGTCTCTTCTGAGTCCATTCTAGTTGTAATGCATCCTTTGGAGGCAAAGGGACCAGAGGTAAATACAGTTTAAACATAAAAGCAAACCTCATAAGTCATCATATGCTCTCTTATACTCTTTTCTGGTTTATATTCCTTTCTTAGAAATCCTAACATCTGATTATAACTATTAACATTGAGCTAACATTTTAATGAGTATCATCATCTAAAATTTCACTCTTGAGTAAGTGTCATAATGGTCAGTTCAGAGTCCATTATTTTTGTGTGTGAAGTTAGGATAGTTTTTCTCCTTTGAACATCACATCTGTGTACATAGAATGTTATTTGCAATTCTTTTAGTCAGTCACTTAGTCCTGAGACCCCTGTGTAGTTCTTTACCATGAGGCACATCCTTATTGCATAACTATCATCACCTAACTTACAGAATCATAGAATAGGTAGTGTTGGAACAGACCTTAAAGATCATCTAGTCCCAACCCCCCTGTCATGGGCAGGGACATCCCACTAGATCAGGTTACCCAAGGCCCGTACAACCTGGCCTTGAACACTTCCAGGGATAGCGCATCGATCACTTCCTTTGGCAACCTGTTCCAGTGTCTCATCACTCTCACAAGTGAAGAAATTCTTCTTAATATCTAGTCTAAATCTGCCCCTCCAATTTATACCCATTCTCCCTCATCCTATCACCACAAGCCTTTATGAGTAGTCTCTCTCCAGCTTTCCTGTAGGCCCCTTTCAAGTACTATAAGGTTGCTATAAGATCTTCTTGAAGTCTTCTTCAGGCTGAACAACCCCAACTCTTTCAGCCTGTCCTCATAGGGAACATGCTCCAGCCCTTGGATCGTCTTTGTAGCCCTCCCCTGGAATCCTCAGCACTGATGTCTGCTTCTATTTTCCAGATCCCACATTACATATTCCTATATAATACTATAAATGATCTCTCCATTGTGAGAATGGATTATTTAGTCTTTCCCTCTTTCCTTTTACTTAGTTTTTCCATGTAAAAACATCTTTCCTTATCCTGTAGCAGTTTTGTCTCCTAATAAGCTTTTGGAAAGGACATTATCGAAAACCATTTGGAAAGGAGGCAGCAAATATTCTCTGTGCTCTTAGAATTAGAACATAACCTTTCACAATCTCTTTCATATAACTTGTTCAGAGGATTTTCTTTAATCTACCATTTTATCATTGAATCTGCAAGTTGTATTTTAGTAGCTTATTAGAAAATAATTTAGAATATGTATTCAGAAATGTATGCTATATTCTTTGTATCATTTGTTTTGTGATACAAATCTGTCATCTAATCTGTGACCAGTGTGTTGCTATTATGTAGTGTAAAAGTCTGTAGTCAGAAACATGTTGTTTTAGTATGTCGGGTATGATTCTTACCTTGTTACTACTACAGTGCAGATGCTGTTTAAATGTAACAAATTTTCCTCATAGTATCTAAAGAGTCATCTTGCAGTCTTTCCCAGAATCCTGCTGGGCTGAGATCAGTGGCCAGAGGTTTAACAAGGCCAAAGGCCAGATCCTTCACTTGGGGCACAACAACCCTGTGCAGTGCTACAGACCAGGAGAAGTCTGTCTAGAAAGCTGCCTGGAGGAGAGGGACCTGGGGGTGTTGGTCAACAACCGACTGAACATGAACCAGCAGTATGCCAGGTGGCCAAGAAGGCCAATGGCATCTTGGCTTGTATCNTCCGCCAGGGGAGATTTAGGCTAGACATCAGGAGGAAGTTTTTCACAGAAAGGGTCATTGGGCACTGGAACAGGCTGCCCAGGGAGGTGGTTGTGTCACCTTCCCTGGAGGGGTTTAAAGCAGGGGTGGAGAAGGTGCTAAGGGGCATGGTTTAGTGTTTGATAGGAATGGTTGGACTTGATGATACAGTGGGTCCTTTCCAACCTAGTGATTTTATGATTCTATGATTCCTCGAAGTATTGTATTTCTTTTTATGACCTCAACTTTATGGTAATTCTGTTTATTAGAAATTCTACTAAAACTACCAAAGAGGCAATATAGAAAACATAGTACTGTGTAGTCTTAGGGTAGGCTTAGATTAAAAGATTTGCTTCCTCAGTACTGAAGGAATGTACAGAAATGTTATTCCATACAGCTTCTAAAAAAAAAAAAAAACCAACATGTTTTCTCTGTCCATCTCCTTTGTGCAGAGAAGTCCGTATAGCTGGTATAATGACCTTTTTAAATATATATCATTTCTTTAAATACAGCAAGATAATTATTGTTATTTTGCTTTTATATATATATATAT
>WAAB01003656.1:0-104471 GCA_013389865.1 Piaya cayana | reverse complement strand
TCTCTGATCTTCTCCCTACTCAAGCACATTACACAGAAATGGAAGATCACTCAGAAATGGACAGAATAATAAAAAGTTGCTGCTGCATAACACCATTCAGAAATATCCTCTAGACTATATCAGCTCTAGAACAGTCTAGGAATATTTAGCTGGACCACCAGGGTCTCGCAAGCAAACTACGTGACTCAAACCCTCTCAGAATACACACAAGCTAGACACTAAAATACTGTCTTAAGCCTACATCATGTTTTGCAAGAATTAGTCACCTCAGCAACATGAGACACAACTTTCCATTTCTTTCACTGTAATTTTTTAAAACCATACACTAACAAACTCTCTCCTTTCCTGTCCCATAAGGGGTGTGAACAATGTAGTGCTCATTTATCATGAATCAGATAGTACAGTAGACATTAAAATTTAGGAAATAATGGCACAACAGCAGAAATCTTACTAGGAGACCTTCACAATACCAGACAATTACTAAGTGCCAGATAGAAAAGCAACCTACTGTTATAAAGGGATAATCTACAGGGAAAAGGTACTTCTAATGTATAATACTTCACCTACTTCAGTCACCAAAGAATTTCACTACCATAACAATTTTTGAGAACTAAGCTTGTTGAGCAGTCAGAAATACTTCTACTCTACCAAAGTTCATGGAGGTACACTACAGACATTGCAGGACTAGCAAAACACTGGAGTTTGTTTTCCCAGTTACAGAAGAGAAAATATTGGCATTTTAATTTCCACAATATTTCCTTTTACTTTTCCATTACTTTATAGACAGAGGGATTTCTCTCACCCTTCTCTTCTACAAAGAAGTTAAAACGAGGAAACAAAGGGAAAGAGGTACAGAGGCATAAGAAAGCTGTTGACATTTGTCAGAGAATACAGGAATGGTCCAAAATGAAAAACCTAAGCAGCTTTGATTCATATACATCCTAGAGGATCTTTCTGTGACCGCAATTATGTACAATTTCAGGGCAACTATGAGATCCATACCCATGTTTTTAAAATTTTGAACAACCAGAGTGAATCTACTCCTCTAAAGGCAAAGCACCACTTCAATCAAGTGCTGCCATTTACAGCCTTCAGAAGGAAGAATTAGTGCAAATCAGGCTTTCACCATGACCCTAGGAACAGACCCCTGCTACAGCTGCTACAGTGTTTTGCAAAAGAGTTGCTTCAATTGCTGCTGTCCCTAAAATGTAACTACTCAAGTTAGATTTAAGCTAAATTTACTAATTTTTGAAGATCACAAAAGCACAGAGCTGCAATCCACTTGCAAGTCAACAAAAGCAGTAGAGTTAATACTTGAAGCAATTATCCTAAAGCAAGCATTACATTACCTCAGCTATAGGAGCACCCAAGGTTTACTACAGTCACAGAAAAGACGTGCTCTGTCACTTCTGGGAAATTACCTGGAAGAATCAGAACTCGGATCTATTTCAGAAATTCTGAGGCTTTGCAATCATCCCACTTCACTGAATGGAAGTGACTGCAAGCAGCCTACAAGACCTAATGAAAAACAGCTTGTCATCCATCACGTGTAACAGGAACATGAGAAAACAAAGGTTTAATTTGCATCCATGCATTACTCCCTCTTCTACTTCACTTTCCTTAGTTTAAGCAAGCCCAGTATTAACTTCTAAGGCAAATAAACTTATGGTACTTTCCAAACATTTACTCTGTTTCTGCTCCCATTCTTGTAATGTCCTTTTCCAACCTGCGAGCATCTTTGGGATTTCACTGAATCCCTTGCTTAACAGCAGAGAAGGACATAGTTGTCATCTCACTGTGCATGGACTAAATCAACCTGACTTGAGCTAAAGAACAAGCAAACAAAACCCCGCTCAATGTTTAGTTTTATACAGGGTACCTATACATCTTCCTGCCTGTTTATACTCTTCAGCAGTAACGGACTTCAACTCTGGCAGATGCTACTGAAGAACTAGTTACAGGTCACAGCACTAAGAATAGCTAAAATTAATGCCAACTTATTTTAATCTACCATCTGTAAATTGCACTTGTTTTATTGCAGCTTCATAAGAAGCTGAGCTGTCTCAAGGTGAGGGGAAGTGGTCTAGGAAAATGAAGCAGTCGAAAGAAGAAGGTTAGGAGGAGGAAGCACTACCACCATCTTGGCTGGAAAACTAGTGCTCAGGGACTTGGGGAACCAAGAAAAACTAAAAGTGGTATTTCTTGACCTGTGTTGCAAGGATTAAAGCCTGGAAAAAAATCTTTAGGAAAATTCACAACACAAAGGATCCTATCCAGTCACATCCTTACCACAGATCTCCAAGAAACTGTCACTATTCTCTTTAGATTGAGACGCTTCTTGAGCTTTAGCTTCCTCTTCCACAACACTCACAATCTTTGTTAATTAATGCATAAGTGCTTGTCCAGTACTTTCTGGCTTTACGAAGCACCTGTAACTTTGCATACAACACATTCGGAAGACAGTTTTGACCTGGCCTTCCAGGCTGCACCCTGCATTGGCTCTCCAAAATACGCTGTCTTCCTTTTCAGGGAATCTAATTTCTAGGTGGACTGCAGTTGTTCAGGTACATAGTGAAAGGAGACAATATCCACCTCCAAAAAAAAAAAAAAATCCCTTTTTTGGCTTTTGTGGGCTACAGTCAGATTCTTCCCATTATTATGGTACAATACAAAAAAATTCAGGTTCTTGGACAAGACATAAACTGTTCTCTTACAGGGTCATTTTATGGAGCTTTTTTTGGTCTTCTGTAAAGAGTCCACCATGTTAGCGGAGAAGGATCTGAGCTTTGAAGCCTTCCAGCTCTCTGCCACACAAGAGACTGGGAAGCCAACCAGAACAATTTTGCTTAGCAGAGGAGTTCTCGAAGGAAGGGATAGCATACACAGTGTGGTTTTCCAGCAATTAGGAGGCAGAAGCTCATTTTTGCAATCCAACAGGCAAGAGGACTTCAAAAACACCAACCACAAGATAAACAGCTATCTTGGGACAAAGAGAGTTGTTCTGTACATAATTTTCTAAAAAAATCACCCCATACCTGGTATTATGTTGCCCTCAGAGAATAAGCAGCAAAGGGGCAATTATTAAATGTCCAAACTGAGCTGGAAAAACAGGGTAAGAGCTGCCAAAGAGACAGGTATCACACAACTACACAAACGTCACAGTAATTGTGCTGCCTACGAGAGAACTGAATTAACTTAAAAAAGAAACCTTTATCAGACACACACATTTGTTTTACGGGTTCTGATGAGCTAAGTTATTTCCAATAAAATTACTGACAGGAAAAACAAGAACATCAGTGTTGGGTTACTGTAGGGCAGCTATGCTGTACATCAGTCCTTATTCAGCCCACCCACATCCATTTGTTTTCTAGGCAGCTCACAAAGCACCGACCTACAGCTCCCACAGTGGCTGGACTTCAGACTCTTTTGCAATACTTATAAAATGGTCTCTTCTGCTACAGGTGCTGCCTCCACAAACCCGCAAAAGCTCCACAGTTCATTCATACTCACACTCCAGAAAAATTAACCACAACAGTGAAAAGCACCCTTACAGCCAATTTCATATTGTTTACACTGGTTATCATCTTCACTTTCAATGAAATAACAGCAACAGCACTGAGGCAGGGAGAGGAAGATGCACTAAGAGCAAAATGGTCTAATTATGGAACCATACTTTAGTAGTTATGTGTGTGGCCTCCACCACTACAGTGCCAGATTACTTTTTTCTACTAATGAACAATTTCAACACTGCTTAAAAGCTCGGAGGTATTATCTTCAATCCAGAAGCAGAAAACAGAAGCCCAACAGCATAGATCTCTGAGTACTTGGGTGCCTAAATCATTTAAAATCAGTAGAAAATTAGACATTTAACTATCATTACACATCTGTCCAAAGAGATCTGAACCTCTCACTATTACAAAGCAGTCATACCTCCCAGCACAGGCACTCTTCATGCTTGGAAACCTGAGCCCTAAGTGACTTCCTAAAGAGCTTGTGGGCAAACTCAGAAATTAATGCAGATCCTACGTGGTCCCAGTTCACTTCTTAACCAGGGCACAATTTGCCCTGCCCTACCCAGTTCCTTACCTCAGAGACCTCGTTAAAACAAACTTGCAGGAAATCAATGCCACTATTGCACAAATGTGGAAGGATTTACATATGCTGCTTGTGAAGTCAAAATAACACCTCCCGCTCCCGTTCACCAGCCTGCTCCCCTATGCTACCTGACCCAAATTAAGTCAGATCCAAGTCCTGCTTCCCAAAAACAAGGTCAGAGCCAGGGTCCTGAGACCCTCCTGGGAGTCCCAAGTTTCTGTATTAGCCTTACACCTATTAAAAGGCCAACACTAAAGCAAGTCCAGCCCTGAAGCCACTGTTGATCTAATAAACACTGGAATTAGAGTTCTCAGTGCAGAGGCTGCCGGCCTGATGGCACAAACCCGACATTTATATGCTACTGTTGCTCAGAACTCTAAATTAGTTTTGGATCTGGGGAGTTTGCCTTGAGCTACAGCCAAAAGAAACATAGGAACTGTAGGGAAATCTGTTAAATGTTAACAGAGCTGCAGGAAAGGTCTATAGCAGGGCTAGTAGGTGGCAGGGAAGAAGGAGGGAAAGCCACAAACAAACAGAAGAAAAAGAAACAAGAAGCAAAACATGGGAAGAGAGCAACAAGTCAGAAGATTTCTGTGCAGAAGTGACGCCCCCATCCAACTCCCATTTAGTTGTGTGAACAGTAGACTCATCAGGTCCCATTTGATCATAGGATTTTTTTCCAGCTACAGTGGTTCTCATTTACCTTCCTCTTTCCACGTTCAAAATACAGAATAATAATTTGAGGAAAACATTATTCCTGACTCTTTGGCTATGCCAATGCTGAGTTACAATAAAACTTGACTCTAATCCTTGGTCAGCTAAGAGCAGATGGACATTCCAGTCTCCCTGCCTCAGATCTCTACACAGAGACAGTGTTTTTGGAGGGTGTGGTACATGGTGGCCTGCAAGCGTAACTATTGCAACAGGCTCTCTTTTCACAGAGATGATGCAGTGAAATCGGGGCAAGATCCTGTCTATTCATGCTGTTGCCCATCTTACTGACCAAATGTACGGACTTAGCACAGTGCCCTTCTTCCCTTGAATACTCAAACACTCAATCTAATACAAATGTCAAGCAGAAAGATATTTACCACCCCCCTCCCACCCCCTTCTCCCAACAGGAAAGGAGTTGAACATAAAGACTCCCCTTTTTGACACTTGCTTCCTGTGAAGCCAAGCCAGTGAGGGTACAACCTGCATTGGTAGCTTCTGATGGAAGTGAACAAACATGCAGGACAAGAAAACGCAAGATCAGTAACTTTAATCTCAGAAAGCTCCTATAGCCTTGACAATTCCTTCTCACTTTGGAGAAATGAATTGGAAGGAACAAGAAGCTTTGAGACAGCAAAAAACAATCCCTCCATCATCTCTACATGACCCACGAAGGACCTTTGTTCGTTCCAACTGTATCTCTGCTCTTTCTACCTCACTACAAAAATATTTCTGAACCAGGAGGCGCACACATGCACATGGTGCTACAGAGCAGGGTAAAATGACTGGACAGAATACTAATTAGGGATCTTACGTGCCATCATTTACTGTGTTGCACTTGAAGCTAAACATTGCTTGGGAGGCAAGAGTGTTTGCCCCCATCTCCTCAAAAACCTGAAGAGTCTGTTTGAATGAACCAACTATGCTTCTCAACAGAAGCAGTAAACAACAAACATGATAGCAAATAAGAGAATGAGCATTCAACCATGCCCAGGCACCACTAAATCAGTTGAGTAAAAAAAAAAAGTTTGAAGAAAACCAGAAGTACCACAACGTGGACTGTTTTTTTTCTGCACATTTGAAATGAAATCAATGCATAACCAAATTAAGAATTTTCACTCATGGAAAAGGGCCTTTAAGCATCTTGAAATTTCATCCAAACTTCACCCTATCACTGCTGAGATAATGTATGTCCAACTTGTCCATCCACTTTCAATCTCTACATCAGTCTCCTAAGTTCAGCTGAACTAAGCTTTGTTCTCATACAGATTAAAGCATTCTTTTAAATATTTACCTTTTTTTTTAAATGTTATATCCACCACAGGGATATTGATGTTCTACCAAGTTCATCTGCAACAATCCCCAAGGAGACTATGGAACTTTACAACTGTCTTCACAGATTTTTCCTATTGTCATATTAAGGAGTGCACAGAAGAAGAGACAGACATGGGAAAGAGCTGCTAATTTCTGCAAAACTATTACAATACAGCCAGCAACATCTGAGCCAATCCCCAAAACAACCTGTCCATGAACAAAATATGCTTAAACCTTATTTTCATTCGTCAGGCACATGTCTTTCATAAGGTACAGTCTGCTTACAGGTCTCCTGCTGTGCACACAACTCTTTCCCAAAATGACATACGTCCTGTCTCACATAAACATGTAAACACAGACTGGGCGATGCTGACTCCAGTGAGCATCACTCTCCCCCATGAGCCTTGTAAAGGGTTAAGGCCCAGTTATCACATGCTGGTAGGCTGACAGCTTTATGTCTTGTAATGTCTATGTGGGTTTCAGACTCTCCCTTTAATCAGGTTCCATTGCAATTAATCAGTGGGTTTCTTTATAAGATTAAAAAAATAATAATAAAAAACAGTGAGCACTCTATTCAGACCAATTCAATCTGTCTGGCCAAATCTCATGAGCAACTGGAATGCCCCTTTCCTAGCCTGCCCAGCAGGATGCCCAAGAATAGCGTGTGAACGTTTCTCTCTGCTCCTGCTCCAGTGTTAAAATGAACAACAGTCCCTGCCCGTGTCATTCTTCAGCAATTCATCTCTTCCTGTCACCAGTCTTTCGTTCCTTCTTGCCCCTTCCACCTTTTTTGTACGAAAACCAACAGCAGATCAGCAGCAATATAATAAAATAAAATTGTATTTACTTGGGAGATCTGGGGGAAGTGGTAAGAAGGGAGCTGGGGAGAGGAACAGCCCCCACCCCCCTCCTGCAATGAAGACACAGAAGGGGAGCATTCTCAGGCCCCAGCTGACCTGCTCGACTCCATGCCTGGTATCCCTACTGCAAGGAGCATCAAATTTGCCAGGGGGCTGCAGGGGGGACAGGGTCCTTTTCTTCTGGAGGATGTTGGAACTGTAATTACAGCGAGGCAGTTTCCGGGGGGAAATTAACATGGATCTCAACTCATGTTCCCTGTGTTTTTCATGTGCAGACCTGTGGCCTTTACTCGATAGTCTCATTCACTGGGGAATGGGTGAAAAGAGGCTGAAAGAGGCTGCAAGCACAGTGTTAGCAGCAACTTGGATCTCTTTTTCCTGAAGAAGCAGAAATAGGAGGGAAATGCTATGGGACAGCTCCAAGTTAAAAATAATAATGAAGTATATACATAAGTATGCATACACACACACAAACCTGTACAAACACACACATATTCCCCAATACTGCAGGGAAGCGTGTCAGTGTAAAACATTAGATACCACTGAATGGTTCACGAGAAACAGATTAACTACAGAGGCAGCAGTAAACAGCATGGTAAGAGACACACTGTGGCTTCCAAACATCAGTTCTCTCTCCACCAAAGGAAAACAAAGGATCAGGTCTAGTATTACAGAACCCGGAAGATTTTAGTAAATTTACTTTTACAGGTGTGAATTTAAAATGGTTGCTTCCTGCTATGCAGAACTGAGCAACAGTCTGACAAAGACAGTATCTTACACAGCGTGATTCAGAAGAAAATAAATCCAGCTGCTGTTGATTACACAGGGCATTTAAAATCTATTACAAGCAAGTTAAAAAAGCTTTAATTAAATCCCAGAATCAAATTCATGTGCATAACTTTTAACAGGACCTTTTGCTCATTACAACACCACACAATCCCCACACCACTTTCAGCACAAAGTCCTAAATTGAATGTGAAATAATTGTATGACATTCATCACCGTAACAGTCAAGCAGTCCATAAACACAGATTTGGTTGTCTTCACATCCTACTGCTGTGAATGGTTTCAGCAGCTCGATTTTACAGATCTCAGTCAGAGTCTCAAGCCAAAAACCTCTGTTCCTAGGCATCCAACTTGAAGAACCAAGAAATGGTTTGCAGAACTACTGGATGCTTATAAAACACAACAGAAGTAACAGGGAGCAGCACAGGTGGCATAAAACACTGTGCCAAACAGTCAGCGTCGGGCCTCTCAAACTTGCAAGTCCCTTTTTTCTAAGAAAAAGGACAGGCAATAGAAAAGAGCCTGAAAGACACAAGTTGATTTGTGGGTAAGCCACTACAGAGAAGTGGGACTTGGGAGCAAGAGGAACTTATGTGTAGGAAAAGGGAGCACAAGGCAGTCTCCCATCTCACATTTGCCACCCAGAATCCTCCTTTCACATGCCCATGCTCCCTCATCCCTCATCTGTCTCTTAACAGGCTTCCCTATTTCCACAATCCAATTCCCTTCTGCTACGCTTTCCTCCTAAACTTTTCTCTTCCTTCCCCTATTCCTTCCTGCCTCGAAATTCAAATCTGTTCCAAATCAAGTGCAAACATGGTCATCTTTCTCTGTTCCCACCAAGTACAAATACTTAAGTTTAAGACAGGGGCAAGCTGATTGCAAAAGAACAGCTATGTGATCCAGACAGAAGGGCAACCAAAAAGTTAACTCTTCAAAACTACCTGGAAGAATGTGAACAGGCAGACAGGTTGTATTATTCAGTATTTGGCATCACACAGCTGCACTGTTTTTATGCGCCCACTTTATGGCATTGTGGGATGACAGACAGCTCCACAGGTGACTCCATGTGTTTTCTTGCACTGTAACATGATTTTCAATGCTCTATCATAACACACAGGAGCAGCATACTCTAAGTGCCTTCTCCTTCTCCTCACTGCCTATGGCCAGCAAAGGAGTCCAGAGGTCAGCCTCTCAAAAGTTTCCATATCTGGACCATAGTTCCTCTGAGCTCTTCAGTTGGGGGAATAATTGGAATAGAGCTCCTGTTCAGCTCAAGTCTGACACTAGATAGTCTATGTCCACCAATGTCCATCACAAAGAGTCAAAAAGGCTTTTGCGGTCAGGCTTTTTAACTCCTACTCAGCACATACAAATATCAGTTTTCAAATATTTACAAATCCATCATACATGGGCGAATTTCAGAAAAACCAAACAACATTTAAGCACCTTCTGATTTTCTGTACTTCTGCAGCATGGGAAGCTTAAAAAACATTCTCAGGCTTTTCTGTACTATGTTAAGACTTTAAGTGTGGCTAGGAAGTATTTTCTCTATCCTTATTTCTCCAATCTCACCAAATCATTCCTAACTGTAGTTCCACAGTTCTAAGCAGAAATTCTTCTGTCTCTCCCTCAAGTTTCATCCTGGAAAATTAGAAAATGGTCAAACTTTAATCTGAATTTTAAACTGAAAAGAGAAAAGAGGGATTGGGGCTAATTTGACTCCTATAGCACTACTCCTTTACTGCACATCACATCCTTCTGGTCCATGGCAATCACAAACCACCGCCTGAATTTCTAATTCACTAACAGAGTCAAGCTGAACTCAAATCAACTGTTCTCAACTTGCACTTAAATGTACTTAATTTAAAGACTTAGGCTTCTATTTTACTTCTCAGGAGAAACTGCTCCCAAAAGTTCGTCTGTTTTTCCAGCCACGTTAGTTGGTCTAACCAACATTGTTTTATCTCCCTGCAAACTTTACCCTGCATGTAGTTGTGATGTTCTAAGGTTTGAATACTTATACAAATATTATATCATTAATAATATAGAAGCGACAGTCACCAGATGCCAAGGATAAGGATGCTTGAAAATCTCCATGAGGACAGCTATCTACATTCTTTTGATTCTCATGCCCAAGCACATTAAGGCAGAAGAAACCTGGAAGGGAAAAAATGAGGGGAAAACTTGTAGGTTGAGGTATGAACAATTTGATAGCTGAAATAAAATAATAATGATGAAGATAATAAATTGTAATGAAAGGGAAAATCATAGAATGGTTTGAACTTTTTTACTCTCTATAACTACCCGAAAGGAGCTTGTAGAGAGGAGGGAGCTGGCCTCTTCTCCCTAGTGACAGGGGACAGGACAAGAGGGAATGGCCTCAAGCTCCGTCAGGGAAGATTTAGGCTAGACATCAGGAGGAAGTTTTTCACAGAAAGGGTCACTGGGCATTGGAACAGGCTGTCCAGGGAGGTGGTTGATTCACCTTCCCTGGAGGTGTTTAAGGCATAGGTAGATGAAGTCCTGAGGGACGTGGTTTAGTGTTTGATAGGAATGGTTGGACTCGATGATCCGATGGGTCTCTTCCAACCTGGTAATTCTATGATTGTATTTGGTATATTAGTGATTTCTTCCTACAAAGGACTCTTATCCTACACTCATCTCCAAATTAGAGGCAAGGATGTCCCCTATTTAAAAGCATTTGCTATATCCACGCTAAAAACTTCACTTGCAAGGTTTATCGTAACACAGCAGTCTTGCCTTCCTTCATCCTGTGTGTTCTTCCACATAGTAAGCCTTTACTTACTAAATTCTGCTGATCACTCAGAGATTAGATTCAATTTGGAAATTCTGCTGGGATTTAACTGACTGGAAATGGAAGATGAGCCAGGCCTTGGCCAGAGAATTCAGGAAGTCCGGTTTCTGTATGTGCAGACCCTAGTTAGGATCAGTATAAAACATCTGTGGAACTATGACCTTAGAGCAAGAGCACTCCCTGTTCTGGAAGAATGCTGACACAGGTAAGCATCTCCTGCTCAAGTTTAATTTCTGACATGATATATCTGGAACGAGGATGATGTTTCTGGTACCCTTCTTACTATAACAAGCACATCAGTTCTAAGACAATGCTTGAATCTTTAATACAAAGAAAACGATGCATGTAACGTGGCTTAGTCAATGTAAGCATTTAGCCCCAAACTGTGGGCATGTCAAGCTTGCTGCCAGCCCTGCAACGATGGAAAGGAAGGTTCAAAGGAGGTGGTCTGGTTACTTTTTCCCCATAATGCTGGGAGGAAGCGAGCTCATATGATCACTTATTGACACAAATAAGACATTTCATGCTGTTTAGATACCTCTACTGCAGCTGTAGAAATGATAGAACTAGCTGGGACAGAACCACCACACAAGACATATTTAGCCCCCAAAAAAGCCATGCTTTCAACCTACACCAATGCTTGGATAAAACCACCTAGAAGGGGCTTGTCAACCAATGTCTCCTGCTAAAAGAAAAACAGAAAAAATGAGACTGTCTGAGCCCAAATCATCATGTGTTGTCTGCCTAAATCTCCCACCTCCCTCAGATTCAACGCAGATGCCTCCCAAACCCTCTCTAGCTTTAGCGGGGATGCTGATTGCTGACAAAGGCTCCCTTTAGAAACCTGAACCACAGAAGCCAGAGAAAAATCCCTCTGCCCAAGTCTGTTTTCCTCTCCCTCACATACAGAAATTACCTTTTGACCTCCCAGCTCTCAAACTCATCTCACCCTCATCCCTTCAAAAACAATTAAGAAAAAGCTGTAGAAATATTTGCCCAAAGCTGGAACCTGTTGCTGGGCCCAGCCACATTGTTGGTAGGAATATACACAGCAAACTTGCACTGTGAGGAGCCCTGCAGGACTCCAGGCGCTTCAGGGAGGCTTTGTGAGCCCAGCTCTGCATGCACTAGCCAGACTATTGTGAACGGGAAACAGAAAAAACATTACAAACCCCAGTGCATCCCCACACCTGTCTCCCCCACCTCCCTAAATGCCCCCCTTCCACCAGCCACCACCTTCCCCAAGACAAACTGAGAGGAAAGGGGTTCCGCTCCTGAAGAAAATTAAAAGGCTTCCTCAGGTTTAAGGCAACAAGTCAGAGCTGCAAGGAGTTCTTTATCTGCCAGGGAAGCCTCCCACTGCTCCTGGGGGCCAGCTTTCTGATTTGTCACTGGGTACTGGGTCGTTCCCACCATCGCCTGCAGAGGGGACAGGGGACCACTCTCCCACAATGCCCAGTGGGGAAGAGGGGCAGCAAATGTGAGCAAATGCCAAACTCGATGGGTCGAAAAATCCCAAACAGTTCTTTTTCTCTAATGAGCAGCAACAAAAAGGAGCAACCGTGCCGCGACCAAGGCAGGGGAGGAGGACAACAGAGCAGAAGGGAAGCAGAGCTGCTCTCTGCATGCAAATGTTCCCCAGGCAAGAAAGCGCTGGGGGGAATTCTTCAGTCCTCACCTTCAAAGGGTCTCCTAATGCCAACTTGGTTGAACAATATTCCTTCAAAAACTCCCCAGACACTCCTTGGCCAATAGCAGGAGGCTTTAAAACCTGCTCTATTTACATAGAGACTCTTCTCTTAAGCAGATGCTGCCGGAAAATTGTTCTTCTGTTTTTTGGGAGGGGAAAACCACTTCTCACAGTACTAATAAACAAGAGAGGCTAATGAAGCACCATGTCTAAAAGGTGAATTCCCAAAGCAACAGGAGATCTTAAAGGAGCACCAGAGCTCCCCCAGGGAACATACAAAATAGAGCAGCAGCTGCCTGGGCAAGACCAGATGCAGATGGGTAAACTGAAAGCAAGACAAAAGGCAGCGTGGGGGGAGAGAAATAATTTAAAAAAACATCACTAAAAGTACAGACCTTTGGCCTTTCTGATGTAACTAATGAGGAAAGACCATCAGAACTGGTGCAACTTGCATTGTAAAATGTCTCTCTTGTGCTCCAAGATGCAGAGGAGGTTTTGGAGCACACAGGACATCTTTCCTTTCTCTGCCCTCAGCAAAACCCCTTAGCTAGCTTCTGCCCTGGCCAGGCTTAGGCTGAGACACACAGGCCTTGTAACCCAGCCTGAAGACCAAGACATTTGAGTCTCCAGAGGTAAAAGAGCAACCTACCTGCAGTCTTCTTCCAGTTCAATCAGACTAGAGACCCAGCAATCCAGAGGATCTTATTAGGCAAGATAAAAATAAATGGAAGTTGCCAGGGTGTAAGCTTTGATATTCAGAAATATTTTACCTCTTATTCAGCCATTCAGATCAACAAGGCAGATCATTGGGAGCTATAATTATTTCTGATATCCTCGTTAAAATTCCTTGCTATACAAGACAGTACAGTTTCATGGATCCTTAAGATGGGGATGAGCACTATATCAGAACCTTCACAGATAAAATCCTGTCCAAAAATTTGATGTTTAACCAAAACCGCCCCCAAACCTCTCATTCATCTTTGAGAAACAAACAGCAGCCAGTTAGCTCAGAACGTAAGTTTAACATGCTTCTTGCCAGAAACATCACTCTGCAGCCAAATTCTAAACCAGATGAAATTTTGAGCAGTCCTAAAGTGCAACCCAATTAAAGCCCATTGAAGACTTCTGCCTCCTAACAAGAGAGAACTAAATATCTCCTGAGGTTCAATTAACTGCTTGAACCACTGCCACTACTTGGGAACTTGGAAATCAGCTTACACCCAGCAAGACTCCAGCCTACACACCTGATTAATCTCAATAGCAACATGAGAAGCAGAACTAACAAAGCCAGTTTCAGATGGATTCATCTCTAATAGTCAATTTGGTGGATCTGTTGCCAAATGGAGGGAGGGAGAGGATTCTTTCATGTCTAACAAAATGCAAACTCATGAAGAATCTTCACCCACAGCCAAGTCACTTCTGTGGTGCCTTCCCTTTATTGTGCCGCCTATTTTCATAAAACTTTTATTCTCTGGGACCAGTTTTTTGGGTGAGAAGATCTGTGCATATATTGAAATAACCGCTGCTTCCATATAAAAGCAGGCTAAAGATGCCTGCGGATTTTTCTCACGAGAAGAGCTCGTATTAACAATATTATTAAGAACTGTTTCTGATACTACTTCCTGGATCAAGTTCCAGGACCTGAAGTGCATATCTAAACAAAAGACACGGCTCTCTCACAAAGCCCATAGATCATTTCAGCAAATGAGTCATTCAGCCCTGGAAGAAAAAAATTCTGATGTTCTTTTAAAGCCTTTTAAACTCTTCTGCCTACAGAGGAATAGTTCATCCTACATGCAGCCATACTGACTTTTGGTAGAACCACGATCTCTGGGCCAAAACCCATGATAAGACATTGTGGCATCTTCTGTTCAGACTTACAGATGGATTTACTGTGATGACTCAAGAGCCATTTTCCTTCTGTTACTCAACTGTACTTTGGTGAATACGGTGCAACTGACAAATCAAGTTGAATCAAGCTTTTGAGGTAATTTGTGGGCTCTGCAAGCAATTATGTTATTCAGCCAAGTATGGAGTACTTCCTTTGATCAAAGAATGACCCAAGCCCATCAGTGCTATAAATGCTACCTAAAATGACTGAGTAGCATCAAACATGTGGCAGAATGTAGGGCTACTCATCTAAAAACTTTTATTTGTAGCAGGATTTTATCTCCAATAATCACGATCTACATTGAGGAATCCCTGGGAGGTTTTTTTAAGTTGGACAGACTTTTTCCCCCTTTCAACTCCTAAGTGGAAGAGCTATGCAGTAGTCAATTTTAATGGCTGTGCAGTAAAATGACTTTTTTTTCAGCAGAAAAAAATTGATTTCTGTGGTGGGTAGAAAAGCCTTAGTGTGCAGTTTGTATCCTGACTAAATTTGCTAAATATTTCTGGTAACCTACACTGCCATTCCCAGACACTGTAAGAACATAACATTTATTCCTACAGAACATTCTCTAAGTAAGAACATATGGTACAGTTGGATCTTCAGCCAACAAGCCTTGATGAGTCAAGATCAGATCTACTGAAGTCACAGTACACCACTAAGTTACATGCCATTGCAGCCATGATAGCATACATCCCAACCTCAGAGGCTCAGCTCTGTTAGCTTTCCCATTTCCTGGGTTTTTTTTATTCTGAGGTTCAATGTGGTCCATTAATTCCATACTCTAAGAAGTGTGCTTAGAGGCTTATTTGCTTACCTCCACTTTTTATTGTGCCAAACAATCTGGAATTACAAATAGCAACAGCATTCTGGAAATCATTTCCATGACCCTTCTTATAACTGTATAAACATTTGGCAAACAAGTACATATAAGACAATTTAGGTTTTAAGTCCTTAGAAGAGCATGATTCTTTTTCCACGGGGTAGATATAATCTTCTGCCCTTCACGCTATAACCTAGTTTCTTGATTTTGTTGCCAGATATCCTCCCAAAATAAATGTTCTTTTATGTATGTTAAGCAAAGGACAGGAGGCGGCCTTGATTTGACCATGCTTAAGTGATAACATAGCTCTCCGATGCTCCACAAACACTACACTTGCTCATAAACGAGAAAGAAACTTCAAGACTGTGATTTCATATTCATCAGTAGTGCTAGCTGAAAGAGCTCCAAGTCCTCCTTCCCCTATTCCCAGTCCCATGACACCCATGATCTGGCACAGCTTTGTGCAGTCCGGCTAAAAACAGAACAGGGAAAGTGGTCCAGGGGGTGATGAGCAGCAAAAAGATGTGAATTTGAAGTATCTTCCAACTCCTCTTCATCAAACCTCACTGCTTGCAGGACCATGGCATTGGAGCCAAAGTGACAGAAGCAGCTGGGGTCGTTTCCTGTTTAAGGCTTTACAAATGTATTTACTAGAGTGGCCCAAGAGTTATTTTCTTCTCAGTTTGTCTGCCAAGTGTTTGTACATTTAGAAGTAGGATATGCATGCTACTGTGCTGAAAATTCTTATGAAAAGGAATAAACATGGTGAATTAGATCATTCTATACTTAATTACACTAAAAGTTTTTAAAAAATTAACATTGTAACCTGCGGAAAAGCCACTGATTTCAGTCTACAGAAAAAAACAGCTCTTAAGCAACCAGTTGCCATGGTTTGGTCCTTGCCTCTAGCAAGAAAAAAAATTCTGCAGACTCCAAAATCAAGTTGTCAACTGTCCTTACAGGAAAAAAAAAACCACCAAAAAAACCCCACCCCAAGCAAACACCTGGCCATTAGTACATCTGGCCCAACAATCACAGGGAACCTTATGTCACACCTTGCAAAGAAGACTATCCCAAGTTCCGTATAGGTATCTCCAAAGTTTATGGGGAAAAACACTTAAGCTATTAGGTCAATACAGCCACTGAAAGCAATTATGTATTTATGGAATTCTACCCAGCGATTTCGCTTGCTGCTACAAAGCAGCAAAAAGGAACATTCAACAAGTAGTATTTCAACTTGGCCACAGCTAAACTGTCCCAAGTCTGGAATCCAGGGTTTAACACTTAGACTTTTACCCAAGTCGAAGTTATGTTCCTGTTCTTAAATTCCTCAGACTTTGTGATTACATGGTTAAATATCCATTTGTGATCCATCCTAAGAGCTGCTACGGTCAGGACAGGGGAAAAAGTGGAAGAGTCACGAAGGCAGGAGAGATCTTTGTGAGCTGAGTCCAGATAAGATACCCTTTGTAAGAATAATGCCAACCATTTATCAAACATGCTGGCAGATAACAGGAACGTGCACAATCCAGGAGGAAAACAGCAACTAGATTCTCTCAGAAGATCATTACATCTGAGAAGAACTTTCATTCTCCCAGTATCAGACCCCAGACACAACAACTGTGTCCATTTAGCTGTGATAACATTGCATGCAGCATGTTGGGGGAGGGAGCAGATTAGAGAAAGGCAGCTTCAACAGAGAGATATTTTGAGGATGGAGAGGACAAGACTAATACCAACATATAGACTAGAAGGGAAAGTGTTTAAGTAGAACCCCTCTTTACTATGTTAATCAGTTTCTCATTATGGGTTTGTCTTTTGCTATTCAATATGTCTGTCAATTTACTACATAGAGAAATTATGAGCTCTTCAGAGCAACGACTGTTGTTATTGTATGTCCACGCTGTACATAACACTGTGAAGCTCTGATTTCCATCAGAGTGCATCTTTACATGATCCAATTGACAATTCATGTGTGACATTCAGCCCACGTATATCTTCCTCTTCAGCCTGCCACACATTCATTCAGGGAGAACAGGAATGGCTGTTTAGGCAGCTTATGTTTCCAAACAGCTGTCTTCCTTTGACTAGACACTTAATGGCAGCACTGCCATATCTGCATCAACTCTGGAGGAGGGTGGGATTGTGCTTCCTTTTGTGTACACGCCCAGGCCAGGCTTGTCAAACCATGACACACCACTGCATCACTGGAGAGAGGTGGGGAGAGCAAGCACAACTAGGATCCAGATTTTACAAATAAGGGTCAGAAACCCAACTCTTTGCTAGACATCAGTCATTCAAAAGGCATGATTAAGTAAGAAGAGTCAAGGCACTAGCAAAGGGATAAAGCTTTTCACATTTAGCTTGACAATTTCTCTGGCAACAACTCAGAACATAAGTCTGTGTTAGCCCAAGTAAAACAAGATAGGAGATGTTAAGATTCCAGTCTTACTGAATAGAAGTTTCCAACACAAAAGGCATCACCAATTAACGTGCTGCACCAGTTGCAAAATATTTCACCACACTTTGACACTAATACAGTACTGTCATACAAGTATAATACAATAAAGAGGCATATGTTTAAACAAGCCATAAAAACGGAATCTTGGGCTTGAATTCTCACCTTCTCTTGTTTCCAGGGAGTCTTTCCAAATCATTGTTAAGATAAAGTGAAGTAGCAGCAAGCCAAAAATACAGTTGGTCTTGCCTCCCTCCATCCTTCTGTCAGGTCTATACTGGTCAGCTCACTGAGGAGCAATTCTTTTTAGATTGCCAATACCACACAACCCATGGGGTTACTGGTTTCATCATTGTACAGCTCAGTTCTGTGACAGATCAACAAGCTGAATCAATTCATCCACCAGACATGCTCACAGACCTATAAGGGACAAGGGAGCAAGACTACTCTTGTGGGGCAACCCACAGTTACATTTGATTAGACGTAACATGAAACCGCACTCTGTGCATCAAGGAAGCCCTGCAGCTGGAGGCCAAGCCACATACATTGCAGGCAGAGAACAATCCTCAGCAGTGATAACATCCTATCACCCCCATAAAAAAGACATCTCTCAGAGATGCCAAGTTTACTGAAAGCAAAAGGCAACAGGAACAAAATTTCCTTTTGTTCCGATATTCCAAACCATGGGCTATTACTCTAAAACAGTATTTTGAAGACAAAGTTTCCCATGAAGTGAGAGTATGCTAAATCCTACTTCAAATAAGTAATATGTCCTTATAATTCATTTGCAGTTACATCCACCATGTCCCCTGAAACAAGCTACTGACCATGTTCCAGGCAAGCCACGTTTCTACTACCCAGCCTAGTATTTCTAAAGAGTATTTTCATTTACAAAGTTTAAATGGGAGGGAACTAAATTGATAGAGGTGAAGGAATAGAAGACATGAAAAATGCAACTCATGATCCATAAGTCATTTCTTCTGGTGTCCTTGCAAGATAGACACACATCTGCAGGAAGTCAAGTGGCTGATAACTGGGGACAGTTGGATCATTGTTCATTTCCTATCGCAAAGGCAGCAGTTCAGGCCTCCAAGGATAAATCAAATTTCTTAACCATATGGAAGACATTTCATTTTCAAACATCAACCATAAAACAACGGACCACAGAAGGGAAGGAACCAATTCACAACACCAACAAGAAAACAAAATGACTGAAGATTTTAGAGATGAGTTCTTATCAAAATATGCACTAACAAAGAGTCTCATGCTGCATCAGAACTTGAACCACATCCCACAGCAGCCAATTCAAAGACACTTTTATTGGCAAAATAAGCTCTGCAAGTGTTACCCACATGCAAGAGACAGCACACACTTAAGCATCTCCCAGAAGTAGATTCAACATACGAACTGCCTACCTCCACAGTTTTTAACAGAGAAAGCTATACAGCATGATTTACCATGATAGAAATCGAATAGTTCAAGGAATGTCATACTTCTAGTAAGATAAGTGTTTGCTTCCTCTCTGATCTTTGATACTTTACTCCCAGAATTAGAAGATTTCCTTCTCAGTCTCTCCTTTTACTTCCCTTTCCCATTTGATGCACGATGTTCTTGTTGCACGTGCCAGTTCAGTATTTGGTCAAAGAGTGACTTCATTTTGCACATTTAATATGGCACTATCTGCCACCATAACTTTGTGCATTAACTTATAGAATTGCAGAATCATAGAATGGTTTGGCTTGGAAGGGACCTCAAAGGTTATCCAGTTCCAAAGCCCCCACCATGGACAGGGACCCCTTCCACTAGATCAGGTTACTCAAAGCCTCATCCAAACTAGCCTTGAACACCTTCAGGGATGGGGCAGCCACAGCTTCTCCAGGCAACCTGTTCCAGTGCCTCACCACTCTCACAGTAAAAAGTTTCTTCCCAATATCTAATCTAAATCTCTCCTCTTTCAGCTTAAAACTCTTACCTCTCATCCCTGCACTCACTGATAAAGAGTCCCTCCTTAGCTTTCCTGCAGGCCCCCCTTAAAGAGTGGAAGGCTGTTTTAAGGTCTCCCCAGACCCTTTTCTTCCCTAAACTAAACAAGCCAAACTCTCTCAGTCTGTCCTCATATGTATCTGAGAGTTCTGAGGGAATTGGTTGATGCAGTCACCAAGCCACTTTCCATGATATCTGAAAAATCAGGGCAGTCTGGAGAAGTTGCTGGTGACTGGAAAAAGGAAAACACTGCATCCATTTTTCAAAAGGGCAGAAAGGAGGACCCTGGGAACTACCAACATGTCAGCCTCGCCTCTGTGCCTGGGACAATCCTGGAAGCTATGCTAAGGCCCATGGAGCACAGGGAGGTGATTTAAGACAGCCAGCGTGGCTTCACAAAGGGTAAGTCCTAGCAGCCTTCTATGAGAGTGACTACATCAGTGGACAAGGGAATGGATGTCATCTATTGGGACTTCTCCAAGGCCTTTGACATGGTCCTTTACAACATCTCTTCTCTCTAGCTGGAGAGATATGGATTTGATGGGTGGACTGTGTGGTGGATAAGAAATTGGTCAGATGGCAATATGCAGATGGTAGTGGTCAACACCTCCATGTCCATATGAAGATCTGTGACAAGAGGTGTCCTTCAGGAGTCTGTTCTGGGACCAGTGTTGCTTAATATCTTCATTAGCGTCATAGACATTGGGACTGACTGCATCCTCAGCAAGTCTGCAAATGACACCAAGCTGAGTGGTGAAGTTGACACCCCCGAGGGACAGGATGTCATCCAGAGAGACCATGACAAGCTGGAGAAGTGGGTTTGCAAAAATCTCATGAGGTTCAACAAGGCCAAGTGCAAGGTCCCGCACATGGGTTAGGGCAACCCTGAATACTGATACAGACTAAGGATGAAGAGATTGAGAGCAGCCCTGCTGAGAAGGACCTACAGGTCCCGGTGGATCAGAAGCTGGACATAAGCTGGCAATGTGCACTTGCAGCCCAGACGGTCAACCATATCCTGGGCTGCATCAAGAGGCATGGCCAGAAGGTTGAGGGAGGTGATTCTGCCCCTCTACTCCATTCTTGTGAGACCACACTTGGAACCCCACATCCAGTTCTGGAGCCCTCAACACAGGAAAGACATGGACCTATTCAAGCAGATCCAGAGGAGAGTCACAAAAATGATCAAAGGTCTGAAACTGAGAGAGCTGGAGGTGTTCAGCTTGGAGAGTCTCTGAGACTACCATGCCTCCATAATTCCAACGACATCATAGCCCTGCAGGCATGCATACATCCCCAACTCCTCTTGTTTATTCCCCATGCTACATGAATTTGCAAAGAGGCACTTAAGTTCAGCCTCCAATGAAGCTGTCTTCCAAGTTGGAGATCTTTTGTCTGTCTCTCCAAGTCATCCCCTGCTGACCTGTAGTCCTTCACAGGGCTCTAGGCACCTATTGCTAGCACTAGCATTCAACTGGAATGGATTGAGTTTCCTTTCCCCCAGCAACTTCAGTTTAACACCCTTTTCACCAGGTTGGCAAACTTATGACCAAGGATGCTTTTCCCCTCTGATTGATGGGCCCCATCAACAATCAGTAGATCAGGTTTCTCAAAGGAAGTCCCATACTCTAAGCAGCCAAACTCCTAGCTGTGACAAAAGAAGTCCTGCAGCCATTTGTTGATTCCCCAGGCTAAAATGGCCTTTTCAAACCCCACCCCATTGACCAAGAGGACTATGAAGCACCTGAGCTCCAGAGTCCCTTACCACTACTCAAAGGGCTCAGTAATCCCTCTTGATACCTTTCAGGCTGCCCCTGGCTATACCACTGGTACCCATGTGAAACAACAGCAGTGGATAGTAGTCAGTGGCTGTGCAAGGCTTGATAGCCCCTTGGTGACTTCCCTAATAAAAGCCTCTCAGAGGCAGCACGTCCCTCTGAAGAGTGGGTNACTAGCCTTGAACACCTTCAGGGATGGGGCAGCCACAGCTTCTCCAGGCAACCTGTTCCAGTGCCTCACCACTCTCACAGTAAAAAGTTTCTTCCCAATATCTAATCTAAATCTCTCCTCTTTCAGCTTAAAACTCTTACCTCTCATCCCTGCACTCACTGATAAAGAGTCCCTCCTTAGCTTTCCTGCAGGCCCCCCTTAAAGAGTGGAAGGCTGTTTTAAGGTCTCCCCAGACCCTTTTCTTCCCTAAACTAAACAAGCCAAACTCTCTCAGTCTGTCCTCATATGTATCTGAGAGTTCTGAGGGAATTGGTTGATGCAGTCACCAAGCCACTTTCCATGATATCTGAAAAATCAGGGCAGTCTGGAGAAGTTGCTGGTGACTGGAAAAAGGAAAACACTGCATCCATTTTTCAAAAGGGCAGAAAGGAGGACCCTGGGAACTACCAACATGTCAGCCTCGCCTCTGTGCCTGGGACAATCCTGGAAGCTATGCTAAGGCCCATGGAGCACAGGGAGGTGATTTAAGACAGCCAGCGTGGCTTCACAAAGGGTAAGTCCTAGCAGCCTTCTATGAGAGTGACTACATCAGTGGACAAGGGAATGGATGTCATCTATTGGGACTTCTCCAAGGCCTTTGACATGGTCCTTTACAACATCTCTTCTCTCTAGCTGGAGAGATATGGATTTGATGGGTGGACTGTGTGGTGGATAAGAAATTGGTCAGATGGCAATATGCAGATGGTAGTGGTCAACACCTCCATGTCCATATGAAGATCTGTGACAAGAGGTGTCCTTCAGGAGTCTGTTCTGGGACCAGTGTTGCTTAATATCTTCATTAGCGTCATAGACATTGGGACTGACTGCATCCTCAGCAAGTCTGCAAATGACACCAAGCTGAGTGGTGAAGTTGACACCCCCGAGGGACAGGATGTCATCCAGAGAGACCATGACAAGCTGGAGAAGTGGGTTTGCAAAAATCTCATGAGGTTCAACAAGGCCAAGTGCAAGGTCCCGCACATGGGTTAGGGCAACCCTGAATACTGATACAGACTAAGGATGAAGAGATTGAGAGCAGCCCTGCTGAGAAGGACCTACAGGTCCCGGTGGATCAGAAGCTGGACATAAGCTGGCAATGTGCACTTGCAGCCCAGACGGTCAACCATATCCTGGGCTGCATCAAGAGGCATGGCCAGAAGGTTGAGGGAGGTGATTCTGCCCCTCTACTCCATTCTTGTGAGACCACACTTGGAACCCCACATCCAGTTCTGGAGCCCTCAACACAGGAAAGACATGGACCTATTCAAGCAGATCCAGAGGAGAGTCACAAAAATGATCAAAGGTCTGAAACTGAGAGAGCTGGAGGTGTTCAGCTTGGAGAGTCTCTGAGACTACCATGCCTCCATAATTCCAACGACATCATAGCCCTGCAGGCATGCATACATCCCCAACTCCTCTTGTTTATTCCCCATGCTACATGAATTTGCAAAGAGGCACTTAAGTTCAGCCTCCAATGAAGCTGTCTTCCAAGTTGGAGATCTTTTGTCTGTCTCTCCAAGTCATCCCCTGCTGACCTGTAGTCCTTCACAGGGCTCTAGGCACCTATTGCTAGCACTAGCATTCAACTGGAATGGATTGAGTTTCCTTTCCCCCAGCAACTTCAGTTTAACACCCTTTTCACCAGGTTGGCAAACTTATGACCAAGGATGCTTTTCCCCTCTGATTGATGGGCCCCATCAACAATCAGTAGATCAGGTTTCTCAAAGGAAGTCCCATACTCTAAGCAGCCAAACTCCTAGCTGTGACAAAAGAAGTCCTGCAGCCATTTGTTGATTCCCCAGGCTAAAATGGCCTTTTCAAACCCCACCCCATTGACCAAGAGGACTATGAAGCACCTGAGCTCCAGAGTCCCTTACCACTACTCAAAGGGCTCAGTAATCCCTCTTGATACCTTTCAGGCTGCCCCTGGCTATACCACTGGTACCCATGTGAAACAACAGCAGTGGATAGTAGTCAGTGGCTGTGCAAGGCTTGATAGCCCCTTGGTGACTTCCCTAATAAAAGCCTCTCAGAGGCAGCACGTCCCTCTGAAGAGTGGGTCAGACTGGCAAATGAGTGCCTCCATACCTCTCAGAAGAGAGGCATGCACTTCTATCACCCATCACCTTTTCTTCATTGCATTGGTTGTTACCCCAGGAGCAGATGGAGCTGCCTTACTCAACTCCAGCATCTCTCCAGATGTTAGAGCCATTCCCTCCTCTTCAGTCTGCAGAGCAGTGAAGCAGTCCTGCAAGGGCATTTCCAGCTTCAGGGGAAGCCTCTTCCATCTGCTGGTCCTTGCCCTTGCAAGTTTACACTCTTCTGCATTATTGTCCCCCTCGTGTGTGAGTGCTTGGCTGTTTGGCTGTGGGTCCACCACAGACTGCACTTGGAACCAGCTACCTGGCACCCCATCACCTTCCCTGATGCTGCTCAGGCAGTGCAGTTGTGGCAGTCTAGTTGGCTAGTAAATTTTGATATTTTCTTTTTCATTACAGAAAGTTGTATTCCAGGTTAGATTCAGACTAGTTTCTCAAACAGACGGATTTTGGATTATTTATTGCATTAGTCTCAAATGGAGTGCTAAACCCCAAAACCAATGTTTTAGTAGGAGTGGACAGCATTTTCACTTTGGTTTTAGTCTACGGTTCTCTAGCAGTTCTAGCAGGAGATAGCTTTTGCTGCTTTGGTTGAGATAACACCAGTCTCAAGTCTTTCTATGCAAAGATCAGCAATGGAAATACTCCAGTTCTTCCCTGTAGCTGTCACTACATAGATTTGATAGGTTAAGTTCTATCATGTCTTTGCACATCTGAAAATAAATTAAAAAAAAAAACAACAACAAAACCAACTTTGCTTTGGTTACAAAGTAAGAACATGCAGAGCTCTGGAGTTCATTCTTGTGGGAATCGAGTGTTCAATTTGCCATCAAATAATATAGCAGGAAAATCGCATCATTGTATTCAGTTCACGTGATTTGAGTAGTTGAAATGTGATTTACTTGCTAGAGCCACTATATAGCCAGCACAGTCACATCAGCACAGAGCCTTCGGCCCATGAGAGCTCCTGAGAGTGGTTAGCACACGGCTGTAGAAGGATCTTGTTGCGTGCCCACCTCAGCCCAGCCCCCATCCTGCAACAGAACAATTCTCTTCTTAAGGAGTAACTGTCATTTCCCTGCTGTTAGCTGCTCCCCTTCTGCTTATTTCTAAAGGGCACAAAGCCATACTGCATATACCTTAAAGACTTTGGTATGCAGCCTGCAAGGTCAGAAAAGCTGGCTCCCTAGGCATATCTAGTCTTCTGTGACATAACTGATGGCTGTCTTTCCTCACCACATTTTGACAGGCAGTTTTAGCATCACCATCACAATTAGTTTTAAGATCCTGACATACAGGATGCAAAGCATGTTGTTATGACACCGTTCAAGAAAAAAACCCCAAATCCAGATATCACTCCATGCCTTTCCCAGATTAACCTGCAGGACCAATGCACTGCAGCACATTTGGCAGCAAACGTAGGTGTTCTGGCAGCTGTCCCAGTCACTTAATCGGAAGCCTGACCTCACAGGCTGTTTTGCCTGAGCGAGTAAGTCAAGATATACATACCAAAGATGTCATCTCTGCTTCACTCCCTTCCTTGCTCAAAGGCTTCTGTCTGAGTATTGTTTATTTTTATCCTACATTTGATGGATTGTACATAGGTTTAATCTGCCCTGTATCTTCCATTAGTTCTACACTAACTGTTAGATCTGGCCTGTACACCTGATTAAGCTAAACAGGGGGTGTTGCCAAGCGTTCAAAGTAGGCAAGTGCCTGCCACTCCCACTTTCCTGCCAGTCTGCTCTAAAGCACCTGCAGTACAAAATTTGCTTGTAGGTCATTTCTCAGAAAGTAATTATCTGAGCTTCTCTTCTTCCTCCAGCACACTTATAATTTCCATCAAATGTTATCTTCTCTAGCACAACAAACCAACCAACAAAGAATTATTATGGAGTATATCAGGAATTATCTCCCCCCCCCCTTTTTTTTTTTTTACACATTTCTTTCCAACTTCAGTGGTTGCTCCCAGACTTTTGAAGCCCTGTGGGTGTAGAACTAACTATAATAAGCAAGAAAGGAAGTATGAAAAAACCCCACATTTTCTAGGCACAACTGACTGGAAAACTTAACCTAAGGAATTAGGCTGGAATTTGCACTAAGGGCAACAGAAGATTACAGCTCCTTATCTTCCAGGTCACAGGAGGTAAGCCACAATGAGAAACCTCAACGAAACAAGCTTCTCCTGTGAGTGGATGAGCTGCTTCAAGTCAAAGAATTTTCTAGTGGAAAGTTGCAGAAAGCAGAGATCCACAAGGCTACTCTTCCCTGCTAGAGTACCAGTAGCATAGAAATTACTCAATGTAACTAGCAAAAGATGACAAATCTGCTCTTCCAGAGGAGATGAAGCACAGGCAGGACATCTACCTGCTCCACAGATAAAAGAACCCTGGGCCTGGAAAAACAAACACACACACAATCTAAAACCAAACCAAACACACCCCAAACGCCTAAACACCTTCTATTGTTTAAGGTAACGCTTACTAAAGGTCTGAATTCTCCCTTACACTGAAGAATGCAGTGAACAAAGGCCTACAGGTGGTGTTGATTCACTAGCAGTGACAGTTAGAACTGGGACAACAGATGAAGTGACCACCCTTGTGGTAAAGGCATCTTAACTGCTCATGAGTCAGCACCGTCTTCCAGCTGCCATTCACTAGTACAGGAAAGGCACCAGACCCAGGGGTAGCCTTTCTTAAGCCCTAGCAAAGGTAGCAGAGTCATAACCTCACTAACCAGCCCAATTCAGTCCTTCCATGTTTTCAAGAAAAATTCCTTTACCACTTTGACTCTGCATAGATACAGCTCTCAATTCAACCTGATCTTTACTTGTATTAAACAGGTCTGTTTGCAGGGCCTTTGTCAGGAGACCTGAACTAGTCTCTCACCTGTTCCTTCATGATGCTTTCTAAGATCTAGACACTGAATACTTCTGTTTGAGATCCATGACAAAAATGCAGATAGTCCACTAGCATTTCTATTTGCCAACGACTATTTTCTGCTTCTTCTTGGTTATTAAAACTTCCAGAATGGCAGCCTACAATCTATCCCCATTTGCAGTGCTGCAAACCCTCTAGTTTTCTCCCACAGCCAGACCTATTAGGTTTTTCTTTATGCTAATAGGTGCTAAACTGATCAAGGCCCTTTTGAAAAGGCAGCACAAATTAGGGGCATGTCCTCCAGCCACAAGAAACTCAACTCAGGTTTTACAAGAGTAACAGGCTTCAAAAATCACAATGTGAGGAACACAATCTCAAAAACCTCATTTCCTAAATTTGTCAAGCCCAAAGAAGCTGCAAACTCTGAATCACAAAGGATAGCAGTAAATCCAGCTACCTCTTAACAAATGCAATTTTAATTCAGAGAATTATCCCACCTCCTGGTTCACCTTCAGGAGCTCAGAACAGGAGCAACAAATGACAGTCCTGAGACTTCTCATTTTTTTTCTTTGCCCTCAGAGTTGCAAAGAAAGGATCTGACTATTCAGCAGTTATGGAAATTCAGAATTAAAATTAGGTGGGAGCACAAAGGAAAAAAAATTAAGGCGTGTCTTTATTTTACTCTAATCCTAGAACTCATGAGACACAGTTGTGCTACACTGAATGGCTGCACTTTAGGCAAGAACACTACCAGTTGTCACCAAGTCAAATGAACTGATGGAGCTGGAGATTCAGATTATAGGAGCAGAGCACATGTTTCCCTCTAACTGTCTCACATAGTCACACAATACTTCTGAGCACTTCAGAGAAGGGGGCTGAAAACATCACATGTATTTGTCTTAAAAGTTCTCACTTGTGACTCACTCCTTCACACAGCAATTCTTAATGGAGAAGAGGAAGAGAAGTAGCCTCCTTTTACAGGAAAGGTATTATTTTCTGCCAGTCTTGTTGCTTCTGTATCCAAACTCCTTTCCAAACCCAGAATAATCTCCTATTCTCACTTAATGCCTTTTTCCAGGCAATCATTTCCAACCTCTCCACTTCTCTCTTCAACTCCGCCCTCTCATTTCATACATTTTTCCAGACAGGACTATGGTTCAAAGTATCTTCCCAGGCATCTCACTCAAAAAATCCTTCTAGCTGCATGTGTTCCCAAGCCTGACAGGTCCCACATTCCACTGCCTCAGAGAGCTCCACTACTGCCTCTATCTCATGGCCCACTACCTGAGCATTATGTCAATATCAGTCTCCCTTTCACCTCTGCCCTCATTGCAAAGCTTCTGATATTTCATAAAAATCGCCCCACTAGGTCAGGGACTCTACTGTTGAGGGTCCCTAAAAAGTTGTCACATCCTCCTTTTAAGTTATTAGTAAAATACGTCTTTCCATGCCTCAGCAATTAAAATCTGCATAGTGCTCAACTTCACTTTCAAAACTTCTATCTTTTATACTACTAAATTAACAACCCTTCTGCCATCAGATCCCATATAATTACTCCACTTGGATCTCTTTACACAGCTCCTCTGTTCCTTTGCCAGCGCAAGTCCTTGGCTCTCACTTCCAAAATGCCTATCTTTGCTTCCGTTAGTATACTCCTGTGTAACCTTCCCTCCTGCCTCCTGGTTTATACTAGTCTTGCATCTGCTTCCTCATCTTTATTTCCCCAGTTAGCAACTTCCGGTCATCTTCGGTGCCAACTCCTACCCAAAACCCCCTCTTTACCCTTGTCCTAGGAAGCAATTGGAATGAACTTTCAGAAGTTTTCCCATTAAACCAAAGCTAAAGGAAATTTAATTAGAAAGCTATTGTATTTTAATATTGGACCTTATCTATCACATTAGAATTATCACATCCCTGATACTTATCATTTGTTAGTTGCCTAATTTAGACTATAAACCAGGGCAAATATAGCCTCTTTCTCCACGTTACACAGAGCCACAGCACTTAGACTGATCCTGAAGGTAAGAAAAATACCTCAGAAATTCAGAGAACTTGATTTTGCCAAGACCAGAGCCACTTCATACACTGAGACTCAGGAATGGCCACAGAAGTTAAAAGTACTCACTCTTTGAAACCAATGCATTTTGTTTCCAGTTTCGATCCCAGTGTTGGATCCGCTCTGTTCAGAGCTCCCTCGGCATGGAGGTGAAGGGAGAGCTGACACAGGCCAAGTTCAGGCTTACTGCAAGTCACAGTCAGATCTTTCCATTAACCTTCTCCCCTCCCCCTTCCCAACTGGAACTCTCCTTGAGTTTGAAAAGATCCTATTAAACATTTTCCAGAGGGCCTTACAGAGGATACATTATTTTGATGGATGCTGGGACTAAAGGAGGAGGATTTCTAAGTACAGTGAAATAATGGAGTTTGTCCTAATGGGTATAAGAGATGCCTGGGGTAACCAAGTAAGTTCCTTCTCTGCAAATCAAAAACACAGAAGACCAGAAAATGGAGCCGAACAACTGAACGCCAGGAAGCAGAGAAATCAGGCTCTGTTTAACTGCTGCTCTTGGTTACAGCCAACTTCAGGCTGCTTGGAAAATCAGCACACACACATCACTGGCACAAACTTAACCGGAGAAAACAAAGAGACAACAGGGGTCAAACTGGGGGTGGCAAATACGAGAAGGATGCAAGGCTGGGTCCCCACCCCCTACCAGAGAGTCGGATCAATTATCCTTGAATACTAACAAGATTTCTGATTAAAGAACTGCTGCTATGCAATAGAAACACAAAGCTCCAGCAGCCAGGAGGGGCTGTCAGGCAGTAACAAAGAGACACAGAAGACTATGCCCTGATAGGGCATATGGAGAAAGTCATCATGCTGGTAGCCAGGAGAGGGATCTCTCCTGCCCAGAGTCAACAGTGTCTCACTGCTAGTAAATTTAACTCCAAGAGTAAAACTGCACCTAGATACTACAAAATATGAGGTCCATTTTCAGGCAAACACATTCTCTACTGGAAGGTTTGCTGGACAACATTTCTTTAAACAACTTCAACCCTACAGTACAGGGAGGTGAATTTTATTCTCGTCCTAACCCATTCAGGGGAAATACCTGGTGTTTCTTACTTCCAAGTATAGCAGCATCAGAAGGTTGCTGTTAGCGTACAACATGCTGATAAACAAGAGTCTACACTGTCTTCTGGCATATGCTTTTTGACAAAACTGCAATTTGCAGTGCAAACATTTAATATGCATGTACAATATCGCCTTAATGGTTTGTGATTTGCTGACTGGTGGCTAAATATAGAAGAATCTAATGACCCAAGAGCTTCAAGAAAAACAGAAGCTTCTGCTGCTACTTTTCACAGCCTAAAGCTGTGCTAACATTAGGCATCCTCCTATAGGCATGTATCGCATACCATCAGAATCAGGCCCCCAGCTGTTCAATCCCCTTTTGCTTCTATCTTAAACAACAATAATCACTCAATATGGGGAGTTTCAGCCATTCACAATTTAGCAAGGCAATCCAAAAACATCACCTGTTTTTGATGTTAATAAAGTCTTTATAAAAACTCGTTTTCACACCCTTGCATACTGAGTCTCCTTTCATCTGGGTTTACAGCAGCCAAGGGAGTTCTGTTCCTCACAGGAACACCAACTGCAGCTCCAGAGTCTCTCACACTAAATACACAAGTTGGAATAGTTCAGCACTTAACAGGCTGTTCTACACAACAGAGGCAAAAAATGCCTGAACACAAACTCACCCACAACAGGATGGCAGCCAAATACTCCCAAGGTAACAGTCCCAGAGCGACCAGACATATAGCATGAATAAGGCTACAGAATCACAAGCCCACATATTGGTATAGGTACTGCCTATCACAGGGAAATGGAAATCCACAAGGGAGATGATGTAGAAAGAAGATATTCAAGAAGCTTTAGAGTGCCCAGTCTTCACACAGAATAGACAACAAAATCTCATAAAAGAGTAATGCCTAACATAACAGCCATGGCAAAGAACCACAGGCACCACAGATGCAAAAAGCAGCAGCCTAATCATCAAGCACACTAGATTCATGGACGACAATTACAATTAGTGTTCTCTGACGAGACTTGTGTGAAACACAGACAGTCACTAAATACAGTATGCCAATTAATGGAGCGGGTTTGCTGCATGCCAGAGCTCCAGCCTTGAATGTTGCATCAGGTAAAGCCAGATATCTTAGAAGATGGTCTGTTTAAGTGTGCATGTGTGTGTTTATATCACCTTATTGTGCAAAACCCTTTGAGATAACATCACAAATGGCAAAAGTGTAAATATCAGAGGACTAGAGAAATAAAGCACCCACTTTTCTTATACGTTTGTTTTAACAACACTTACCAATTCATTCTCTCCAATGAAGTCAGTAAAATATATGTTTTACGAATCTTTTGATCATTAGCAAGAGAAACAGAAGCATTGAAAAGAAAAACAGCCACAAAAGTCACAAGCAGCAAAAGAATTCAACGGAAGTGTAGGACACACGCTTTTTAAACCTATTTTTAAAACCTGGATTGGTTTTCAAGATAACATCTCTTTATCAGCCTTTATAAGTGTTATGAAGCACACATTCTATTGTGCTCAATGGTAAGCTGCATTCTAGGGCAAATGGAGTTGGCCTTGGGCAAGACAATTTCTACTTCACTTCCTACATTTACAAAACAAGGATAATATTTGCCTATTTCACAAGAGTGCAGGAGGATTCAAGAGATCTATCAGACTACGGATCATTCTCATAGAATGAATGTTTTAATTATTTTTAAATGTTAATTTCACCAGTCTGAATAACTACAGGTTTTTAGAAGTAAAAGCAAAATACAAATAATTTCAATTTCATTTTTTAATTAACTTAGTATTTCTGGTTTGATCTACAAACAACTCGGTAATGTTTATTCCCAACCACAATTTCTTCTGCAACTTCAATGAACAGAATGTAGAGAAATAGCTCCAAATTTGCTGAAATCCCCCTTCAAGGTTCACAAGACGCTGTGGAAATGCAAGCACTTTATGTGACTTAACCAGCTATTAACTCAGCTGCTGCATATACCCATGCTCCCAGGATGCAAAAAGGGATTCTCCATTGCAGAAAGCAGTCCTAAAGCACACAACTATAGAGATTTAAGCTTTATGTTTTTTCACTATTGGCACCATGTTTCAGTTGACATCTTATTATTTTTAAAAAATAGCAAACAAAATGAACCCCAAAACAAAAACACCAAATGCCATCACTTGTCAGCCTTTTGCAGCATCTCTTAGAAGAGCGGGAATGTTATTCAGTGCCTTCACCACTCAAAAGAAACACTCAGGATAGATCTCATCGTCACTTTAAACTGGGAATACCATCCAACCTGATTATCAGTAAACTCGGGTACTCTCAACACACCCAGAAAACAGAGCATTATCAGCTCCAAACAGGCATTTTGCACTTGGCTGACAGCTGTAGAACCCATAGCAATGCCAAGTACATGTAGTGGAGATAGTGATTCACACTGCAAACTATACTTCTATAGAAACATGACATTCATGTTTGCGACTCTAAAAAGTAGTCAAGATGTTTGGGGCAAGAAGGTCTGGTATTAGCCATGTTTTTTTGTGACAGAGCGCCAGGAGCCAGAACAGCAAGCATAACACCAGGACAGGTTCTGTGACATTCTGTATTTATAAGACCTTGACAACAGCAGGCCTTTCTTCATCACCAAGCACCAGCAGTGCATGACATTAGCTTTAAATTCTCTATGTACATCCACTTCCACCCTCAACACACTTTTTCAAGAGCTCTAGATAATTATAGACCTCTTTTTTTTTTTTTTTGGCACAGATTTCTCCAGTCTTGACTGCCACTAACAACCAAAAGATGGTCAAAGGTCAATCTTCCAGACCTGTTTGCTCTACCTGCTCCTATACTGAGGCACAGTGATAAATGACACAGCGCTTCTAACAATTTACCTGTGTGGCACCACAAGTTCTTCGGCAGTAGATGCTCTGACAGTCAAGCTGCACACTATATCCATGAGTATTTCTAAGGGACAATGATGAAAAATCTCTATTTATAGAATCATAGAATCACCAGGTTGGAAGAGACCCATCGGATCGTCGAGTCCAAGTGTAAGGGGTAGAACACCAACTCATCACAAACTTTAGCATCTTCTCTGCCACCTCCATCCTCACACTGCCTCATATTTTTCCTTACTTCAAATAGGAAAATAATTTTTAAAAATTGCTCACACATTGTGTTCTTTTTGCAACAATTATTTTCACAGGAAGGAAAAACAGTACTCATTTCTGGAAGCAGTTGGCCAATCATAAACTCACGTTCATCAGACAAGAGGACACAGGAAAGCACAGCAATGGGAGGACTACTTGAAAGAGAGACAAAGTGCCATAAAAAGCATCCCAGAGACATCAAGGCACAACCACCTACAAGCAAACCTGCACTTTACAATCAGATATCCCCCACACGGCTGTAAATGGCCCAGACACATTAACTAGGAGCACCTGGGCAACAGCCAAAATAAAAGACATCCAGATCTGCCCCTCCACTAAGATCTGTGCTTTAGATCCTTCATGCTCCCAGACCGAGGTGAAGTATCCGTGTGGCACTTGAGAACCTTAAAAGTCCCTCTGGCTTCTAAAAAGCAGCTTTTTCCATCACACACAACCGCAGCTCAGCTTTCCAAGCTGGTTTAGCACCTTCCTCGAAGCTGCCTGCAATTAGTTTTCTTGCTAGAAGATAAATATTACTTGAAACCCTAACCCCATGCGATTTTGCCCCAGAGGCGATCCTGGAGAAGGATTGAGGGCAGCAGCGCTTTCTGGAGTTTCAGAGCAGCGCAGGAGTACTCGGACTGGTGAGATTGAAGAGCAGCTGCCAGGGTAGCGAGGGGAGAAAAAACGAGGTTCTTCTCCTCCTCCGCAGTCCTCCCCAAAGCCTTCCGACCCCGCCTAAACAACCCCGCGACGCGTTTAGACGCTTCCATGTCAAGCAAAGTCCCGGCGCCAAGGAGGCAGAGCCGGCAGCTCGCCGAGCGGGGCTCAAAGGTAAAAGTTTTTCACCGTCAAGGCTCGACGGAGCCGCCCGGGCGCTGCGGAGAGGGCTGCGGGCGAGGCCGGGCAGGTAGCGCGGGGCCAGGCTGCGCCTTTAAGGGGCCCTTGGCGGCGGGCGCATTCCTGCAGCAGAGCGGCGGCTGTCCCGACACGCCGGGCACGGCAGCCTGCGAGGCAACCTGCTCTCCCGCTCCGCACCAACAAAGCCCCAGCAGCCGCCGAGCTCCGCGGGGGCAGCAGTAGCGGGAGCGCACGGGGCTCCGCACCCGGGGAACCCGCACAGCCCTGGGGCTACGCAAACCAGGACCCCGCACCTCGAGACCCTGCACAGCCCCGGGGCTCCGCGCCCCGAGACCCCGCGCCCCGCCGGGGCTCCGCACCCGTGGACCCCGCACAGCGCCGGGACCACGCACCCCGCGCCGTCCAGGGACCCCGTAACCCGCGGAGCCCCGGCCCGGGGCAGGGCGCCAGGCGCGGGACGGGTGCGGGCGCTTTGTCCCGCAGCGCGGCGGGGCAGGTGAGCAGGGCGGCAGCCGCGTTACCTCTGGCTCGGAGCAGCGCTCCCAGCAGCAGCAGCAGCAGCGGCGGCGGCAGCCGCGGAGGCGCGAGCAGGCGGCGATCCCCGCCGCGCCTCCCCATGGTGCTGGCGGTGGCGGCGTCCGCAGCTGCGTCTCGGGCTCGCCCTGCGCGCAGCTCCCTCGGCAGCGGGGCCGGGGGCTCACTTCCCCGCTCCTCCCGGCCTAGGCCCGGCCCCGGAGGAGGAGCCCCGCCGAGACGTCCCCCGCCCCACTCCGCTCTCCACAGTCTCTAACCGCAAACTTTCGGCGCGGAGGCGGTCCCGGCCACGCGGCCGAGCGCGTGCACCCGGCGGCGAGACGCCCGCGATCCCGCCTCGTGCGGACTCGTCCGAACCGGGGGCGAGCGGCACAAGCCTCCTCCCCGTTCCATCGCCGCTTGCCGAGCGCCCGTCGCAAACCGAAAACCTCCAAGGACCTCGTCCTTGGTCTTCTGCCCCGCATAGATGATGCTACCTAAGAGAAACATCTGATTTTTCCCTGTTCCCGATTCTTCTGCCCAGCACATATGTTGCTGCCTAAGAGAAACATCTAATTCTATCTTGTTCCCCAAGCCTTCTGCCCAGCATAGATTTTGCTACCAAAGAGAAACATCTGATTTTTCCCTCTGTTCATTACAAGTGCTCTGCTGTTTGGGGTTTTCCTATAATCGATGCAGTGTCCAGACACAGCTGATTATGTATGAATGTAGGGTATCAAAAAAAAAAAAAAAAATCTAGGGTTGTTGCATGTTGGAGTAGGAATTAGCACATGGACAATTGTCTTATGTGCATTCTGGTCTCTGCTGCGTTTAAAAGCAGCCAGGCTTTCCCAGGACACCATCGTTACAGCCAGCTTTGTGATCCTCTTTAGCATGAGTTGACATTTTAATACATTGAGATAGTAATGCAAGAAACTGTTGTTACATATTTAATCTCTGCTGATTTCAAAGTATTAACTTGAATGGAAAGCTGATTCAGATAGTCCAAACTCTCGACCCCATGGGAAGTTGGGAATTTTGTCAAATTGACACTGAAAGCCCAGTGACAGGAATGGTCTTATTTACAGCCTTTGTAGAGATTAATCCAGAGGAAGCTGCAATCAATCCCCTCCTTTAAAAAATCAAAAAGAGCAAGAGAACAGCTCTTCACTGAGAACTCCCTGGAGCAAGAACACCACAAGAAATAGTAAGCAGCAAACCATGGATAAATACAATATATGGGCCCTCCAAAACTGGAAAAATGCAGACTTTTTACTTTTTATGTAGAATTACTGCTTCAAGATAAAAACAGATCCATTTTACATAGCATGAGTGCAGTGGCACCTAGACTAGGGCACTGAATTCTATGTATTTGATAGGCAAAAGTGAACAAAGTTGCAGAAGAATAACAACCAACACAGATAGCCAGGAGGGACTGATTGAGGTGGAGAGATTAAAAAAAAAAAACAAACCAACAAACCTCTCTATGCTAACACTGACTTGGAAGCAGTGACAGAATAAGGTATGGAAAGAACATTCCACTATTGTAAAGCAATAAACTCCCACATACCAGAATTTATGATGATTTAAGTGGAAGAGTTGGGAACAGGAGTTTGAAGTTAAGGGAGGGAGAAAACATTAACATCACTCTTACTGGTGGCTGGCTGACTGGCCTACAGGCAAACCTCTTACTGCTTCCCCCTAAAACACCGGGCAACATAACCAAAATTCATGTAAGTTTATATTCTCCACTAAGGCTAGATCCTAAGGTAGTATAAATCAGAGGACCCCTGCTGACTTCAGGTTCACAGGAGCTTACAAGAAGTTTAGATGCCAAAGTACTGAATGTGATAAAGTACAGACACAGGGCCCAGAACTTCCTGTTAATTATGTACACAGGTCATGGAATAGTCTTTCAGCAGTTGAGATGAGTATTTTCCTGTGTTTGAAACAAAAACCTCTTGAAAAATATTATCCTGAACACAAATAAATTCACTTGTTAGCTCTTCAGTCCCTCTCTCCCCAGGGAACAAATGTTTTTATCCACTTGCGTTTGTTAAAGTGTGATTACTAGTCCACTGCATCTTGCATTGTATTCCGGAAAATCACTTTCCTCTCCTGGTCAGCTTCCCTATAATTGTATCACTGTCCTATAAATAATTATGAAATTCGTTAGTGAAATGTCAGAGGAGCACCTAATATTGACTTTTGTAACAATCTCCTATATAGGTTACAGTTAAGCAGGTAGACATTTATATTATAAACTTCTCAATTACCTACTGGTTAATATGACTGAATATAGCACTCATTCCTCATGAGATCCTTGAGGAATCATTGTAAAGTAGACTTATGCAGTGTAAAATGCATACTTTTGGTGAAAGAAGAGTAGTTCTGCTAAATTATGCTGGTAAAATCAAACCATGTGCTTAGGATTTGCCTCTTTCAGACTAAATGTGAAAGACTACGTAAATATCAGAATGCACTTTGAGCTATGCACAATCTACATACTTTCTTTTAGTCACAGCAATGAGGGAGGAAGATTATTGTAAGTATTGTAAGACAGATGAGAAAGAATTGAGATATACTTGCCAAATGATTTATATGAGAAATGCTTAATCAAAAGAACCCACTCACCAGTATAAAGGGAACAGGAAGATTATTATCCTAATAACCATTTTAGGACTTAATTCACCCCCTCCCCCAAACAGACACATTCGAAAAATAAACCAATCCAATGAAATATGGAGTGATTTTAAACGGCAGTCCTGTGTCAGGAGAGAGAGAACCGAAGATGTAGTGTCATTGGAAAAAGAAGAAAGAAAGGAACCAGAACCAAGTAGGATTACTAGGTAAAATACACTTTAACTATTTTAAAACTGCAAAGACCTTAAGAAGAGGTTAATAAAGAAAAAAAGGAAGGAAAAAATGGTATGTGCAGTTTTGATCTTACCTGTCCAAGTATTTTTAAAGTATTCAAATGGACTCTTTTCTTGGGAAGATGGTTCTGCACACCTCAGGTTTGCTAGAAAAGAATGATAGATCAGACTGCTTAATCATTATGTTCAGAAAGGTTTGGAGCAATCATGTTTTAAATATTTGATAGAGAAATAATTCGTTTAATAGAATTTAAAAAACACATGTAAAATGGGCAAAATGTAGGGACTCATTTTTTAAGTAATGTTAAGCTCACTGACTAAACAGAAGGCAATGGGCTTGATACATCTGGTATTGCTTTTGGCATTGTTTCACAGGACTCTTTCACTGAATGACATTTTAAATACAACTAGTGGAAGGTGAGCAGACATCTGATAGAAGAAAATATAGTAGTCATTTGTCGTTACCCATCAGCATACAAAGGCACCTCAGAAATAAACCTTTCAGGCTCTGTCCTAAACTCTGTTTTGTTCAGTGTGCTTACTGACAACTTAGATGATGCAATATTTATGCTTGTAAAATCTGTACTAAAAAAAAACCCTGGTAACCTTGGAACAATTGCAGGGGATGCAAACACTAGGAAGGATGAGATCAGACACACCAAATGCTTTTGACAAATAGGATAGGTTGTCCAAAAACCAACAAGGTAAAAAACAGTAATGAGAATTACAAAATACTATTCTTAGGAAACAGGCATCAATAAACAATGTGAATTCCTGACTAGACAGAAATACAGCAAAAACAGATCTTAGAATTGTATGGGTAACAAAGAACATAAATCAACTGTGCAGTACCACTGCCAAAAAAATGCCTTTAATTCTGGAATGTGTTAACAGGTGTGTCATAGACAAGCCATTTTGTTTGATTTCTTAACTTCACATGGTACTGGAGCCCCAAATGGCATGCTGTGTCTGGTCCTAGCTGAACACCTTGGAAATATAAACACAGCTGAAGAGAAACAAGAAAATAACAAGAAGGAGAAGTTCAGAAAACAAACCCTTTGAGAAAAAGCTGAAGGAATTAGCTTAGCCTAGTTAAGAAAACAAAGGCTTCAAGTGAGATGTGGCTTTTTGATACACATAGGCTCATTAGAAAGACGTTGATCTGCTGTCCTCTATGGCTCCAGTAGAAAGATATTAAAGAGTCAAATTGATTTGTGACAAGAAATGTTTACAAGATTTTGCTGATCAGCATTCCAACTAAGGATTTCTTAACACTGGAGCAGACCATCTAGGGAGATTGTGGAATCTCTTCCACTTGAATTTTTTAAGAACAAAGTTTGATTAACATGCTGGTACCAGCCTTGGTGCAGTGCAGGATGGACTAGGTGGTCTTTTGCGTCCCCTTCCAAACCCAGGTTCCAGGGGGATTTAAGTCAGAAAATTCTAACTGGAATGATTGTTACAAACTCTTCACTCTGGCTGATCAAGTTCTGTATTATTAGTGAGCTCTACTTACTAAACAGAAAAGCCAGGAAAATAACAAGTTGTTCCCAACAGAGCTCTAGATTTGAGATAAAATCACAGGTACCACACTATTAGACTAGAGTATTTTCCAGTGGCCCTTTTAATTTCTATCATTGTTCCACTGCTATACGCTACCCTCATTGGTTTCCTCTTCAGTACCACCTATGAACTAAAGAGGTCGTAGCCTGGAATGCTTAGTAACTTAAAAGATTTTACTCATACGTCGGAAGACGCAGTTATACAGTTGTGTGTCCAAATTCATTTTTGGACATGTAAAGAAGCAGTTTAATTTTCCAAAGAGCTGAAGGTCCTACAGCTTTTGCAGCTGGTGACCTAGTTTTGTAAATTATAGTCTCTGTGTTAAATGCATTAAATGAAATTTTAGCATTGATTTATATTTCATGCTATCACTTTTTTCCCTTGCTACTTTCCCTGAAGTTTTCTAAGCAATGGCACTACTGCTGTATACCCAGACATGCTCATAGGTGTCATAAACATTCAAATCCTGTCAGTATTGTTCTTTACAGTGTTTCTCAAGTTACTGCTAGCTTACTCAAAAAAATGAGTTATCCATTTGCCATCTTCTTGTAATTCAGGTTAACAAGTCAGAGCTTACATGTTTCTTCATTTTCTTCACCTTTCATTTATCCACTGCCCTCTAAGCATCCCAATAGCACATTATTTTTGGGCAATTTCGTGATCATCTCATGAACTACCATTAATTCCCCTTTGCACTGCAAAAGAACAAACTAAAGATTACATTATATGACAACATTCAGAAGCTGAGATATGAATAATATTGCAAAAGCCCCTTTTTAATTTAATGACTAATGTGCAAATTCATCTGAATATCTTCTTTTTTGTGCGTGTCTGGAAGGTGTGACTGAAGCCAACCTGCCAGGTTGTTCAGCCTTCTACTTTGGAAAAAAACCAAACCACAAAAACACTAGGTAAATTGATTCTCAGACTAGGGGGGTAGAACAAACCCAAACCTGTCTTCATGTTTTATTTGAGACGGTAGCTTTTCCTAGGTGTCTTGCAAGCTGGTTCTGCTCCTTCTTTTGCCGATTGCCTTACATTTTCTATGTAAAAATAATGCAAATACACCCTCTTCTATTCCTGATGAGAGTCCTCTCTTCAGTGAAATGGCAATTACCCAGGCCTTGCACAATATCTTCATTGCAAAGGTAGCCTATGGCCTAGCCTTAGGAACAGCACAGCTTAATATCCTGACTCTGGCACAAAAAAAAAGAAGAGAAAAGAGGAAGAGCATGAAAAGGAAAACGTTCTTTTAAAAGCTAGCAGTAGAAGAACTCAGTTCAAAGACAGATGCCTAAACATCTTTATTCTCCAAACACACTCAAATGGATAAGCAGCAAGTTGTGGCTCCTAAATTAACTTTTGACTATATAGAGAACCATTTTCCAAAGAACTGAAGATCTGTGTCTTTCTATGACTCCATGCTATCAATGTAGTTTGTCATCAATAGTCTCTGTATTTAGATAAAAAGTTAGTGACAGAAATCAATCACAAAATCAGAAAGAAAGGTGACTTTATGTCTCAATACCTGAAATATCTCTGATGGGCTGAGTTTTCATTTCTCTAAAAACTAATATACATGAAATGGGCCAGTAAGATAAACAGGTAGTCATGGGAATGGATGTGAAAGACATACCTCCCCCCTCACCTCACAAACCTTTCTTGTTTGCAGAATCCCTCCCACTACAGAGACAACCGACATGCAAAAATTTAGACAGACAGATAAACAGTGTTTTCTTTCTTGAAGATGATTCAGTCCTTAATACTTTACTAGCGCGATGGGCTAGGCAAGTACTGCCAGCATGCACAAGATATAACCCTTGAGTCTTTCTGATAAGAGACATGGCATGCCAACCATCTGCTTTCCTATCAGGTGGCTGAATCAGAGACACCTCTTAACACCTCTCCTGTATTAGCTCTTGATAAACGTGAATGAGGCAACAAATTAATTGCTTCTTACCAAGCCTAAATGAGACCTGACTAAAAGCACGGGTGGGAGCATGATCCAGAGTTGCACACACCCTCCACATGAGTCTGAGATCAGCCACCCACACATATGCACACACATCCAACCCCCCTTCTATCCACACACGCTTGTGTCCATGTCATTGCAGTTTTAGGTTTTTAGGATACTTAGGCATACTAACATAATATCAGCATTCTGATAGTTCAAGGTAATGTGGGTTCATGTATTACATTTCTATTTTTGCTTCATTCTAGCAGAGCTGATGGAAACTTTATTTGTGACTTCAGCAAGCACAAACCCGTGTTTTCAGTGCACAATGAAAACTTTGTCACAGGGATGGCAGGTTTCTCTTTCACACAACTTCAAGCACACTGAGTATGCTTAGTAAATATCAGAAACAGACTTCAGTCACAGTCTACTACCTCTCTGGGCAACCTGTGCTAGTGTCTCACCACTCTCACTGTAAAAAATTTCTTCCTTCTATCTAGTCTAACTGCCCTCTTTATTTTAAAAAGATTACCCCATGTCCTACCCGTGGGGGTGTTGGTTGACAGCCGACTGAACATGAGCCAGCAGTGTGCCCACGTGGCCAAGAAGGCCAATGGCATCCTGGCTTGTATCAGAAATAGTGTGACCAGCAGGTCCAGGGAGGTTATTCTCCCTCTGTACTCGGCACTGGTGAGACCGCTCCTTGAATACTGTGTTCAGTTCTGGGCTCCTCACCACAAGAAGGATGTTGAGGCTCTGGAGCGAGTCCAGAGAAGAGCAATGAAGCTCGTGAAGGGGCTGGAGAACAGGCCTTATGAGGAACGGCTGAGAGAGCTGGGGTTGTTTAGCCTGGAGAAGAGGAGGCTGAGAGGAGACCTCATTGCTCTCTACAACTACCTGAGGGGAGGTTGTAGAGAGGAGGGTAATGACCTCTTCTCCCAAGTGGCAGGGGACAGGACAAGAGGGAATGGCCTCAAGCTCCGCCAGGGGAGATTTAGGCTAGACATCAGGAGGAAGTTTTTCACAGAAAGGGTCACTGGGCATTGGAACAGGCTGCCCAGGGAGGTGGTTGATTCGCCTTCCCTGGAGGTGTTTAAGGCACAGGTAGACGAGGCCCTGAGGGACATGGTTTAGTGTTTGATAGGAATGGTTGGACTCGATGATCCGGTGGTTCTCTTCCAGCCTGGTGATTCCATGATCACAACAGACCCTGCTAAAAACTTCCTCCTAATCATTCTTATAAACCTCCTTTAAGTCCTGAAAAGCCATAATAAGGTGTCCTCGGAGCCTTCTCTTCTCCAGGCTGAACAACCCCAACTCCCTCAACCTTTCTTCACAGGAGAGGTGTTCCATCCCCAATCATTTTTGGGGCCCTCTTCTGAACCATCTGCAACATGTCCATATCTCTCTTGTGCTGAGAGCTCCAGAGCTGGATGCAGTAACTCCAGTGGGATCTCATCAGAGCAGAATAGGCAGAATCACCTCCCTCAACCTGCTGGCCATGCTGTTTTTTTGATGCAACCCAGGATACAGTTGACCTTCTGGGCTATGAGTACACATTATCAGCTCATGTCAAGCTTCTCATCAATCAGCACTCCCAAGTTCTTCTCCTCAGGGCTGCTTCCCATTTTCCAGTCACCAAGGACTTCACCTGACTGCCACGACTTTTCAAATATCATGGATATTTGATATCACCACATCAGCCAGTTCCCTCAGGACTCTAGAATGCTTCTCATCAGGTCACGTAGACTTCATATTCAGGTTCCTCAGGTGGTCATGAACCTGATCTACTCTTACAGTGTGAAGGACTTTGCTCCCCCAGTAGAAGAGAGTTTGTCAGAGAAGACCGGGGCAAAAAAGTTATTGAGTATCTGAGCTTTCTGCTCATTCATTATTTCCAGTTTGCCAGTTGTGTTCACTGGGGGTTGGGGGTGCTGTATGCTTTCTTTGACCTTCCTTTTCTGGCTGACATACCTGTAGAAGCCCTTCTTATTATTGTTTGCATCCCTTCTTATTATTACTTGCATCCCTTGCCAAGTTCAGTTCCAGTCGCGCCTTGGTCCCATCCCTACACAACGAGACAGCACCCCTATACTCTTCCCAGGATACCTATTCCTGCTTCCACTGCCTGTGCATTTCCTTCTTGCCCCTTAGTTCGACCAGCAGGTCTCAACTCAGCCGTGCCAGTCTCTTGCCTCCTTTTCCTGATGTCTTACACCTGGGGACAGATTGCTCTTGCACTCAACGCATTCTTGAAGATCTGCCAGTTCTGCCCTGTTCCCTTGTCCCTGTTGGAAGTTTCCCAGAGGGTTCTATTGACTAACTCCTTGAAAATCTGGAAGTCTGCTTTCCTATCTAACTTAATTTCTTACTTTCTATCATGTTATTATCAGTTTCAAATACAGAATTGTCTATTTTGTTGAGTTTTAGAAACAAGAAACTAGCATTATAAAGTTGATAAATAAAAAGAGAAAATTAAATACATTCTTCAGATAAAACCTACTATCTTCATTTGCTACTACATTCTGGGAAATGTTCTATGTTCTCTCTGTTCTGTTTAGAATTAATTGCCCTGATCTTCATTTGCTGTTTTCATTTGCAGTCTCCCCTAGCTTATTTTCTCTTCCAGTAAGAGATTTACATACTACCCTTTCCATCTCCCATCCACTACTCCTCAAATTCTCTTCCTAAGTGTTCAAACCATTTTATCACCTTCTGGTCTCTGTCTTCTCTTCTAGTGACTCCACAAAGATGTTACTCTTGAAAACAGTTTGAATATTATGTAGCAGAAGGCAAAGAATATTCATCAAAGAACATTCACAATTAGGTAGTGAATGACTGGGAGCAGGATACCTATGTGTGCTTTCATTGAAAGAAAAGTACTGACTCCAGCTCCTGCATAGCTGCAGAGTTTTGCAGTGCTCTCTCACAACAGCCCTAATAAATAAAGGTGCTCTCTTTTGTGCACCTAACAAGCAGAAATAAGGATTGTTTTGTAAGAATTTCACAAGTTTAATGAACCTGTGATCTCCTATTTATTTGGGGTTTTTTTTCCTTGCTTCCATTATTCGCTTTTCCCTGTAGATGTTGTCAGACAAAATAATTTCAAAGTATTTTGAATGTGCTCTGTACTGCACAAAGAAAGTTACCTGTCTTTCCCATAAGTGCTGGCCCGTACAGCCATCAGAGTCTCTTCAGCCCAAGAAGCAACAGCTTCCTCTTACATAGATTTGCCTTCTGTTTTGCACACACACACAGAGCCATCTACTTCTACTTTTCTCTCACAGACACCTGGTCTAACAGATGACATAGCCTGGCAGCTTAAGTTTGCAAGGAACATTCGATGATTAGGAATGAAGAATGAAAACTGTAGAACTTCTTGGGTTACCTCCTAGGATGAGCTAAGCTTTACAACTTTACCATACAACTTTAGCTGCTCTTGATTTTAAAGTGAAGACTTGTCCTCCGTAAGACACAAACCCTGTCATAATAATATTCCCTCTCCTCATCAGCAGACCACTCAGAATTTAGAAGTACTCATATAACTGAGGAACAGAATGTTTTGAGGGTTTCTTCCCTTCACAACTTATATTTAAAATACAAAGATTTGGGAATGTTATTAGATCTAAATCCTCAGGTGAACATAAAGTCCATCAACATAGAAAGACTTCGAAATTACATCAGATCACAGAGTTTTTTCCAGACTTCATCTCCTTAGGATTCTTAGGATCTTAGGAGTGAGAAACTTTGTGGCTTTTATTTATCTGAAGTCCACTGATCTTAAAGAACAATGTAAGTTCTGCTTCTTTGGCTAGGTTTTACCTGAAGAGGTACACTAGTATTAATATTGCATTAGAGAAAAATGATTGGTTTATTTGTGCAAAACCACTGGACTGCATGTGAACCACATAAAGTTCATTCAACTTGAGAAGGCTCAGATTAGGATAAACACTAAAAGTACTGGATCCCTCTCTGTAAATGTCTCCTGAGGAATCAACAATATGAAAACACAGATTTCATCACATAATTTATGCTGATTTTGGCTGCTCTTTTCATTTAAGATAATCTTCTTTTTAGTGCATGTGATTAAAGAGTTTGGTCATAATTCATAAAAATAATAAAATAATTATTACATCAGAAATTTAATGGGAGGTTTTTTAGGGTTTGTAACTGACTTATAAATTAATCAGCCAGCTTCAGCACCATTGATTTTTAAAATGTCTTACATAATAAAATCTTAATTTCATTTACAAGATTTCCCACAATTTATACAAATAATTGCATGTGAAGCTCTTATTCTGCATTCCTTCTTCATTCCTCCTCAAGACTTAACTCTGCCATGCTGCCAAAAATAATAGATTATCAATAAAGACTGACCATTGTTTAACTCAATATTTTTCTCGTCTTGGTACAATTTGAGGGGTTTTGGTATCTTAAAATAAGAGTATTCCGTTAACACACCTTCAAGTTTCTTAGTTCTGCTGTACTAGTTAGAGCTCAGCTGGCAAATGTGTGGGAAGCCTCGAAAGTTACAAAGCACAAAATATACCAAGCTCCAAAAAGCCAATTCCTGCAGAAGACAGCCTCTTAGTAACTGTTTTGTAAAACAGGACAAGGCTTTGGACACTCAAAGGATGAACAAGGAAGACTGGAAACAGTTTACTAGTGTTTCTTGTTAAACTAGCTTGCATTAATTTCATAGAAGTCACATGGCATGGGATTGAAGACTACCCACAGTCTAGTTCTCTGTACATTGTAGTTGTAATGCTTAAAACAACAGCATTTCCACTGTCACCTGAAGGAAAAAAAACCCCAGAATTCTAACCAAATAAAATATTTCATTCCAAGAAAAATAACAGAAACCAAACAAGTTGACTCAGTCATTTCCTCTGGAATTTGTTGCTTGATATCTGTCCTGCTTATTATTCTATATAATATTTTCTCTGAAAGAGGAGCTGTTTCTCAGGAGAACTTCAGTTAATAAAAGGAAAATATTTCACTGCAACATTGATAGTGTCATTTAGGAAGATGAACATAAAACAAGCAAAGAGTAAGCTGAGCAATTAACATAGCAGGGAAAAAGTGCATGGGAACGAAAAGAGAAATCTGGTTTAAGGTAAATCATTGAGAAACACTAACAAAACTGACATTGAAATGAGTTTTTCGGTCCATGCATCATAACATAATAAAAAAAAATTCTTTCAGGACAAAAATTATGCTACTGACCATTTTCAAACTTGTAGTCATATGGACCCTTATATAACTAAATCAACCCAATTTATCTAAAGACATGATTTCTGGAAGACCACCTATGCCACACTTAGAAGTGAATTAAGAGAAATCATAGAATGGTTTGGGTTGGAAGGGACCTTAAAGATCATCCAGTTCCAACCCCCCTGCCATGGGCAGGGACACTTCCCACTAGGTCAGGCTGTCCAAGGCCCCATCCAACCTGACCTTGGACACCTCCAGGGATGGGACAGCCACAGCTTCACTGGGCAACCTGTGCCAGTGACTCATCACTCTCATTGTGAAGAAATTCTTCCTTATGTCTAGCCTAAATCTGCCCCTCTCCAGTTTAGACTCATGTAAAAAATCAGATCAAAGTCACTTTAACTCTGGAACAGTTTGTGCACAAAATGTATCAATATAGTCCAACTGATATTTCTGGAATGATTGATTTATATTCCTATGTGTACCTGGTAGACAAAGCTCAGCAATTTAATTTAAGAGATGTAAACACCACCACGATTCCCAGGGTAGACAGCAACCCTAAAAGTGTACTCCAAATGGTTGTGACAGAGAAAAATAGATTTTTTTCATCGTTGCTCTTCCAGCTAGGACCGAAAGAATATTGATCCTCTCTCAGATTAACACTTCTTGGGACACTTGTTAAAATTGCAGTATTTTCCAGTGATCCAGAAAAGCTTCCTCAATTTATTAAAATGCAGCTGTCTAGCGTTCTAAAATCAGTATGAGAAAATAAACTCAATAACTATGGCCAGCCTGGTGGCATTTTTCCCTTTTCAGGTCATGAGTGTAAGAGCACAGGTGAGTGCTGCCGCTGACCTGTTATATCACCTAATCCTGGCTCTGGCAAACCCAGAGAGAAATAATAGTAAACAAGGCAGTCTGTAAGTGGCTCTAGAAATGACATCTTGTTTTCAAACAGTTTTCTTCGACTCATTAACAGTCAGGCACTACTACTACTGAAACTTATCATTATTACAAACACAAATGAGCTCAGTGTCCAAAAACAGAAACACCATTTTCCTTTTTTTTCTTTTGTTCCCCATTTCCCCCCTTCTTCCTTTTTTATTTTGTCTTTTTTTCCCCCCTTTTCCTTCCCCCCCTCCCATTTTCCTTTATTTTTCCTTTTTTTTCCCCCTTAATTTCATTTTGATGTGGCAAAGTGTTTTGATTACCTTTTTTTTTCCTTTTCTCCTAGAACCACAAATGGGCTCAGTGTCTGAAAGGATGTCTTTAGCAGGTTAAAACACAATAACTAAGTCCAACCCATAGAGACCAAATAGTAACAAGGAAAAAAATCCCAGAGAGAATGGAAAATAAAAATATTAGAATGTGGTATTTAAAACTGGATGTTAAAGGCCTCTTGTAAATGAGTGTACCAAATACTGACCAAGGATAAATTGTGGTTTACAAAAATGGTTTAAATAAAACAGAAAAAGGAACCACGCACAACCTGTGGAAGGTTCCTACCAGCTCAGCTGACCAGCAGTATAGGAGATAAGATCTTTTATATTTGGCTTTTGGACACCAGTGAAGCTACAGGTCTGATTGTAAAGGATTGCTTGTGAAAACAGAGGTCTTGATGCTAGTTTTTAAAATGTAGCAACTGTGCCCTTAAGCCTCATGACACAAGGGGTCTATCAGATTTCATTTCTCCTCTCTGACAGTGACCTAGAACCAGATACATCACTGAAAAGTGCCAGAAACCCCGAAGTGAGAAGTTATGGAACAGATAATGTGTTAGAAAAATGTTTTCCAAACCCCCATTAGTCACATAAGTGGCTGCACTGTGAAGTAGCATAGTTCATATTCCTATAAATATTGTGCTCTTTTTTTCCCTATGCTTTTATAGGTAACAACGTAATCCCGCATTTTCCCATTCTGCTTGAAAATATTTACTTCCTTTGTAAGTTCTGTTGAATTGCTGGCCACAAAAATATATTGTGTCAATGTATTCTACAACCTACTAGTCTGTTACCAAAAATTTCCCATCTTGAAATTTATAGACTAACCAAGTGCACAAAGTGCAAAAGTGCATACATACAAGATTTTTAAGAAGCATCATTGTAGCACAAATAATCTCAGATAACATCATTCTATATGTTATGCTTACCCTCTTTAAGACCATCTTGCACTTTTTTTCCATCATTCTTCACACTGAAGTGCCTCATTGTCTTCTTCCTAAATTATTCCCTCTGCCCATCTTTGAAATAGTTATACCTAAGCCATATCTTTTTAAAGGCAGAACAAACCAAAGACAGAGGAGTGGCCAATGCAGTTTAAGGGAGGATATGGATAGCTATGTTCTAACACCTTCTTTGCCCTTTTTAACTGTGGTTGTCCTTTGATTGTAGCATCAAGTTCCCAACAGTTACCCTCAGCTCTATCCTCCAGTGGAATAAAGGCAAGTTGTTTCCATGCATAAGTGGTTAATTTCTGTTCTTTTGTATATGTCAGTAAAAACAGAAACACTTCCAGTCTTTTAAAATTTATTTATTTATTTATTTAAACGCTTAGGATAACATCTTGGGCTGGGATTTTTCTGATGGTGATGCAAGAGACAGCAAAGGAATCTGGAAACTTTAGCCCCATCAGCTTCTGGGGAAGATGAGCCCAGCAGGGCTGCTTCCAGCCATATGAAGAGTTGTGCGTCTCCTACATCCCCAGGCCAAGGTTCATTCTCAGAGATACTTCCAGACAAGAGCAGAAAGACCACTTGCCTCAGGTCTTTTCTGCATTGCAAAAAAAGTGGCAGAGGAATGGTATGAACAGAAAGACAAAGCTGCAAAGGATTTTCTTGGTCACCCTGTTCAGTCCCTCTTCCCTGAGATAAGGGGTCTGTGCAGCACCCTTCATGAACTTATTACCATTCACCTTCAAATTAGAGTCTATCCATTATCTGGGGATGTTGGTTGACAGCTGGCTGAATACGAGCCAGCAATGTTCCCAGGTGGCTAAGAAGGCCAATAGCATCCTGGATTGTATCAGAAATAGTGTGGCCAGCAGGAGCAGGGAAGACGTCCTTCCTCTGTACTCAGAACCGGCGAGGCTGCATCTTGAATACTGCAGTTTTGGGGCCCTCAGTAAAAGGAAAACATTGAAGTGCTGCAGCATGTCCAGAGAAGGGCAACAAAGCTGGTGAAGGGTCTGGAGCACAGGTCTTATGAGGAATGGTTGAGGGAACTGAGGTAGTTTAGCCTGGAGAATAGGAGGCAGAGGAGAGACCTTATCACTGTCTAAAACTTCCTGAAAGGAGGTTGTGGTGAGGTGGGTGTTGGTCTCTTCTCCCAAGTAACAATCTACAGGATGAGAAGAAATGACCTCAAGTTGTGCCAGGGAAGGTTTAGATTTGATATTAGGAAAAAAATCCTCACTGAAAGGGTTATCGGGCACTGGAAAAGGCTGCCCAGGGAAGTGGTTGAGTCACCATCCCTGGAGATATTTAAAACATGTGTAGATATTGATATTGTTTAGTGGTAGGCAGGTATAATTGGACTCAATGATTGCAAAGGTCTTTTCCAGCCAAATTATTTTATTTTATCACGGCTGTAGCCCCAGTAGTCCCTGACATTAGGCACTTCCTGATTTCCAACCTAAGTCTAATATGCGCATCTGCTTGTGCCATTTTTGCCCCTCAATTTTCCTAGCTCTCATCCTTCTGCCATGTCCCTGGAACATTGCCTGCTGCCCACTCCTCACAACTAGCCCAACCTGTTGCCCATGGCCCCCTCCTCGAGGCCAGGCTGCTGCGTCATAGAATCATAGAATCATAAAATCATAGAATGGTTTGGGTTGGAAGGGACCTCAAAGAGCATTCAGTTCCAACCCCCCTGCCATGGGCACTTCCCACTAGATCAGGTTGCCCAAGTCCCCATCCAACCTGGCCTTGAACACCTCCAGGGATGGGGCAGCCACAGCTTCCCTGGGCAACCTAGGCCTCACCACCCTATATCATATGCCCGCACATCAATTATGAAGAATTTCTTACTAATATATAATCTAAATCTTCCCCCTTCCAATTTAAAGGCACTTCCCGTCCTATTGCTACATGCTCCTGTATAAAGTCCCACCCCAGCAATTTTGTGGGCCCACTTCAAGTACTGCAAGGCTGCTATAAGGTCTTCCCAGAGCCTTCTTTTCTCCAGGCTGAACAACCCCAACTCTCTCAGTCTGTCCTCATATGGGAGGTGCTCCAGTCCTCTGATCATCTCCATGGCCCTCCTCTGCACCAGTTCCAACAGCTCCATGTCCTTGTTATGTTCTGGATTGGACACAGTACACCAGACAAGGTCTCACAAGAGAATAATAGAGGGGCAGAATCACCTCCCTCGACCTGCTGGCCATGCTTCTTTTGATGCAGCCCAGGATACGGTTGACCTTCTGGGCTGCAAGTGCACATTGCTGGCTGAGAGAGCTGGGGCTGTTTTGCCTGGAGAAGAGAAGGCTGAGGGGAGACCTCATTGCTCCCTACAACTACCTAAAAGGAAGTTGTGGAGATGAGGGAGCTGGCCTCTTCTCCCAAGTGACAGGGGACAGGATGAGAGGAAATGGCCTCAAGCTCCACCAGGGCAGGTTCAGGCTGAACACTAGGAAAAAGCTCTTCACTGAAGGGTTCATTAGGCAATGGAAACGGCCTGCCCAGGGAGGTGGTTGACTTGCCTTCTGTGGAGGTGTTTAAGGTGCGGTTGGATGAGGTGCTGAGGGGCATGGTTTAGTATTTGATAGGAGTGGTTGGAGTTGATGATCCAGTGGGTCTTTTCCAAGCTGGTGATTCTATGATCTGTGCTGAACAGACATGTCTTCTTCTGGAATCCCCTCTGTTTGAAGCCTTTCTCCATCTCAAATGCAAGGTCAAGTAGAGCTGGAGCCAGTTCCAAAATAGCAAGAGTTTTGACTGTCATTAAGTTCACAATAACATTAGAACCAGTCCTTGGAAAGTAACTGCATATGCAGAAGATTTCTGGGAATGTTTATCCACGTGCACCTAAGTGTGAAACCCATTCTATCCCAGCTCTTGTCCCGCTGCACATGATGGATGGGGATCGCTCCCTCGCGTTGCTCAGGCTGGATAAAGCGTGCTTGCTTTCTGACACTCAAAAAGGAGCCTTAGAAAGTTTATTTCCGGGATTTTCGGTGTCCTCAGGTGCAGGACCCTGCGCTTGGCCCCGTCGAACCCCACGAGGCTCACACAGGCTGACTTCTCTAGCCCGTCCAGGCCCCTCCGGACGATCCCACGTCCTCGTACCGCGCCAGCCTCGCCGCTCGGCTCGCTGCAGCCGCTCTCCCCCAGCAGCCCCTTCGAACCCGGGCGGTGCCGGGGCGAGGCCGGTTCGGGCGCGGAACGCGGCGGCGCGGGGCGTGTTCCCAGCCGGGAGCGTCGGGCGCCTTGGAAACGGGCGGAAGCCAGGAGGGAGCGGCGGCCGAAGGATGCTGAGCGCCGAGCGGCTCGCGCTGCCGGGGACCGAGTACCTGGGTGAGCAGCGGGGGGGGGGGAGCGCCGCGTCCCTGTCCCTGTCACGGGAGCCGCCCCCTCCTCGGCGCTGTGCGAACGGCAGCCTCGTTTCATCCCAGCCTCTGAACACGAGCCAGCAGTGTGCTCAGGTGGCCAAGAAGGCCGATGGCATCTTGGCTAGGATCAGAAACGGCGTGACCAGCAGGTCCAGGGAGGTTATGCTCCCCCTGTACTCGGCACTGGTGAGACCGTTCCTTGAATACTGTGTTCAGTTCTGGGCCCCTCGCTACAAGGACATTGAGGCTCTGGAGCGTGTCCAGAGAAGAGCGATGAAGCTGATGAAGGGGCTGGAGAACAAGTCTTATGAGGGAGGAGTGGCTGAGGGAACTGGGGTTGTTTAACCTTGAGAATAGGAGGCTGAGGGAAGACCTCATTGCTCTTTGTAACTACCTGAAAGGAGGTTATAGAGAGGAGGGAGCTGTCCTCTTCTCCCAAGTGGCAGGTGATAGGACAAACAGGAGTGGCCTCAAGCTGTGCCATGGGAGGTTCAGATTGGAGATCAGGAAGATATTTTTCACAGAAAGGGTCATTGGGCACTGGAACAGGCTGCCCAGGGAGGTGGTTGAATCACCATTCCTGGAGGTATTTAAAAGATATGTAGATGAGGTGCTCAGGAACATGGTTTAGTGGCAGATAGGAATGGTTGGACTCGATGATACAAGAGGTCTGTTCTGACCTAGTGATTCTGTGATCAAAGAATCACAGAATGGTTTGGGTTGAAGGGACCTTAAAGCCCATCAAGTTTCGACCCCCCTGCCCTGTTCAGGGACACCTCCCACCAGACTAGGCTGCTCATCCAACCTGGCCTTGAACACTTCCAGCAATGGGGCATCCAGAGCTTCCCATGGCAACCTGTGCCAGAGCCTCCTCACCCTGAGTTTAGCCCAGTACCAACCTGTTTTGCTTGCAAGATGTATGTGAGCAGCCTTATTTTATGCTCATTTCCCAATACTGGAAGATGTTCTGTTGTAAGAAGTTTTGGACGTCAGTTTTAGTTCTGAAATAAGGCAATGTTGGTAATGTCTCCCATGTGGAATGGAAATCTTTTAACTTAAAAAGTGGGCACTCCCTTAGAGGTTACATCCTGGCTCTAACAGTTTGTTAGTGCTTGATGTACCAGGAAACTAAGGAGCAAAGTGATTCAGTGTTGATGTGTCAAATAAAAATAATTAGGATGGAGTAAAGTCAGTATGACTTCATTTAATTGCTAAAGAGAAGATGATTTACAAGGAGTAAGCATTTGGAATGTGTTCAAGACAGTATGTCACGGTGAATAACTCAATGAAAGCCATTCTAGACTTGACCTATCCAATAACCTCTATGTTTTCTGGAACATCTTTTAACCACAGCATCAACAATATCTTCAAAGACAAACAGACAGAGGATCTGTGGATCCCTTACTTCACTATCACAACCGACATCACTGCCTCCACAATGAGGGTCCACACAGATGGCTCCCTGTGGAGGTACGTCCGCACCAGCATGTCCCTCTCTGGGTACATGTCGCCCCTCTGCGACCCGAAGGATGGGCAACTCCTGATGGATGGAGGCTACATCAACAACCTGCCCACTGATGTTGCAAGGTCCATGGGTGTGAAGGTGGTGATTGCCATCCATGTGGGGAGCCGGGATGAGACAGACCTCACCAACTACGGCGACTGCTTGTCTGGCTGGTGGCTGCTCTGGAAGAGGTGGAATCCACTGGCCCAGAAAGTCAAGGTGCTGAACCTGGAAGAGGTCCAGACACAGCTTGCGTATGTGTGCTGTGTGCACGGCAGCTGGAGATGGTGAAGAACAGCAAATACTGCGAATACATCCAGTCTCCAATCGACTGCTACAGGACCCTGGACTTCAGGAAGTTTGATGAAATCTGTGAAGTGGGATATCAGCACAGGAAAACTGTGTTCAATGTCTGGAGCAGGAGCGGTGTTCTTGACAACATGCTGAGAAGACCTGCAGAAGACCTGCAAATCCAAGACAGGACGTGACCTGTCCTCCACCTCTTTTACAGACCTGGCAGAAATTTTGTTGCGGATCAAACCTGTGAAAGCACCCATGGCAGATGATTAGTCAGACTACCAGACCAAGTATGAGGAAGAAGTTCTGGACGAGAAGGATGATTATATCGATTTCATAAGCACCCATATTGAAGACGACTCTGACTTGGATGAAGACATGCAGATAAGAAAGTGCGTGAATCTCCCCACGGTGGATGGCCAGGCGGGCAGCATGGGAGAGCCAGGGTAGCACTCAGAAGAGTCTGATCTTTGCTGGCTGAGAGCTGTGTCCTGTTCCTACCTGTTAAATATTGAAAAAAGAAAACAAGATCTAGTTGAAATTAAAAAAGCTTTATTAAGCAAGGTTTCCTCCTTCTACAGGCACCGAACGGGGCATTCAGCTGCTGGCACTAAGCACAAATCCCCACGTCGTGCCCAGGTCCCTTCGGAGCTCAGGGCAGGGCTGGCTGTGTTTGCCATGCTTCTTTGTGCCAGTGCCAGTGGCTGTTGTTAATCCCTCTGAGCCTGGCAGAGGGAAATCCTGCTGGGAACGCTCAGTCAAACGCTACCTTGATTGTTGCTGCTGTACGTTGTGGTTGCTGTTTTTACTGCAAAGGCCCAAAGAACAACAGGATGTGATCCTGCCAACTATGCCAAAAAAGTCACAACCTGGACCCACAAGCCACATGCTCGTGTCTGGCCCTGACAGGGGGGAAAGTGGATTCGTTTTTCTGTTTGGCAATCCGGTGGCCAATAATGTCACTCCCAGGGTGAATATCAAACCAGTATTTATTTATGGCTCTCGCAGGCCTAAACACACCAAGATACTGGGGCACACAACAAAGACACGGGGTGGGAGGGGTATGCCACCACCCAAAGTTGAAGAAGTGAATCCCCCAAACAACCCAAGTCCCTAAGATCCAATCCAACATGCACGTCATGAGGTAATAGGGGAGAGAGAATGAGAAAGAAAGAGAAGGAAAGAAATCGCCACATCAAGCACAGCAAATGATCTTGGGAACACGTGTTCTACCATAATTTCACTGTCTCTGGTAAATCAAAATGGAATAGTACTAGAGAAACATTGCTGTCTTCCAGTATATAGATGACCTGTCTTACGGGAGGAGACTGAAAGAGCTTTGTTTATCATAGCAATACTGCCTGTAAGGGTGAATCTGACTGCGTGTTCTTTCACAACCATGACGGCAATAGAGAGATAAAGTATTTAAGCAAAGAAGTGATCCAGTTCCTCTTAGCCTAGAGTCTCCTTGTACTTTTGCTGCTAGTCTGTTGACTGGGTACTTTGTGCATGCCTGCATAACTGCAGTGCTATTCTGTGTTACAGAAACTCAAGGCAGCAGTAAGAGTTTGTTTAGTGCTCTGTTTGGAGTCATTCTCAGGAGATGTGCTTTGCTGAAGTTCTTGCTGGTTTCAGTGACATGTAGATACACCCTTTGGCTTTGTGCTACTCGTCATGCTATGTCAGCATTTTCAATTCATGCTTTAAATAGAAACACTGGTAACTTTTCCCCCTTGCTCTAGGCTGAAACTTGCAAAATTTCTTTTTTTTAAGGAGCCACCTTGGTTTTAGGTTCATTGTTTTTAATGAAATAAGTGGCTTAACTTTTAGTTGTGTGAAACTTGTCTCCTCAAAACCATCTAGAAAGCAGACTAAAAATTCTCGAAGTGTAAGAATAAACCACTTTTCTGTTTCACGTCTGAAGTTGAAAAATAAGACTTCTAAGAGATGTGCAAGATTGTTAGGTGCAATCAGCTTTATTAACTGACTTAGAGTGTGCTTCCTTTTTATCTCCATTCCACATGCTGATCTACCATTTCCTTTTAATTTTGTAAAACCTAAGTTATTTTGACATCAAGGTCAGAAAAAGACACCTATGAACATGTCAGGTTGAGCAATAAGTTGTAATAGTGCCTGTTCTGTTGATCACTTAGGATGTCTTTCTGTTTAGTTGCAGTATACTGTTGTCTATTAGAGGGGAAATAGTGTGTGCTGTATGATGAAATTGTAGTTATCTGTAAATGCAGCCAATTACAATGTTTTGTGCTGGTGAGACTCTTTAAATTATCAAACTGCTCACACATCTTACAGAGTTGTGTATTAGCAGTAGAAAATTTGGTTAAAACAAGCAAACAAAACCTCCAAACCCCACCTATCCCCTCCAAATATACACACCTCCACACACACTGCCATAAGATGCTTTTATGTTTTGTACATTGACCTGGAAATCTGAAATCACTGTGCCTTGGATTTGTTCTGTGGTATTCTTCAAAGTCTTGTAGTTGTCTGATGTGGGGTTGTAAGCAATTGTGTTAAGTTTCACTTTCTTTAATTTCATTTTGAAATTGTGTTGCCTCAGGCTGCCACGTAAAATATTCTCTCAGTCTCCCAGGTCAGATGGCACTGTCTTACCTGACCTTTTTTTCCCCTTTTTCAATTTCAAGAACAGACCAACAAATAAAATGATTGGTCAATATAACATTACATGCTGCACCTGTTTTTCCTCCCCCATTTTTTATCCTCTTTTTTTCCTTAATTTTATTTTGAAGTTGTGTTGCGCTACACTGCCACGTAAAATATTCTCCCAGTCTCCTGGGTCAGATGGCATTAGAAGGGACAGGGAGTCAATTGAGCATTCACTTAAGATGAAAAATAATTGCAAAGTTTTGGTACAGCAGAGTTGTCCTGATTTTTATTTTCTGGAATGTGTCTTACACCACAATGATTGTGAGAGAGTAGGTAGAAGAATGGAGATGACTGAAAGTCAGTGAATAGGAAGGGAGATGAGGCCTGCATAGTTCGCGTGAAGGCTATGGTGGATATGATGTAACAAGCAGGACATTTTAAACAGTATTTTCACTGAATAAACTACATTTAGCATTTGGGGATAGTGTTGAAAATGTGTTGCTCATTTGATGAATGAGGCTGGAATTACAGTAGGCAAAATGAGGCCTGTTTGAGACACTTTTCCATGCTTTCCTCATTATGGTTTAATAACTGGTGATTGCTCAGTTATTTATAGCAGGCAGTGGAGCTCTTGGTGTATTGTTCTGCAGCTGCCTTCTGAAGCTTCAAATTGTATTCTCTGCACCCCTTTCCTGTTATGGAGAAAAAGCAGTATATTATTGCAAATTTCTGAACTTTTTATTTTTATCTGGATTCTCAGTCCTTCTACTCCTTGACTCCAACCTGCTTTCTTTTCTTCCTTTGCCAATGTAAGGAATGTAAGAACACAAATATTCTTAGAGAAGTGCCTTATCAGTAAAGCATGGGGCTATGAAGTGCCAGAAACATGTTTCCTTATTTCTCTCTTAAGTAGTCTCAGGCTTCGTGATTAGAAAGAACAATCACGACATCCATTCTTTTACAAAACTGAATCGCTCCCAGCTGAGAACCTCACCTGGGGTTTACTCTTTTTTTTTTCCCCCATAATTTTATTTCTTTCTCTGTCATGCAAATAGGGCAACTATAGTGTGGAAGATAAACTGCTTCCTCATGGACGTGTAAGAGCTTGCTCAAAGAAATGTTAGATGTGTTCAAATCCCCTTAGACTCAGACTAGTGCTTTCTTCAAAAGATGGAGGACTCATCCTCAAACTTGCTGTTGCACTGCAAGACTTCCACCTTAACTTGAAAGGCAATGAGTGAAATCTGATTGTGATTTAGGCAGATTTGCAGAACAGGAAAGTGTACAGACCCTCTGCAGTTGAATATGAGTGGGTAAAGAACCATTAGGCCACTTAATGACAAGCTAGGATAACAATTACTCCCACGTTGTTAATAATACAGTGCATGAATTCAGAATATATATTTAAAAAGATAGTTCAACAATTTTGCATTTGTGAGGTGGTGATTTCTGGCAGCTATACAATGTCTTGCAGGAAGTGGTCAGCTGGAGGGCTTGGACTCAGTCTGCTCAGGAGACCTAGCTAGAAGAGTACTACATCATGATTCGTGATTAATGCTGATTAGTTTTTAGAAACAAATTTTCAGTTATGGTCTGGATCCAATTATAAACTGAAATGTTTCTTACATTTTTTGTTGAAAGTGGCTTTGAAACTGTGAACATAGGAAACACAACTTAGTTGTGCTGAGTGGCCACTTAAGTGTGTCTTAAGTCACAGTGCTTGTCTCGCATCATAGTGTTAGCTCTGGTATGACAAGGTGTACTTGTACCTGATTACGTGTTTTGTCCTTCAAGAAAAACCCATGTATTATTGAGAGTTAATAGGAAATTACACTGTGAAGCTATGCAAAGCTGGAAGGAACTACAGTAATTTAGCTTTTAGGTTCATTGTTTTGTTTACATACTCCTCTTGCTCAGGCTATACCTTAGCAATATCTGAAAAGATTAAATCCCTGATGATATCTGGAAAGATTAAAGAGAGCATCCTGAAAGACCATTAATGCTGGAAAAAATTCCAGGCTTTACATGATTTTGTTCTTGCAGTTTGTATCCTTAGTAATCCCCTCTTCCTTTATTATTTTGGTAATATTTGCATGAAATGGATTATATATTACTATAGAGGTGCCTTTCCAATGTCCATAATAAAGTAGTGTCCCTAGTTAAGCTCCAGTTTAGAATAAATTCTCAAAGGGTATTTATCTGTTGCTTTATATGCTCTCAGACATTTTAAAAATGCCAGAAATATTCCAAATATATTAAAGCTTGTTATGCTCTTGAGCTTCTGATAACTGAAGTGAGTCATAATGTTAATTGCATCAAATAGTGTGTATTTTCAGCACTTCAGTTGAGGAGGTGGCAAATACTTTAAAAAAGATGGTCTGATTATCCAGGAACTCCAATTCCTGATTTTTCAACATATTGAGTCGTGCCAGGAATGAACCAGCCCTCTTATATGCATACAGTACAAATTGTTTTGGTAGACAGCTTATATTCCAGAGGTCATCTCATGAAGAGCTGAGCAATAATGTAGCTAGCTGATTTGATAATAATTTGGTAAATAAAGGCTTAAACCTCTTATATAGGGCTCTGTTCTGGTGCTTCTTTAAACAGGTTATGTGATATGTGTTTTACCATCCAATACCAATTTATTCCAATCATACTCTTTCTTCAGGTCATTTGGCACACTTTATTTTCCTTTTGCAGCATCTACGGTATTTTTATTGCACCTCCTGACCATCCCATGTTTGCTGTATCTTGCAAGTATGACAGGCAGTATCACTTCTTGGTAAGTGTGCTGATATACTCCTGATCAGTTTTTCTCCTCTGCCTTTGGAAAAGGCAAACTTGTTGGAAAGAGAAGCTCCTTAACAGTGTAGCATTAGAGAGACGAATCTAAGTCATAAAAAAAGGGAAACTGATATGCAAAAACAGTATGGCTAACATGATTGTGTGCCAGTTTGTGCTGAAATATAACTGACACAGATAGTACAGTGGCACTTCCAAGGTCTTGTTCCTCTTTGTTCCTGAGCACTGCTGATAATAAAAATATATACAATATCACTACTTAAAGATATCTATTTCCTTCCTTCTTCTTGAGTTTTTGGCTTTGAGAGTGTCAGTGCATATATTTTGTTTCATGCAGGGGTATTAATTGCATTACATTTTCCTGTTCCTTCAAGATTTTTCAATTATAAATGCTTGTTCATACAATATTTGTAATTAAACTTAAGAATTTGTGGATTGTTCTCATTAGAAGATTGAAACAAGTCATTCAATGGCTTATAAAAGGACTGTTTTTACAAGTTTAAATACACAAGCAAAATGATGGCTAAATGGAATTAGTTGTGATTGTCTAACCTGTTGTAGTGAAGTCTGCAGAGACTGTGGATTGATTGTGGATGTAACCCTCGTTTTGCCTTTTACTTGTAAGCTGTAGGAGACTTCTATGACTTGGTCTGGCCATGCTTGACTTGAACAGCCACTGTTCACCTCTGAACTTGGTTCTGAGCAAAAAGTGCATTAATCCCAAAGTTCATTTTAAACGTTGAGTGTGTGGGTGATGGTGGGTGTGAGAACAAGACTGTGGTGATAATCTTATCAGAGGCCATTCTCTCAAATGCTGCAATAACCACCTTTGGAGGAGCTGTACTGTATGTATTGCTACTAATGGGACAGAGGCTCTAAGTAAGTGTAACATCACCATTAATGGTTTAAGGATTAAGATATTCTGTGAAAAGGTGTTTACTTAACATGAGGTTGTGGGCTGCCCAAACACTCCTCTGTGAACTCATTCTGTCAGATCCTTCTCTGAAAGCTGCATGGTAGTTCTTAAACCTGACGGCAAAGAGTAGCATCTACAAAATGAGTGTGGTAGGCACACTTAGTGTTTGGGGTCATTGCATGGGTTTTCAGGGAAGAGTTTAGCAATTATGTGTAGCATTGTAAAGTTTTGTAGGATGCAGGAGGAGAGCCTTTGTTGCAATAAGCCATAAACAAATAAATGCTGAGGATCATAAGCTGTTGTAGTATCTCCAGTGTGGAAGTTACACTATGCTGGAATTCTGTCAGGGAGAAAATTAATAGAGATAGCAAGCTGTAATAACACAGTTATGTGAGTATTTGGGCTTTACATCCTGATTTGGACTTGCTGCCTTCTTTTTGAGTCATAGTTTGCAATAATATGAGCAGCATGGATACCAATACACTGTTATCTCCTTGAATAGAATCATAGAATCATAGAATCACCATAGAATCCAACCATTCCCACCAGTCTCTAAACCATGCCCCTCAGTACCTCATCCACCTGCACCTTAAACACCTCCACAGAAGGCAAACCAACCACTTCCCTGGGAAGACCATTCCATTGCCTAATGACCCTTTCAGTGAAGATTTTTTCCTAGTGTCCAGCGTGAACCTGCCCTGGTGGAGCTTGAGGCCATTTCCTTTCGTCCTGTCCCCTGTCACTTGGGAGAAGAGGCCAGCTCCCTCCTCTCCACAACCTCCTTTCACGTAGTTGTGCAGGGCAATAAGGTCTCCCCTCAGCCTCCTCTTCTCCAGGCTAAACAACCTCAGCTGTCATTCGCTCCTCATAAGACTTGTTCTCCAGCCCCTTCACCAGCTTTGTCGCTCTTCTCTGGACACACTCCAGAGAAGTTTCAAAAACTTTTAAAATGTAAAGATAATCTCATTTGTTTTGCACAGGACCCCATGCATTTTTAACTCTACTTGCCTAAACAGTTAATGTTCCAGTATGGTTCAAGTGTTTGTCATGGAAAGCACCATTTGTGTAAATTATGGAACTACTATGTTGGTATAACCAGACTGCTGGCATTTTGTTTGTCCTCTCTTGCCTGCTAGAACCTGTCTGCAAATTAAATTTTGTTGTTTTTTCCTCCTTGGTTTTCCCTCCTAGTTTTCCCTTCTTTTGTTTTCCCTTTATTTTTTACTCTTTCTCCTCTCCCCTGCTTTTTTCTTCCCCTTCCCCCCTTTTCTCTTCTTCCCCTTCCCCCTCTTTTCTCTTCTTCCCCTTCCCCCTCTTTTCTCTTCTTCCCCTTCCCCCTCTTTTCTCTTCTTCCCCTTCCCCCTCTTTTCTCTTCTTCCCCTTCCCCCTCTTTTCTCTTCTTCCCCTTCCCCCTCTTTTCTCTTCTTCCCCTTCCCCCTCTTTTCTCTTCTTCCCCTTCCCCCTCTTTTCTCTTCTTCCCCTTCCCCCTCTTTTCTCTTCTTCCCCTTCCCCCTCTTTTCTCTTCTTCCCCTTCCCCCTCTTTTCTCTTCTTCCCCTTCCCCCTCTTTTCTCTTCTTCCCCTTCCCCCTCTTTTCTCTTCTTCCCCTTCCCCCTCTTTTCTCTTCTTTTCCTCCCCCTGCTTTTTTTTCTTCTTTTTTTTTCACCCCCTTTTTTTCTTCCTTTTTTCTCTTAATTTCATTTTGAAGTTGTATTGCCCCAGGCTGCCATGTAAATTATCCTCTCAGTCTCCCAGGTCAGATGGCACAGTCTTCCCTGACCCTGTTTTCCCTATTTTCCTTTTCAATATCAAGAGCAGACCAACAAATAAAATGAGTGGCCAAAATAACATTATATGCTACTTGGTGCATTACTTTTTTATTCCCCCCCTCTTTTTTTTCCCTAGGACCAGACTCTTGACATTTCATTTTGCCTCTCTGGGCTGCTAGAAGCTGTCTGTGAATTAAATTTTATTCTATGGCTTTTCTGTGTAGGGTAGAGTTCGTTGGGTTATAAAGCATTCTGCTTATACTGTTCCATGGAACTGGGCAGCTAGTGAACAGGAAGCCAGAACTGGAATTTGGTTTGGTAGTGTGAACTGTGCTACCTGGAAGACAGCATAGCAGCCAAAGAGCCAAAGAGCCAAAGAGAAAGACTTCTCAAAGAGACTGCAAGTGCTAATTTCTTTCTGCTTCTTTGCTCACCAGTTTCTTACTTTCCCTTGCCTCTACCTACCTTCTGGGAAATATGGAGAGAGGTTCTTTGCCAGGTTCCTTAGGCCATGCAACAAAACGCTTAACAAAAATACCTGTATACCAGCAACTGTAATCAGCAGTGACCCATATATTTTTGTGTACATTTTTCAGTGTGGCTGCAGTTTCTGAAATTCTGTGTTGAAAGTTAGTTTATTTGCAAGGGGTAAACTCAAGGGTATTTGTTATAGAGGTTAACCACATTGTGGGACCAGCACTGTGGGATCATGCCTGTCTATTCCCATAGGTGTCTAGCGGGGAGGTTAGTGACTCTAAAGGAGCAAAATAACAAAAATACGTTTCATTGATAGGGGCTGTTCTGTGAAAGGGGTGTGTGCTTTCCTGCAAAATTTTGAGAATGGCTTTGTAGTTGAGCAGAAGTTTATTGCAGGCTGAGTTGAGCAGGAGCCTGTCTGCTAGTCCTGTTTCCTAGCTTATTCTGGTACTGCTCACAGCTCAGGAGGAGCCTGGGAAGATGATTTCTGAGTGTAAGATGGGCTGCATAATGAAGAGGGAAGAAGGATGGGCTGAAATAAAGTTACCCAGTTGCTGTTATTTAAGTCCGTGACTGTGCTGCACGACTCATTCCTCCCTCAGGGGACACAGGTGTGCAGAGCTCTTTCTTTAATCACTCACATAAATTAAATTTATTCCTTCGCATTAAAATAATTAAATAAAACTACACCCTGTATCTTTTAGTGCCAGATAATATCTTTGAACTTTTGGCTCACCGTTTTGCTATCAGCTGCAAGGTATTTTCCAGGGTGTGCTTAACCAATTCTACCGTTGTCCTGAAAAGTGTTCGAGGCAGAGAAATCCCCTGATAGCAATCAATGTTCATACATACTTTGGATCACTGTATCCACTGGGAATAATCATTTCCAGACCTCTCTTGAAGTCCACTTGCCCCACACTAAGATGAAAGGGACTTACATGCTGTGAATCAAGTGGCACAGACTTGATGCTTACCAGGATATTAAGCACAAATTAAAATGGTTTGAAGAATATTGATGTGGGCCTGAGGTTGGTCAGTTGCTGGTGAAGGCAGGATGCTGCCATGTCTGGAGCAGATTGATGAGGAGCAAGAGCAGCCTTTGCCTTTCCTATGTCCCCTGAGGGTTTTTTCCTGCTCTTTTTGGGACACGACACTACTTGCAAAGGTGCAGTAGCATACGTGTTTAGATGGAGGTGTGTTCTCTGGGAACAGGGTTTGTGTGCTTTCCAGGTTAGGAATGATTTTCCTGGGTTCCTTGTGACTTGTCTTCTCTATTCTTGAGCTTGTAGGTTTGAAAAGTCTACTTCTTGGTACCTGGCGCATCACCCCAGACTCGGCTCTTTGTTGTTCCAACTTGGTTTCTAGCCAAAAACATTGCAGGGGCTCAGTGGCAAATCTGTGCTGCTTCCTCCCTGGCAAATGCTTAATTTATACAATCTGCCCCCTGTAGAAAGAGCAAAATTATTTGTCTTGCACCAAACTGTCGTTACCCAGGAGTCTTATGAGTGGGGTTGGGTACTGACAGATACATCATTTCTGAAATTTCCCTGTGTTTGGTTTAGGCAGTTGTTTGAGATTGACTTTTGAGCAATATGACTCTCTCTTGGCATTGAGATCTGTTCCCCACCTGCCACTCCAAGAATGTTCACTGATGCTTGCGTGGAAACAGATGTACTTTTGTTTACACCCTTAGGTGCACATTTTTAGAAAAAGTCTTTACAGAACAGCTTTAAAGCTAATTAGCTTTGGTAAGTAAGAGAGGTCAAGGAACACCCAAAGCTCTACAACAGCCCCATTGATGTGACATTGACAATCTGTATGGGAAAACTGGTTTTGACTCAGAACAGAGATCACAAGTTCCTGCTGAATAAACGTCTTCCAGCAACGCTTCCAATGTTTTCCTTTGCCTCTTCCTTCACTTCCAGAATCACAGGGGATTTTAAAAAAGGGTCAGCACTGCTAATGACTAACTCTGTGTAGCCAGGAAATAAAGCATGATTTAGGTCATGAATTTTACTATTTGTGTCTGGGAGAATGAAATCTCTACTCTCTTTATTGAGGGAGCAAATGCTCGTTGGCTTGTTGTGTAAGGTACACAACCAGACTGGTCTGGCTCTGGGCTTTACAGGCCCCTTGTATTCTAATCTCTGTCTCTTACTGTCTTTTATTTGCAGCTCAAAGACATGTCCTCACATATATGGAGGATGCCGTGAGCCAGCTGCTGGAGAACAGAGAAGATATTAGTCAGTATGGCATTGCCAGGTTCTTCACTGAGTAGTAAGTATATCAGGATGCTGCCAATAGGGCCAGCCTGAGGGGGGCTTTTGGAAGCAGGCAGGGTACATGGAGAATGGAGCTGGGCAAATGCTGATTGTGTTATGAATGCTGGATTTCACTGGGTTAGCCAAGGACTGCCTGAGCATGTTTCAGAAACGTGCGTGGGTTTTGTACAGTTCAGTACCTCTTCTATTACAAACATTCACGTGAAGCAGTCACTTTGGAGAACAGACCTTTTAAAAGCATATAGAAAACCAAATCTGCTTGCCTTAATTAGGGGTGTTAGTATCACAAGCAGAGGCTGCTGCTGGTTCCAGCAGCACTCATTCTTCCTTTTTCTGAGTATGAATTTGAACTGTTTTGTCTCTTTGCATGATTGTTGTCCTGTTGAATGCTTTAATAAAACACCTCTTCTGCCCTTACCTGCATAAGTCCTTACATAATGAACGTAATAATTAGCACAAATACTCCCTGCTTACTAATTGGGAAAGACTTTTTTTGGGGGAAAGGTTGTGTGCTGCTCTTTAGTAGTGTTGTTGACTCAGCCAACTGCTCTGTTTTGCCAACTTAATGATGTCTTGCACAATGTCTAAAACTCTTCCAAGCAGCTTCATTAAAGATCTATTGGTAATATGTGTGCTTTCAGTGGTTTCTGCCTTTTGATGGCCATTTGAAAATCTTTGCTTGTTTACTTCCTTTCCTGTTATCCTTTTCTGAAGCAAATAAGTATGCAGAGTATTTCACAATAGTCTCTATACCACAGCAGCAGCAGAAGATCTCAAAATGTAGGAGTAGCTTGCTTTCTCAGTTGATAACCATTTAAGTTTTTTGGTGATGGAACATTTTCAACTTGTAAACAACTGAGATTCTCACTGGTAAATGAACAACAAAGATAAATACTGCAGCAAATTTGAGGGGAAATTCTTAAAGCTTTGACCAGCTTGAGAGAAAGTAAAATATGGGCCATCTTGCTACATCTGACATATGACAGGTCTCTTAGGTAGTTGGCACTATGATAAGAAAAAATAGGGTTTTTTTTCTCAACAAAGTACTTCCAACTTTCACTTCATATGTTTCATCCATATTGCAAACTCTGGGAGACCCATGCAAAATGGCATAAAGGCACTTCTATTAGAAGAATCAAATAGCATATCAAGGCTGATCATTTTTACTGTTAACCTCTCTCTGTAGCTTAGTGTAACTAGAATGAATACTGACCTTAAAACACCTCAGAAATCTGTTTTAGAAGCAGATAATACTTAGTACTACATCAATTTTACAAGAAGATTGTTATTTTTTTGTCATTTATGGAGTATCTTAAACTCTCAAAATGCATTCCATATTCATAGACTACCAAAGTTAAAAAAATGCATGATACAGGAATGAAACTCTTAACTATACAAACAAATGAAGAGTGCATTTCCATGTTCAGAGCAAGTTGCAGTGGTCATTTTTAAGTGAGGGTTGCAGAGAATTAATCAGTTAGAATAGGTATCGGGGACAAATGAATGTACAACCTGAACACTTGACATGACTGGGAGTCATGATGCTCTGCTTGATAGAGGTGAGTTTCCACAGACAGTAATACTGACATTAGCCAGCTGAACAAATAAGTCAGTAAACAAGAGCTTATAAAAGATAATGAACATGACTAACAATGGCCTCCACCCACCAACAGAGTTTCTTTACCAGGGTTGAAGGCAAGGTAGCTCTGAAATACCCAGCTGAAATCGTCATTCATGTATCTTTACAGATGGGATTTGGTTTGCACCTGCTTTCAAGCCAACACCTCAGGCCCTATTCTAAACTTCTGATCATATATACTTAAAAAATTAAGTGGTGAGCAAAGACATCTCCCAGGCTTTTTGAAACTGCTTGCTTTGCTTCTCAATAGTATTTCTTCATTATAACATGATAATAATACACCTTCTTTTCACTTCCTATTCCTCTTCTGCCTTTGAAAGAATAAGTAGTAGGTTAAGATCATTATAGCTAGCAAAACTCTCACCATACAGCACGATCCTCTGACTGAATCAGGTGCTGGAGATCATGCTTTCCCATTTATTTCCAAAGTAAGATGTGAATTTCTACCATGCCTTTCTGTGTACACTGAGTGTTCTGTGGAGCCTCTGATTTCTTGAAAGACAGGAAAAGACTGCATGTTCATTTTTTGTGTAAGTAATACAGAACTCATTCTCTTACTTTTTATTATTTTCTTTTTATAGTATGTCTGGAGTTTGCCAGATCAAACTCTGTCCCTGTACCAGCACAAACAAGGTTAGTAATTTCAAGAGCTGTGAAACTTAATATTTGAAATGCGGAATTCTTTATTTAAAGTGGAGAATAAAAGATCAGCAATATGGTTGTGGGTAGACTCAGAAACAAAGTTTCCTGTTATGACAGTGTCATAGGTTCTGGCTCCCAGAGCTTAGTGGTGAGCTCTCGCTGCCTGGTAGATTTCTGTTCATCTACACAATTGTCAACATTTGTTCAGGCTGTGCTTTGAAGACTGCACTGGCTTTGTGTTGCTCTGCCAAGCAAATAAGCTTGATCTTGATTTTTATCTTTAATCTCAGTATGTTTGGACTCAAAGATAACTTATTATAATCCAGAAGGTTTGTGTACACTCTCCTGGTGTTTTTCTTGTTCCAGGTTATTCTGAGAGGATTTGTATGTACATATTTTTAAGTACGGTGCAATGATTTGAAATGAAGAGGTTTGGTGTTAGGGTGCCCAGTTTTTCACATCGTACTTTCCCTGTTTATGCTCACTTAAGCACAGGGTTTAGAAAGCTAGGGATAAAATAGTGATGTCTGTAACTTTTCAGAAATGATGAAGTTAACGTGTCAAGGATGGGTGTTAGAAACTCTCCAAACTCTTCTCAAGGGGCACACTTTTCAAGAGAGTGGTGTTGTGTGAACCTCTGCTGCTGGTTTCATCACTGAAGAGCAATCGTGGCCTTTCCATCATGCATTGTGATGCTCCACCTCTCCATGAGTGACTTCAGATCTTTGTGAGAGTTACAGCAACTATTTTTGTGGGTAATTAAGAAATTTTTTTTGGGGTTTAGCTAACCTGAGTGAAATTTCAGTTGATCTACTTGAAGGAAGGAAGACTCTACAGAGGGATCTGGACAGGCTGGATCAAAAGGCCCAGGTAAATTGTATGAGGTTTATAAAAGTCAAGGGCCAGATCCTGCACTGGGTGTGTATTCCACTGCTATCCACAGCTTAGCTCCACGGTTGCTGATTGGAGAGGGCTGATCCTCATCTCTGCAGTTGTCCTTCCAGAGTCTTTCTAGTTTTCGTGGATATTCTTTCTCCTACTTTATTCCATTGCTCATTTATCCCCATTATATGGACATCTGCTTTCAATCTTAGGAGCTCCTCGAGGCTTCCTTCATCAGACCTGCTCCTGACTCTCGAGGTAATAGGGATCAATCACCCTTCTGCCAATTAATTCACATCTTTTAGCTAAATGAATAAAATTATGCCTCTCTTAGGCCTAGTCTTGGTTTTATAGATATGCTGAAATGCTACTGGTATTTGCTCATTATAAACCAAAGAGGTCTCTGCTAATTTTTTTTAATCTCCTTAAGATACAGATTCTTGAAAGCCCTCTGTATAGTTACACACTAATGCTTCTTTATTACTTCTTCCAGCCTTAACTTCTGTGCCAACTTATCTTAAAGGGACATGTTCCTCCTATTCAATATTTATCATCCTGTTTTCTTGATCTTTCCTATACTGAAGAAAACCAGGGCCCCCATGCTAATGCATTTGATCACACAGAGGGAATGTACATATCATCCCACTATATTTTCTGGGATCTTAAAGGGAGTCTGTGTGGTTTTTCTTCACTTCAGATAGAAGAAGAAGCAAAACAAATTTTGACAGGGAGACTTCCTACTAGTAATTTTTTGCTTCTCTTCTGGGCTAACCCTTTGCTGAAACTTTCTTCCAGTTTGCAGGTAGATGCGCTACTCTATTCAAGACTCTTTGGAAAGCTCAGAAATATTAACCAGTCATAACTTACGTCAGACAGGAAACACTTTTTCTTATCAGTTTTACAGCTTATTTGATAAACCAAACTGGAGACACAGGAAAAGGTGCTTTTTTTTTTTTTCCTGGTCTGTGTTCTCGCAAAGCACTTTTTTCTTTTGTTTCTGGTGAAATGTCTCCCTGACCACCTTCCAGCTGGAGCATGATTGAGAAGGACATCCTGCTTTTAGCTTGCAGATGCATCGCTACTTCTGCTGGGCTCTGCAAAGTCACGTCCAAAACCCAGTTTTTCTGTAAAGGGTATTTCTGCTGCCTCTAACTTGAGCTGCCCCTGCTGTATCTTATGTGATAGTTTGATAGTATTTATTGAAGAAAGTGTTTGTGGTATGTGTGTTTGGGGGTGTTGGATACTGCTTTTAGGTCTGTTGTGTGCCTTCCACTTCAGACCTGCACTGTGTAGAGGCCTATTTTGTACAAAGGAACATTTGCTTTGTTCAGAGTAACAGGACTATCGTGGTGAGAAGTATCAACTGCTAGCAATGAAATAGCTCGTTTTCTCTTGCTGTCTGGATTGGCTTGAACAATTTATTTAACTCATTCCTTAGGGACAAATATGATAGCACTCTCTCAGCTTTCTCTGGCAATAGCAGCGAACACAGGCTTTGGTATGAGAAAAACTTTTGCCTTGTTTAGCCCTGTACTGCTGTACAACAGTAGCTAAATAAATCTGTAGAGAAAATTGTAGCCTTCTTTTAAAATGGTCTCAGTGCCCTGGAGGGGAAGAAGCGGGGGAAGGGCCAGGAATGGGACAGATGGGATGCCCATGAGAAATAAGCCACTCACTGTAGACAACCTTAATTGGCAACTGGAAATAAGCGGAATTATCTGCTTATAAAGAAGAGAAATTCCTGATGCTAGCTTAGATCCAACAGTTTTTTTTTGTGTGTCTGTATATGTAGGTCTTATCATTGTCATCGTCTTGCTGTCATCTGCTCTGCATCTTTCTGCTTTTTACAGTAACTTGTTCTGTCTTGTTTGCAAGGATAGTGTAAGCTCTTCAAGACAGAAATAATATTGTACTGCATGTATTTTACAGCATCTAGCATTATGGGAGGTTGTCTCCATGTTTTGTACAGTTGCTGTATAAACAGCAAAAGTAGCAGAGAGAAAGTACTTAGGGTTTTGACAGGTTGTGCCAGATTCCCTTTCTGGGAGATGGATCTGTTAATTAGAATTTTTCTGTAAGACTGTTTGGGGAAGGGGGACTGGTTGGTGGTTTTTTTAAGTGTTATTTTGTGTGTATTTGCTTCGAGCAACTCAGTAGCGATTGGGAAGTAACAGTGCTTTGAGGTTTTCACGGAAAATGCTTATATTCTTCTGATACAATCGTATGAGCAATTGCAAAAACGAAAAATAATTAAAAATTCACATGTTCTTCAAATACTCTCGGGATTCCTTCCTGTCTTCTGTTCTAGATGAAATTATGACACTCAACGCAAGACTGCACTGAGCCATGTGATCAATATGAAGGTGCTGCTGTCCATGACCTAGCTGTGAAGCCCCTTTGGGCTGAAAATCTCAGCTAGGATAACGTGCTTGGTGGTTCCTGACAGGGTGTTGCTGGGAATTCCTCGATCCCTAGGGCACTGAATGAGTGCTGTCTGCCTCTCCTTAGCACTTCAGTTATCAGTGCAAAGAGAATGAATATATGCACTCAGACTTAGCACTTGTGCCAGAGGCTCTGAGGAGTAGATTGTGCAGCTAGTGTGAATAAGTTGAGATGAGAAGGGCATTTTCAAAGTCTTTCTCTCCACAGAGTAGATGGATTTGCCAGACTGAATTTCTTGATAAATATTTATAAGGAACCTGTAAGAGTTGCATATTTCTCTACTTAGAATGTTGATAATGGACACAAAGCCTCTCTGTTAAAGTCCGTTTGTTGCCTTCTAGTGTAACCACTACAGAGAAGACTTGTCAGGATGGCAAAGTCTCTTCCTTGTAATGAATTTTCTCCAACCTATATTATAAGTGGGATTTCAGTAGTCTCTGCTTCTGCTCTGCATGGGGCATGCGTTTTGTATGAGAGCCATGGAAGATTTGGGGTTTACAGATAACTTGCTTTATTTGTGATTAAAATTATGTTTATTTTGTCCAGAACCTGTAGATCTGCTACTTGAAGCGTTATGTTTTTAGTATAGAATTGCTTGACAGCTGAAACAGTATTGGTATCTTTGTCTGACAGGCAAAATCTATAAATTCCTGAATTTCCCAGAGTTGAATACAAACATCACAACAAACTGTAGCCTGACAAATATACTGATTTAGGGGAAAAAATGCAGATATTAATGGAAATAATACACCGGTTCCCACTGTAGTTTGTACACGGTGCCCATGTATTAGAAAATGTAGTGTTTCTTCCCAAGAATCTTGCAGATGAGCGGATGTTCAGATGAATCCAAATCTTCACAAAGAAATATGGGGCAGTAAGAAGGTAAAGAGACTTTTTGGTAGGCAGAACAATCTCAGAAGGCTCTAGCCAAAGGAGTAACATAGAATTGAACATGGAAGACACTGTTTATCATTGATGCTGTGTATGAAAAATACCCTGTTCAGGAAACTTGTATTGTTTTGGCAACAGAAAAATCTGAAGAACTTGCTGGGATGTATGAATGTAAGCACTTAATATCAGCATCTTGTTGGCATGGGTGGTTGTCTGTAGGTAGCTTTTCACTTATACACTGACTTGAGCTGCACTGTGCACTTGCTATTTGAAGAGAGGCAATCACAACTTTTCTATGCAGTGTGGTCAGGTTATGATGCTTATACCATATTTTCACTGATGTTGCAGTGCAGTCTCTGCCCACTTCTTTTCTATTCCTTTACATGATGGGAATTCCATCTTTACTTAAGTGGACTGACTACCTTATGTAACCCTAAGTAGTTGGGTATATTTTATTCCTTCTTACAGCCTTGAATGTTGCTATGCATGACATTTGCCATGAAGTTGATCTTGTTTTAATGATAGCGGAAGCCAGTGATGAATATGCAGTGTTGATAGCTAATAACACTGAAAACCAGGTGTTTAAACTTTTCCAAAAGCTGAAGTCCAGAAACCTGGCAAATGGTACAAGGCTCAGGACTAGATGTGTCTGAGTTTACTGAGTTTATGTGATTACTCTGGGCTAGAGTTGAATATACTGTCCTCTCTCTAGTTTGCGTTCATTACTCCAGCATAATTCTGTTTATGCTTCCTATTTTTTATTGCTTTTCATCATGGTTATTAATGTTTCTAGTACAAATTTGGAGATGTATTCATGACTCCAGCTGGAAGTTAAAATCAGACTTTGTGACAGACTTCAAATGTGGAAATTGGTTCTTGAATCAAGCCTGGATAATTTAGGGAGAGAGGGAAGAAGAAAAAGACAAAATCATGGGGTTTGCTGAAAATTGATCTCTCTGATCTCAATTAGAAGGGAATAAGAAGTAATTTTTGTGGTTATACATGTTTGTGATGCAGTTTCCCTGTTCCCCAGTCCATTCCACTGTCTGCATTTGGCACTACAGCAAAATAGATACTCAAGTTACTGCAGTTCTAAGAAAATCTTTACAGAGCCTCCTGAATGCATGTTCTTTGTGGTTATTTTGCCATAACCCATTTCATTGGTTGAGTATTTCATAATGTTCATCATATCCTTTTTGGGTTGCCACAGGATCCTTTGTTTAATATCATTTATGTAATTTTTTAAAAATATCTGTGCTATTGGTTAGTTCCTGCCTTATCCCTGTTCTTGCATTTCTGATCACAAATCTCTGCTCTGTTTTAGTATGTGTTCTTGCAGGAGTGAAAGGGACCTAGAGTCAAAATTGGTGAACTGTGGCAATCTTACACTGTCTGTCTTCCGCTGAGGAAAGGTCTGTAGTAGATGTCACCATGATACAAACAGATATTAAATTATGAGATCACTGTTTGACAAGCATCTTTCTCCATCATTCTGGAAAACAGTTCAGCTGTGCTTGCTGAGTCACGATGTTGGAATATATAGGAAAAAATGAGAAAGATAAATAGTGACACATCCACAAGAGATGTAGTGGGACTATTTACAGTCTTTTGCATGCAGTCTGAAACATGTATATAAAGCAGTGATCTCTCTTTATGCTTGGTCACATGCTATAAGGTTTGGATTTCCTGCAGCTTCTGTAAATGTTTTGAAGAAAACCATTTCAGTAATTTATAGTTGCCACCTGGAATTCAATAGAAATGCATTAGAGAATAGCAGCTTTGGAAAAACACTGTAACATAGGAAGTTTGGCACACATTAGTGGATTTCCCCTTATTATATTTGTTAAATTATTTTTTAACAATTACAAGGCATAGTTTTATCATTTTCAGTTAGGAATTTTTTTTAACATACCTTTTCCTCCAATGTAGTTTTTCAATATCTCAAGCTGTAAGACAACCACTGTTGAACACTTAACAGTTTCATCAGTAACTGTACCTTTCTCTTTATTACTGGCATGTTTTAGTTCTGGTTTTAATGAAGCATTTTGGTGTGAGTCTAGGCTGTTATATGTTTATAGGAGGTCAATATCAGAGGAGTTCTTGGCTTCCATCTATCCAAGCTTTTAAGACTTTATGTTAATTGGAATAAAGCAGTGCAAGTTTGCGGAATGCTTTAGTTTGTATTTATTCTTAGGCTGCAAAATGTTGTGGTGTTGAAGAAAATTTTTAATTGTTTTGCTAAGAATACGTGTATTCCAATGTGGGCAAGGCCAACAAATGTTAAATTTCTCCTAAATGGGATATGCCAAAGCTGTGAAAATAAGCAAATGTCTAAAGCAATGAGATGTGATAAAATCTCATTAATAGGATTCCTTATCCTGTACAGGATAAAATCCGTTGACTATCTCTGCATCCCAATGAATAGCAAACTGCTGTAAGTTTTGTAGCTTGCATGCAAAATTTTTTAAATTTGGTTTGTCTTCCTTTTCTTAAAAAAATATATTTTTTAGAAATGTGGATGTCTTCAGAGAACCTACCACTTTGTATGCTGTGCAGTGTTGAAACCAGACAGATCCCTGAAAACTTTAGCCTTAGGGACTTGCAGTAACCTCATGTCCTGCAAAATTAATCCAACTGTGTAGCTTCAAATAAAGTAGATAAACTATGTCTGATCAACACTGTAGCCAAGCAGTTGTGCTGAGCACAAAGTGGTTTAGCTGAGAAGTCTCTAAATGCAGAGGTAGCATTAATGTCAAATGATGAAGTTTTTTCTGTATTAAGGAATTTTGGTGAGGTTCATTTGTTGCCATGATGGAGATATTGGAAGCTGCTCAGTCTTTGATGTGCTATAGTTCTTGCCAAGGCAACTGAATAGGTGGGAGAGTATTAGTTGTACATTTTTCTTCTGAAATTCTGCAGTCTAGCCATGACTGAAAAGAGCAAATATTGGAGCTGCGTGCATGTCACCAATATTCAGTCTCTTTGGAACAGTCATTAAGTTAAATTTCAGTAGTTACTGAATCATCAGTTGTAACACAATTGTGCTGCTACCTTTAAAAATAATTAAAAGTCTATTTTATAAAACATGGAACTGCCTAACAATAAGAGATACAGGAGACTACATGCAGAATGGAGCAAGCAGGCCCTTACTTATGCTTATATTTTGGCCTTAGCTTTCTGAGAAGCCAGTTTGTCTTCACTTGGCATTAAACTTTGATCTCAGCGGTACAAGATAGGTGCAGTTCTTCAATAATTTTCAAATTAATTCTCCTCATTTTTGAACATTGACATTTTGGTATCAAAATGCATCTCTAGCCAATGTCAGTTCCACAGCTACTTCCAGAGCTGTTAGACTAGAGGAAATATTTTTAATAGTATTTCTCTTCTTTGTGCTGCCATCTCACCATTGCCACAGGTTCACTGCATGATTTCTGTAGCATCTTGCAGCTGGTGAATTAATTCCACAGTGTGACTGGGAGGCAAAAATACATGTGTTGGTTAATAAAGGAAGCCACAGAGTGGAGGTTATGGCTGTACGATAAATAAAGGTGATTGGAGTCTTGGATATCTTATACCCTCAGGCATACAGCTCAATGTGAGCCAGCAATGCTCATTCACAGCCCAGAAGGCCAACTGTATCCTGGGCTGCATCAAAAGCAGTGCAGCCAGCAGGTTGAGGGAGGTGTTTCTGCCCCCTAGTCCCCTCTTGTGAGCCTTCATCTGGAGTACTGTGTCCAGTTCTGGAATCTTCAACGTGAGAAGGATATGGAGCTGTTGGAACAGGTCCAGAAGATGGCTACAAGGATGATTAGAGGGCTGGAGCACCTTCCATATGAGGACAGGCTGAGAGGGTTGGGCTTGTTCAGCCTGGAGAAGAGAAGGCTCCCAGGAGACCTTATAGCAACCTTCCAGTACCTGAAGGGACCTACAAGAATGCAGGAGAGGGACTCTTCACAAAACTTGTGGTGATAGGATGAGAGGGAACAGGTATAAACTGGAGAGGGGCAGATTTAGGCTTGACATAAGGAAGAATTTCTTCACAATGAGAGTGATGAGTTGCTGGCCCAGGTTGCCCAGGGAAGCTGTGGCTGCCCCATCCCTGGAGGTGTTCAAGGCCAGGTTGGCTGGGGCCTTTGGCAGCCTGATCTAGTGGGAGGTGTCCCTGCCCATAACAGGGGGTTGGAACTGGATGATCTTTGAGGTCTCTTCCAACCCAGACTATTTTATGGTTCTATGATACAGAATGCTATAGAGGAGTTCAATAAGGAATTTTCTTCTTACCCCAGTTTGTCTAGTTGGACTAGTTTGAGTAAATACTAAATATATTAGCTGGAGAGTGAGAAGTTTCTTTGTGCAGTTATAATTCAGGATTTTTTAAAATTCCATTTCTTTTTTAGGTTTGAGGGGATAAAGGCAGGAGTTTTTGAGGGAAGTTGGGTAGCAACTTGCAATCATTTCCATAAAACTAGTTATAATGGTATTTATGCAGCTGTCTCTGTGGTGCAAAATATGCTGTGTGTTCTACTGTAAAAACTACATCGCTGTTTACAGTAGCAAGACCTTTCCAGACTTGCTGAAACACCATATGGTCTGAAATAGCATCTGATCAGACTGAAGGGGTTAGTCCTGGGTGATTGATGCTTATCTCTGAAGGCTTCTTTGCTTTTCCCTTAAGCAACTTGGGAGGACTTCTGCAGGGCTGTTTACCATCTTCCATTGTACCTTTTCCATCTTCCCAAATATTGGGTTTCCCAGCTCATAACTCTAAGCAGCAACTTTATTTCAGAGTAGAAAGGGGCCCCAATATGTGGCCTATTATATCCATATCAGCTTGCTTACCCTTTTCAAACAGCTATTGTGATTTAATAGGGCCTTGCCTGGCAGGGGGAGTCCTTAATTCCTGCTGTATAAGAATGGCCAGCTTGAGTTACAGCAAACTGCAGGATGCTGCTCTCTTCAAAAGGCCTCTGTTTTTAGAGATTGTGCTCACCCCAACCCATGTACTGCTTTCTCTCTCTCTTTTTTTCCTTAAATCCTAGGCTAATAATTCAACACAATAACATCATTTTAGCTTTTTAATTCCGAAGCTCCGAGGTGGTAAATTACTGGCCTAGCATAGGAAATATCAAGGGAGGGGCACCCTAAAAAAGATAAAGGGATTCCGGGTAATAAAGAGAAAACATAGCAACTCCTTTAATCCTTCCCTTCTCCAGAATCCGTAGACTGGTCTCAGAGGGTTTAATTTGCTACAAAGCAACATAACAAAGCTTGTTTGCTGCCTGCTCTGAGCTGTGTCACAGGTGCTGTGGTTCATTTCCTTTCAAACAGTACTTGGGATAATTGCTGTACCACCTGTATTAACTCTGCCATAAGTACAGATTCCTGAACCTATACCAAGAAGCCTGAACACAAATCATTAAAATTTGTCATTCCTTTCCTTCTCTCCACACCCTTCAGCTGAAATAAACTTGAGTGAGTGAGACAAAGGATCTCAAAAAATCCGGTCTCTGTGTTTGTAGTGTTACATCACCCAATCTGGCTAAACTCTTGAGAGTGTTAATGATTTCCTATCTGCCTGATTGTTAAAAAAGGATTTTTCCTTGAAGCCAGTCATCAGGAATAACTTTCAGCATCTGTTTCCTCTTACTCTGGTAACACATTGCAGAGGAAGTACCTAAAAAACACTGCTAATTTAATTAGTGGGAGATGGTGATTTTCTTGAGACTGACTTCATTGCCCCAAGTTTTACTAACTGTGGAATTTTAAAAAGCACTTGATACAGCAGGGATACTTATGGTCCTATGTTACCTTCCAAGAGAGAAAGCTAAAAAAATAATCCAGTCATTGCTCTGAATATTTCAAGTAGTGTAATATACTTAAACCAATAGGTGAAGAATCGAATGATCTTAAATTAAACTACATTCACACCATAGTAATTTATTCATCACAGCAGTAAAAATGCTTTGGGTTTTTTTCCCAGTTGTTCATACAGTTTTAAGCATGCCCTCTCAGACCTTGTTCCAGGCAAGGTGAACCTCTCTTTGCTCTTTCAGAGCATAGCCCTGGGGTGTGTTTGGTCACTTGGGGATGCTTTGTATGTGCATGAGTTATTTAACAACAGAAATTGTCTGGGTTTTAAAACCTTTTGAATTTCAGTATTTTTGATTGATAGAACATGTTCTTTGTTACTCATTGTACCATAGGCTCTAGTGGTAATACTCCTGATTATCTCTACTTACTGTGCATTGGTTCACTTCAGGAAGCAGTCTTAGAGCTCGTGATCTGGGTTCCTTTCAGATGGAACTAAACTGGAAGATGTGTTCCAACTGCAAATGATCATTCAGCCTATGGGACCAGACTAGAGCAGGTCCAGAGTGAAAAAATGAACCCTGAGATACCCATAATGTTAACATCAAGTTCTCTGCACAGTTTCTTTCTGCAGAGATTTTAGTCAATCTAGACATAGCCTCCAATGGCAATTTCGTATCTGAGACTACCTTGTTTTCACTTAAGACAATTCTGGTTCAATGACTTAGACACCACTGTACCTGGGAAGAAAAGTAGTGCATTTGTGGCAAGTGGAAATTGCTTGTGCTAAAGTAGCAGCATAACCCTCAAAGTGCATTTTTCTTCCATCATCATGCTCTTACTGGAACATGCAGGCAGTAATCTCTAAGTTGAGCAATAATGGTACTCTGGTCCTCATTCCTTGTTTTCCGTTTAGTAGTGAAGGGGTACTATGAACTCGTTCAGCTCTTTGCATGGTAACCAAAGGTGGCACCTGCCAGGGGGACAGCAGGGTCCTGGCAAGCTCTTCTGTCCTTCCCAAGGACTTGGGGCTCACTCTGCATTGTGCATGTTTGGCTTTGCCCGACTTCAGCAGGCAGAGGCTAAACACCATGGTGGGTTTCAAATGGGATGTTGCCATAGCATCCTGGGACTTCTGCAATCTATTTAGAAGTCCAAAGGTTTGAAAAGAGAGCTTGAAAGTTTCTGAACTCTGGCAAATTGCCAAAATGTAATTACACAGAAGACAAAGCCTTACTGAAAGCTGCACTGTTCAGAGAAGCACCTGAGTGCTAGAGTTCCTAGCATAGCCATTTCTGAGAGATGGGGCTCTTTATTACAGTCTTCTCCCAAAACTCTTTTACCTTTCTTGCACGTGCCACCCCACAAGTGTGGACTGGGTATGCTGCAAGGTTTCTCAGTAGTGGTGCTGGAAGAGACTCTGTTCTGTGATTTGACTGTTCTGGGGAGTGTTAAGGAAAGGAGTAAAAAAATAAACAAATTCAAGTCCCTAGTGCAAAAGTTTCTTTATATCTTACTATTGAGTGAGAGCCTTCCTTTATTTTTCTCTCATCTTTCTCCAGAATATTCTCAGAAGTGAATGGGAGAAGCTGTTTTGTTAATGGAGTATCCAATTGTGTAACAGTTCTTGTGTGAAATATGAGTGTTTGAAGTGAACTTCTGTTAACTAACCAACATTCAGTTCAATTTCTAGTCTCAGTTTCACCAAGACAAATAAATCACATCATTGGAAACTCTTGTTAACACTGTAATTTGCCTACTCTATTTTCTGGTAGTGTAGAGGGCTGGGGCAACCATTACATTTTCAACAGGAGGCTTGGAGAGTTGTTGAAAGAGCTTGGCAGAATTGCTGAAAGCTTTCTTCTTCAAGGAATCTCTTGCAGATGGCTGCACTAAATGCCTAAAAGGGGGAGAAGTTAACCAGAGAAGTGGAAAGGTATTTTCTCAGTTTCTATATCTGGGTTCACAAACCCATTTCTAAATGGCTGAGGACAAACTAACACCTTGTTGAGATGCCCTAGTTTGTTCCTAAGTCTTTCTCCTGAAAACGCACTAATAAGCTCTGGCCACCTGACCTTGCTAAGGGTATAAGTTGTTCAATGAGAAGAGGGCAGATAGAGATAAGACTTAGCAGTCTTGAGGGAAGAATCTCTGCAGCTTGCTGAAAATATTTGACCTAAGTTTGTTGTTAGTATCTTGCTTACTTAAGCCATTCCTCTGAGTCTGGAGGTTGTTTTATTTTTTCAAAGGACACAGGGAAAGGCATTTGTTTGCATCTATGTAAAAATCATAGGTAACATGTTGGCCATACTCCCTACATGCTGTTGAAATACCTGAAACAGCTTTTGGTTGTCACCATTTCTTTCTTCCAGAAGGGTTTACCTGCAGCCACTGCGAATTACCACAATTACAGCAACTTCCCTGCTGGGTAGTTGTTAAGAAATGTGCGGCCAAGTTATTTTTGAACTGCCCATCTAACCAAGACGTTTCAAAATGTAGAGTTTGTTCAAAGTGTGATGTGTTCCTGACTCTTCTAGTGATCTTGACCCTGTCTGAGAATAGGTCTACTGATGAGTCATTGGCCTGCTTACTGGATTGCTTCATCATGGGCTGGCTTCTTGGAGCTGGACTTTTGTAACTTATAGGTATTTATAAAGGTGGGTCTCTGAAATGCAGCATCTCAACTGGGATAAAATTCTCATGCTTGCAGACTGGAGCTTTTGGGGATAAAAAAATCTTCCATTGTATAGTTAAAATCTTATTGCAAGAAAATAGGAATGAACGAAATATTGTACCTCTTTTACTCAGCTAGCTGGTGGCACTTGGCTGTCAGCGCTTCCAGGTGTGCTGATGTTCCAACATTTCCACCTACTCTTTTAACTGCGTAAGCAGCAACAAATGATATAATAACCTTCTGCTTACTAGGTTTAGAGCCATCCCATCCTGAAAATGTAAGTGACGAGTTTTCATTTACTAGAACTAAGGATTAATATAGTAGGCCTGTCTGCTGTGAATTAATAGTATGTTAGCTTCATGTTTGGACATTTCCATTACAGTTGTGCCAGGATCTGTTTCCAAACATTGCATGTGCTGTAGTTGTTCTGAGCAGCATAATTTGGTGCATTTAGTTCTATCATTGTTCCTTCATCTTCTCTCTTCTTAAACATTTCTCTTACATGTGTCTTCTTATTCAGAGTCACCTTGTCCTATTATACCAAGTTTCTTATTTTTTCATTGATATCCTTCTTTTCTCCATCAACCTGTCAAGTCATCAGCAAAACAGTGCAAATCCAAAATGAAAAAAAATCTTATAGGCTGTAGCTTGGGATAAGAAGATCTGAAGTCCCATTTCCAGCTTTATCACCGGCATCTTGTGAGACTTCATGCAAGTTACTTTGAACTCATTCACTCTAAGGCAGTGAGCTATAGTGCTTTGTAATGAATACTCTTTGCTTACAATTGTAGTCATGGGAGCTCTTTCCCATAATTCTGGTTTATTTTGATCAGGCACATGATTTATTTATTTACTTTAATCTCTTGGGACAATGGCTGTGCTTTTTTTTCTCTGGTTTGTACAGCACTGGTGGATGAGTAAAGTTTCTTAAACATGAAATAATAGATTTGTCTATGACATTTACAAAAGGAGTATTTCTAATTCTAGGATTAAAGAAACATGAGTGTTTCTTAATCATAAGGTGATCGTACTTATTTTATTTAAGTTGCATTTCCTTTTGAGTTGGCAGGCTAGAAACAGTGTTCTGCACCTAGTTTTCAACATATGATAAAAAAATTCCATTTACTCACATGCCTTTGAGAAACAGGACATTAAAACACAGAAATTGTGATTCTTCTCTGACAAACTGAATTGGCTTCTTTCCACAGTCCCTATACTCACTCTCCCACTTCCCAGTTGTTATGAAGAGTTTTAATTTTACTTAACTGTCTAGTATAGTTCTCTTTCGAATATGAGAGAATTTTCTATATAACACAAAAGATAAAATGATTTAATCTACTTATATTTAAACAGATTATTTAGAGTTGCAAACTGAGGGGGTTAATATTGACCACTGGTTTTGTCTGTTGTCGAGATACCACCTATGGAGAGGTTCTGCTGTGATGAAAATGAACTTCTCTCTTATCATTAATTCTCCGCTACGTGGGAGAGTTAAGCTGCTGTCCTGAGTGAATGTTTTTAGTGAACTCTCTGGAGTGTTTGAAAGCTTCATCCTAATTGCACGATGCAGTGTGAAATGCACAAATTCTACCTTTTGAGGCAGCTCTGTCATTATACCTTTCGGTATATGAAGTTTGTATTTGCATATCTATTGTTCTTGCATGTTGAGCTTTACCATGCTCAAAGGAGACCTTCTTGCACTTCCGAGAAACCTTTTTAAGATGCATTTACTATAAGTTAGGCTAAAGTGCTTACAGCTGTAATATGAGAAATCTGTACTAAAATACAAGAATATGAGTATAAAATAACTATCCAACATAATGACCAGTTATTCTTTTCAAAAGGCACTAGTGCAAAGTGTCCCTTAATTAAGTGTTAATCTGCTTTTCCAATACAGACAAGTTTCAGTACCATAGAAATGAAATCTTGAGGCTTCTGTTACAAAGGATATTTTTGTCTTGTTTTGCGGCTTCATGGAAAACTGTGGTGAGAATAGCAGTGAAGTTCAAATGGTACTAAAAGAAAGGGCATCTGCTGGTCAGATAAAATAAAGTTACTCTTGGCTAGCTATTTCCAATGGATTGGCTTCAAATAAGGGGCTCTTGGACTCCACTTCCTGGGATTCTTTAGAATGAATTTTACTTTCACAAATCTTTAATTCCTATAATCAAGTTCCAATGTGTATTTTTTGCAAATAGTCTTCTCTCTAGAGAACAGATGAGTATAAGCTTTGGAGATTTGGTTTCACGAAAAGTAACTGCCAGTGGTTTTCTTACCACTGTTCCCACTGGCCTCAGAACATTCCTACATCAGTTCAGCTTTCTGACATTCTCTTGTTTTGACTTTATCTCCACAGTTTTAACAGCGTGCGTCAAGGAACACACATCTTGTTCCGTGAGTTCAGCTTTGTCCAAGCTACCCCTCATAACAGGGCATCTTTTCTTCGGACCTTCTGGAGGTGTTTCCGAACAGTGGGGAAAAATGGAGGCAAGTATTCCAGAATCTGCTGCTACCCTATTACTTTGACATTAAACTTACTAGTCAGGCTATTAATGCGGTACAAACACTGTATCCTGGGCTGCATCAAAAGGAGCATGTCCAGCAGGTCAAGGGAGGTATTTCTGCCCCTGTATTCTTCTCTTGTGAGACCTCATCGGGAATGTTGTGTCCAGTTCTGGAATCCTCAACATAAGAAGGATATGGAGCTGTTGGGACGGGTCCAAAGGAGGGCCATGGAGATGATCACAGAGCTGGAGCACCTCCCATATGAAGACAGGCTGAGAGAGTTGGGCTTGTTTGGCCTGGAGAAGAGAAGGCTCCCAGGAGCAACCTTCCAGTACCTGAAAAGGCCTTCAAGAAAGCTGGAGAGGGAGTCTTCACAAAGGCTTGTAGTGATAGGATGAGGAGGGATGGCTATAAACTGGAGAGGGTTAGATTTAGGCTTGACATAAGGAAGAATTTCTTCATGATGAGAGTGGAGAGTTGCTGGCCCAGGTTGCCCAGGGAAGCTGTGACTGCCCCATCCCTGGAGGTGTTCAAGGCCAGGTTGGCTGGGGCCTTTGGCAGCCTGATCCAGTGGGAGGTGTCCCTGCCCATGGCAGGGAGTTGGAATGGGATGATCTTTAAAGTCCCTTCCAACCCAAACTATTCTATGAATCTGATTCTGTGACTTCACACTATGTTCTAATGTTCTAACATTGCTAATGGGGAGGTAGTGTCTCAGTTGCCTGTGGAATATTTCAGAACTGTTTACAGCATAAAGTAGTATAGTAGGAGCACCTTGTTGCCAGTGGCACTTCCATTGTGGAACAGCATGTCAAGCAACAATACATCAGAGGGGAGGACATTTGTGGGCTTGTGGATAGTGGGCGGGAGAAACTGTGTTGTGGGTTACGGGATTAGGAGCAGGGTAGCAGACCCAGAGATAGTTAGAATATAGGATATGGAGCATGGGGGAAGGAGATACTGAGACTATAAAGTGGTTGGGTGCTTTGACCAAGAGCTCTACAAGAGGCAGAGTACATAGTGGTGTTGGGCTGTAGGGTGGCAAGTGCTGCTGTCCGAACGGTACCTGAACTAGTCCTGATCCATCTAGATGATGTTGCAGGATCCTGGAAGCTGTGGAAGGGGAACCACTGACAAACCCTACCCACTAGGAAAAAGCTCCAATGCCAAAATAACTACTCAGCACTGTACTATCTTGTCTAGCTATACTTACACGGCACTCTGCATATTAGGTATTACAGAACTGGCCAGAGTTCAAAATAAACTCATGTAACTACATGCAACTAAAATTATGTTTTGGTTTAGTTTTAATTTAATATTTTAAGCAAATACATTGAACGTTGCTGTACAAATGAATTTTGATGGAGTTTTTTTACCAGAAGCCTTGTATGTTTCAGGTTATCCAGCCTCACTTCTTGTTGCAGGGAAGGCTACAACCATCCTCTTAAATATGGATAAAACCTCACATTCTAGCTAAGCTTTGCAACACTTCTGTTCATGATGAACAAAGTTTGCAGGACTGTGCATAATGACTTGACTTTTTTTGATATATGCCATTTAGATCCTTAGAAATTAGGCAGTCATAGCTAAACATGACAAAATCTGTAATTAGCTACTGAAGTGATTGACTATGCTGTCTGTAACACCTTCCTAATGATAGGTACTTTATTCCATTTTAAATAATTTATTTGGGCCAGGCTGCAATCAGGAAAAATAAAGTGTAAAGCCTCCTAGAACATATTTCTATTGGAAAGTTACGGAGGGTAGTGACAAATTTATCCACCATAACTGCAGTTGTCAGTGATGAACCTGTTGACAAATTGAAGAGAAGCTATTTGATGGCATGTACCCACTGCTGTAATTTCAGTGCATGTTTTCATCAGGCTTCATCTATCTAGCACCTGGATTCAGCCAGATGATGGACATCTGAATTTGTTGGAAGGAACTAAAAAGTTTTAGCTACATGGCATCTCCCTTGTCTTTTACTTTCAGCAATTCTATGTGAGTATGGAAAAGGTTGTTGAAGAAATTGTAATCACCAAGGTACTTTGAAGGGGAATGGACTGGATAGGAACAAAATCTCAAGAGGATGTTACTGTGCTCTGGTTGTGGCCTTAAAAGAGTTATATGTATATTTTTTTCTGACTTTGAAGTTCAGTAGCTGCACTTATTAGTCTGAGCAAATATGGCAAGTTTACCTGTATATTTATACAGTTATATACATTTTCATTTTACATTAACTTGAGATAGAAAAGCGCCACTTTAGAGAACTTGCTCTCAATATTTTCATCCACTCCAATTTCTCAGATTCTTTAGCAGTAGTTGCAGAGTAGAACTTTGATTTTATTATTTTCAGTTTTATTTGCCATAGGGTTTTTTTCTGCTATACTTGTGGATAGGGGAATTCAGAACATTCATTGTTTCTTAAGAACTAAACCCATTTATTAAGAAACTGAACCTGTGCAACTTCGTGGGTGAAACATGGCCATTGCCACAGTCAGGCATAGACTAGACCTGGGTTTCTTTCATTGAAATACATTGCTTTTAGATGAATGTGAGAAGGAGTTGTGTTATACAACTAATAGCAGCAACTGGAAGAGAGATCATTGGTGTTCTGGACTACAGAATGTGTTTCTGAATAATATGAAAAGTCAGACTAAATTATACCCAAAGCAAATAAGATTTTCAACACAGAACTTTCTTTAGAAGCATAGCTAATGGTACATCTTCTAATTGGATTATTACAGAAATCAGTTTTAAGTTGTTTCTTTATGAACACTGCATTAGAAGACAGGACCATATGTACATATCAGTAAAAAGCAGTAATTATACAAGCTGGCATGGAATCATGACTCTACCTACAGATAGTTTATTGCTGCAGTATCTCACTTTATGATGATGCAATTTTGTCAATTTAAACATCGTATTATGTGCCAGAGTGTATTGAATTTATATGGCAAGTTTTTTGTAGCTGGGGGTCTACAGGGGTGGCTTCTGTGAGAAGCTGCTAGAAGCTCCCCCATGTCCAACAGAGCCAATGCCATCTGGCTCTGAGACAGCCCCACTGCTGACCAAGTCTGAGCCCATCAGCGATGGTGGTAGTGCCTCTATAATAACATATTTAAGAAAGGGAAAAAACTGCTGAGCAAGAGGATCCGGAGAGAGGAGTGAGAATATGTGGGAGAAACAACTCTGCAGACACCAAAGTCAGCAAAGAGGAAAGGGAGCAGGTGCTGTTGGTGCTGGAGCAGGGATTCTTCTGCAGCCTGTGTTGAAGACTATAGTGAGGCAGGCTGTCCCTCTGCAGCTCATGAAGGTCCACAGTGGAGCAGATATCCACCTGCAGCCCATGGAGGACCCCACGCCAAAACGTGGATGCCTGAAGGAGGCTGTGACCCAATGGAAAGTCCATGCTGGAGCAGGCTCCTCGCAGGACCTATGACCCCATGGAGAGAAGCCCACAATGGAGCAGGTTTTCTGGCAGGATTTGTGACTCTGGGGGGGACCCATACTGGAGCAGTCCTTTCCTGAAGGACTGCACTCGATGGAAAGGACCTGTGCTGGAGCAGTTTGTGTACTGTCTCCCATGGGTGGGACCCTACACTGGAGCAGAAGAAGAAGGTGAGGAGGAGGGGGTGGCAGAGACAAGATGTGAGAAACTATTCATTCCCCATCTCCCTGCACTGCTCTACCGACGAGGTAGAGAAATTGGGTGTAAGAGTGAACCTGGGAAGAAGGGAGGGGTGGGGGAAGGTGTCTTTAAGGTTTGGTTTTATTTCTCATTATCATACTCTGATTTGATTGGCAATAAATCAAATTAATTTCCCTGAGTCAGTAAGAGAAATCTATCTGAACAGAAACTACACTTAAATGTAATAATCCGTGTATGTGCAGAACCATGTACACATTAATTGAAGTGCACTAACATTACTTTCTTTCTTGGGAAATCGCTGTATGTACTACTTTTCCACTGAATTCTTTATCCGTTTGAATTACTTAATGGTATTTCTTCATGGATAAATGCAACAGCTTTTATGTTACCTTTTCCATGTTAGCCCTGCTACTTGATGGATTGCAGTTGCATTGCCCTGCATAACTCCTTTTGTTAAGTAACTAGATTTGGTTTTGCTTTTGTCTCCAAATAGCAAGGAAAAATGACTAGCTTCACTACATGTGATGGTGACATAACACACTTCAAAAACTCAAGAAAAAATTGTTATTTTTTTAACAAAATGAGGATTTCTGCTTGGTGATATGCTGCATCTGATATTTTACAGGATTTCCCACTGTTTTTAGAAACCTAGCAAGATGCAGGGTTCTGTTTTCAAATATGCATAAGCATATCTGGGTTTGTACACATTAGAAAAAAAAAGTTTGTTTTAGAATGTGATCCCATTTCAAGAAACAGGGATACACTTCACAAAATTTGTTCCCTCACTTAAATGCTTACCAGTGATACACAAGACCCATAGAGGTGGTTAGAGGGCATCTAGTTTGTGTGTAGAGAAGCACAGAGCATAAAGCTCATTTAGTAACAAATTTCTCCCAGAGGAAGGCAGAATGACCATAAGTCTTGTTTTCCCTTTGCTTATGCTTAAATTGACCTCTTGGAATCTAGCTGACCTACTCTTTTGAATTGTCTGTTCCTCAGGACTCTTTAATTAAAACTCTGCTTTCTCAGTTTAAACAGCCCCTGCAGAGTTCTGCTCTGAAGCTTCATAAGGTCAACATATGCCTCTCCCAACCCCCATGGCTTTCATGTCTTGTAGGTTCTCTGTTTTTAATTAAAAAGGTTTTTCCTTAAATACTTTCCAGCCAATTAGAGAAACTTTGCACTGAGGAACTTGTTCCAGGCCTGATGTATTGAGAAGTGAACAGAAAGCTCAGTCAGGACCATTGGCACTTTTTTTCTAGAGCCCCAGCTTTCTTTGGTGCTTTTCAACGGCTTTTCTCTTTATTCTTTCCTTTTTATTTTTCTTCTTCCCTCAATTTAAAATTGCTTCCAGCAAAAGTAGCTGCTCTTTGATACCTTGGATATAGCCCCGGCATGGTTCAATACCAGATACAGGATTCTTTCCCTCCACTCAGGGTTGATTGTTACTTTATTTAGACACACATACCACTGAAGTATAATACTACTGCAGAAAGTATGTTGGACTATAGTCGCTGAGGATGCTTTTTGCAGACTCTTACCTCCCCTTCAGAAAAAAGTTTTGCTACTGCTCATATTGCAATCAAATCTTATAAACTTACCTTGTTTATTTCACATCCATCCCATGGTATAATGGCTGCCTCTTTGCTTCTGTGCACTTGAATGAGGAAATTGGAAGTCTACATACCTTTGGAGCTTACCACCACCAAGCACACAATCTCTGTCAAGGAGTGAAAAGGGTGGAATGTCTCTCTGACTGGGTCTTCTTGAGTTCTCCTAGAAGACTGGATTCCAAGCAAAAATTAAAGGATACCCTATCCATATGATTTGTGTAACCTGGAGACTGAGAAGAGCTAGAAGGACCACAATTCTTCCAGCGCTGTTTTGAGATACGCTGTTTTAATGCATTTTGCTGACAAAATTATTTACTTGAGGCTCCAAAACCCCATCCTTTGCTGGTGACATTCTGATGCTTCCACATGTAACACATTATATTCCTCCCTTCCTTGTAAGCTGTTACACTGTCTCCATTCCCAGTTTAGCCAATCTCTGTTTAGTGAGATGCAAAGAACACAGTGATGATTGCAGCAAATGTCTGTCTGCTCCCTTTTGTTATTAAACCTAAATCAGATCTTTATGCCATGTTCTTGTAGGAAAGTTTTTCAAATCAGAAGGGTCTCGCAGAATTTCCTGAAGATAATTTGGCTATGGATTTTACTACCATGCTCTCTGGAAGCTCATTCTGCGCTGAAATAGTCTTGGCTGAAATGAGTGGCACCTAGCCTTTATTCACTTTGCAGTTCCTCTGCCTGGAACCACTGATGATTCTGGAGTATCAGGCCAAAGGATTTTTAAGCTGAGGAGAAATAATAGAGGATTACATTTTAGAGATGGTGAGGTATATCTACAAGCATTGTAAGTTACAATACCTGCACTACGTACGTCTAAAATGCATTGCAGTAGTCATTTGTAGAAGTTGTAACATATGAGTCTTCGCCTAGCCTCTCTGTGAATTCAGTTTATATCATTCAGTCAGTGCGGTTTTGTGAAGTTAAGTGTATTACACTGGAAGTCCTACTTATCTAATCTGGTTTGGGTTTTTTTCTACTCAATATTGTATTTCCCTCATGACTATATCACTGAACATGCACCAGCTCATCTTAATTTCAAAATGTTTTTTCGACTTCATATTCTAGGTTAATATCTTTCTAAATGCACCCTTCTGGAAAACCACTAAGTTTTCTGTTTATTTTCTTTTTCTGGCCTTTTTTTGTCTTTGACAGTTCTTCATTGGTTGTGTCATTGGCAAATTAATAGGTTCTTTACTTTTTGTCCCAGTTGAGTGTAACATTTAAATGAGCTTATGTACAGTCATCATTGTTGGATTCTTCTAAGCAATTATCCAAAATTCAACTGGTAATTTTTATTACCATCTGCTTTGCAGTCTTTTGGCAAGTTTCCCATCCCTATGACAGCATTCTTACTCCAACCAACTGAAATAGATTTTTTTTCAATTAAGACTTTTTTAGGTTCCAATATGGGCCTGAAATGTCTGTAGTCCAAACTGTGGGGAAGTTCCTGGAATAAAATTAGTTCCAAGTAGTGTGATCTGAGCTGGAATTCTGAATGCTAGAATGTTTTATGTTTCTGGTCTACTTTTCATCAGCAGGGAAGCTGAAAGGGAGAGAGGAAAGTAGATAAAGGTAATGAAAATCTTGTTTTCTCTTGATTCCTTATACTGTGACTTTCTGCAAAACGGCTGTAAGGAAATAAGAGTCTCTATGAAGCCCATGTCTGCTTTCAATCCACCATTGGCTCTTAACCGGCCCTGAGATGTGGAAGTGCCTGAACTGAGGAAAGAATTATCTTCACCCCTTCTCAGTGAACCATAAAACATAAGTCCCCCTATGCTGTTGGCTTCATGTGTTTGTCTGTGCTGTGTAATGCAATATTCATATAGACAATCTAAACTCAGGGACGATATTTCTGTATGGTACAATTCCACACTATCTCAAGATACTAGCTTGGGACCTAGAAGGTGCAGAACTACATTTCTTTGACAGAAGCCTGAGACTAGTTGACCTACCTCATCAGGCCACCTAACGTATAAGGGAGTTATGGTGCATCCATGTATCTTATTGCTGTGAAATAAACTCTAGTATCTCTGTGTTGTGTTACTATGAGCAGTGTAGATGCAATCTGAGGAAGAGCTCTAAGAAGAGAGAATGTGTGTTGCGGTTCAGTGTGAAATGAAGAGCAAAGACCCTCCTTTACATATGTGCAATTAATTCTACAAAGCAGCATAGGTGCTAAGAGACGTCATAAATGAAGAGATATCAACCTTTTAAAATATCTGTCTTTTTTAAAGTACTGTTGTCCAGCTGCGCCAAAAAAAATCTATGAACTAGTTGTCTTTTTGTCTTTATCATCCCAGCTGCTTATTATAGCTTTTATCTCTGGAAATGTTGTTATTCATAGTTTCCATCACCATAGATTCACTTCCTAGTTTTCCTAAGGTAACCCAATTGGTTTACATAATGTGCTTCTCATTCTAGAGTGTGTCTTCCATTGAGTCAAGCTGGTCTGACCTGTATCTAGAAGGTTTTGCCTGCTTGTTGATTGTGGATACCACTCTCACCCCCTGTTCTTCCAGTCCTCATATTAGTTATACTCACGAAAACATGAAATTCAGTTATTCTGGTTAAAATAAGCTTGGGAGTGTCATTCATTTCTTTTGAGGAACTGATTTTTCCCTGTGGTGTTGAAAGGACTGACAGGAGCTGTATTTCTGTTCCTGTAACTATGTTACCGAACTATTCAAGCAATCCTTTTTCTTGTTAGGCAAGATAATTGGTGCTTACAAACTCAATCGCTACTGTGCACTTCATTTGGAACCCATGCCATTCTGTATGTCCATGTTTGACTGTAGGTGTGGTGTTGAATTAGTTTAGCTGAAGAGTACAGCTGTGCCTTGGTGTAGAAGTAGTTAGATCACTTTAAAGTCACCTTACCTCAATAAATATCTGTAATTCTGGTTTAAATTGGTATGATCTCAAGTAAAGGTGCTGTATATGATTAAAAGAGTTGTTGATTTATATGTTCTGTTACACCGCTTTCAAGACTCCTAGGTGAATATCAGTAGAAGTGATCTACATGCATGATTATTACTTTGGTATGCCACTACTACTTTGTGAAATGGGAATAAGGTGGTACTGTGGAAAACCTCAAATCTGCAAATGAGTTATGAAACATAGTAATATTTATAAATTAAGATTGGCCTATTTTGCAGTTGTTGCATTGATGGAATTCTGATAATGTACAGTGTGATATCATCATTCATAAGTTGATCTGAGAGTGAGCCCATGCACTTCCTAAGCATGAATCTCATCACCTCCATTGGTACAACAGATCTTTCTTGAGCTTTCAGGAGGAGCTACTTGAATATAAATGAGCTTTTCTCGACCCCTTTTTCTTTCATCCCATGGGATTCTTCCAAGCAGTTATCTGAAGATACTGAAGTCTGATCTCCTGAAATCCAGAGCTGTGGTCCTGCTTTTTGCCAGGTAGATACATTCCTGAAAGTTTCAAGAAATGTTTTTTCAGGTATAAAGACAAAGATCTTAGAAATGCTTCAGGCACAGGAAATTATTCCATAGAAGTTCATATCTTCCTAAACTTCAATGTCAAAACCCCTCAGATTTGTTGGATAAAGGGTTTGCCAGTTCTAGTGCTCACAGAGATACTTGTCAAATCTTGTCTTCTCTGAGGTTTTCCTGCATTATGGTTTAGTGCCAGAAACAGTCAAAATTTACCTTAGCTGATTTAATAAATTGGTATGCATTCCCCAGTAGAACTTGTGTATGTAATGGATAAAACAACTTGGTGTTGCTTAACAGAAAAAGCAGTAGTATCAAAGGAATCTGGAGAGTACACAGAGCACATAATAATCCTAAAGGAAACTAAACATTTGAAAAGAAATGGATTTTTTTTCTGTTGTAAAGTGCAAGTATGTCAGGTTCCAAAATGTTACTAGTCTTCATTTTCACAGGAGGAGGAAAGACTTAAGTGAAGTCAATATTGTCTTGAAAGGAATTTCAGCCCTTCCACCTTTGTTTCTTTGCTTTTCAAGATGAACTTTCATTCTGAACTATATTCACCTCCTCCTCCAGTCAGCTGTTAACCTGACCTTTTTAAAAATTATTTTGCATCATTATACAATCCTCATCCTCAGTTTATCTGTTTGTCTTGATTATCTGTTTCTCAAATAGTTTTGCTTCTAGCCCTGGTGTCTGGTTATCTATTACTACTTTTGTCCTGAATCTTTCTGCTGGATTTAGCATCTTACTTTTTCAAAGTTCTCATCTACTTTCCAGTTGAATTTCTCTTCTGTAATTCCCAGAATAACTTACACATTATCTGAAAGTCAGTCAAGTTCTCAGTGGTTTTGGCGTGAAGCTATCTCTGCATCACTTTTTTTTTTCTTTATTTCCTGTTTCTTATCTTCACTTCCTGTGCTGCTGATAGATATTTCCTCATTTCTGCCAGCAGTGGCAGAGAGACTGCTGTGATCTGCAAATTACAATGCAAAACAGGTCGTAAACATGATTAGGATAGTGAACAGTTAATATTGTAGCTTCTTCCTGAAAGAGTTTGAGTTTTTCTGTCCACTCTGATTGGAAACTTTTTATCATACTCTTGAAATGACTGAGTATAATTGTCCTTATGGCACTGAGAAGCATTTCATGGCTTTCTTCTGTGGGGGACAGAACCTTAAATGTGGTATCTTAATTTCAGAATGGTGTTTAATAATGATACTTTCCTGTAAATGCTGTCTGAGTATCTCCAGGTATTTTACAGCTGTTAACAAATGAAGCTTCCCAAGAATTTTGATAATGCTATTTCCACTTTGCAGAAAGTGAGACAGAGAAATGAAGTGACTAGCTGAAGTTCACATAGCCAGAGGTAGACTCAAGGTGTCTGGCCTTTTGATATTATGAATTCAATTTTATGTGCTAAAGTTGTATTTTTTCTTACAGCTATATGCTTCTTTTACCACGAGCCGAGTAGGAAAATGCACATATGTTAGCGTACAGCAATATTGCTTAGATAAATTGTTTGTAAGAACCTGTCTTTTTTTCTTTTTAAAAGCTTTGGGAGTAATTGTCTTATTCAGGATAGTAGATCAGTTTGCATGACCTGCATGGGGTGATGTAGGATGTATTTAGTTTTTTTCAAGTTTGACATTATAACGCCCTTCACCACTTGCTTTTCTAGGCAAAAATCTTTAGAGCAAGGTAGAAGTCAGGTTAGTCAATATTTGTCATCGTACTCATCATCTCTACTGTGGAACCATGTGTTCTGTACCACTTTCATGGCAATACTTCCTTCTTTGGGGAGGGGTAGAGAGGGAAATAATTTAATGTGTATGCATTAATAATGGATTTCTTCTCTGAAAATACCTTGGCTCATAAGCTTTCTGGGACTTAGCTGGTAACTGTATCACTTAGAAAACCAGTCTCTGTCTATAGTTGTTTGCTCCTAATATAAAATGGACAAGAGATTTTCCCTTTTGAAGGAGCTCAAAACAGAAGCTACTTTATATGCTGGAGTGTCTTCTTTATTCATCTTCCCTCATTTTAAATTCAGAATATTTCCTTTTTATATAGAGGTTGCAGTCTTTTGATGTTTTTTCCATAACTTCAACATACTGTCTAGTAGAGTATTGTTCAAGCACATTGATCTTCAAGGGACCACCTTATAAAATAGTACACTGTTCTCTCCCCTTAGGTCCCATGTGCTAGGTGAATAGCACGTGTCTAGTGAAAGACTTCCTAAACACATCTGTACTGTGAAGGGTCATCTTCTGAGTTCTTTTATTTAACTAATGAAATGCAGAAGCCTAGAACCTGATGTAACTGTGTTACACTCTGCTATTTTTTCTGGAAATGGAGGCTTAAAATCTAGGCTTTGGATCTCAAACCCAGCAAAATGGGATTTTGGCATTTGCTCTAAAGAGGCTGCTGCATGGAAAAGTTGAGTATGTGCACTAATGTAGCTAAGGCCAAAGCATACCTGCTGGAGCTTGTCCCTTGTTGCAGCTTGTGTCCATTGTGTCTTGTCCTATGAATATGTGAGTTTGATGCCCAGAAAAAAAAATCTAGTTTTCCTAGGCATCTTTGATAGTCAACAGAGAGTGCCTGATCCATAGGGCAGTTTTGAACAGTTCAGGTGGGATCCTGGTCATGTATTGTATCTGGTAATCTTTCTATGTATTAATTATACTAGGAATTTAGGTAGAGTGGTCTTGTCATTGAAGACCTAAGTTTGGTGCCTGAAGCTAAGCAGCATAAAAATTACTCGTCTGTTCTGCATTTCCAAAGTGTGCTGTTTTCCATATTAATACATTAAACCATTAGCAAAATGTCTTTCTGACGATGCTGTTATTTCATTTTAGTTTGGCACTCACTATTCTATAATGCTCATGAATAAAGCTTTTAGAAAGATTTTTGATTCCATGATGCTTTTCTTCCCTTATAAACCTTCCACAACTTTTGTATCTAAAGTATCCCCTAAGCAAAGCAAAGGAAAGTGAATGCCATATTAAATCTTATTAGACTCGAGGAGTTAAAAACTAAAGCAATAGTCACTGTAAACTTGTAATCTATTGAAGGATTTCCTTTGAATTCTAGTTAAGACATCTTGCAGGACTAATCTTAAAGGAAAAGTATTCTAATGAAATGTTATTTTTCTGTTTCTCAGAAAGTAAATGCTTCCAGCTTTAGCAGATGCAGCAATTAAACATGGTTACTAAGGGAAGCAGTTTTTTTAAGAAGTAGCACAGCTACTGACAACTTTGTTGATTATTTCTTTTTGCTCTCTCTGTTAGAAGAGATATATTTGCAGCATCCCGCTACACACCCTTGCACGCACACACAGAGTCTGGAGCTTTATTTTATAAGCTCTTATCCTATTTGAAATAAATTAGGTGAGTCCTTGTGTACTCCAAATAGTATTTCTGATAACAGGCATGCTTTATGTGTATGTAAAGTGCATCTGTAGGCCAATACTGAATAGGATTTGGGCATATTTTTGGGATGCTAAGTGGAAGATATAAGCATTTCCCTCCCTTCTCCACTTCCCTTGTTGAACTTATTCAGCTGGGACAAATGTGGGACAAGCAAATAAATTCAAACTGGCAACTCCTGAATCCTAATCCTGTTAATCTGTGTCTTGGGCAAATCGCTTAATCTCACAGTACCTTCAGGTTTCTATTTATAACCTGATCTTCAACCTGTTGGATTAAATTAAGTCATCTTTGGACACACCAGTTTTGTCTGGGTAGGTAAAACTGAGACTACTAAGATATCTGTATAGATCAAATTTGATGGAATCAAAGCCTTCATGAACTCTTACTTTTTTTGTTAGTGGTAAGCAGTTAATTTTAGATGCATATAAACTTCCTTGAAGGTTCTTTCTATTAAAATGATTTAACTCTTCTTCAAATACACACCAAAAAAAGAGTGTAAATACACAAAACCTGTATAAGCATTTGAAATTTAAAACCCTTTAATATCAATCTTCCTTCTCTTCTTCCCCCACCCTGCCTTCCCCAATTCAGAACCAGAAGTTTCTTCCTATGGGAATTTTTCTGTCTTTTGAAGGTTCTTTAAATGAAATGAAAATCAGCTCTGGAGGAGGGAAGAAAAGACTTCATGATAGATAGAGCTGGATTTCAAGAGCTATATCTATTAATGTGAAAACTAACCAAACCTGCAGAGAGAAAATACGAATGTGACAGCTCTGATTGTTGTGACTTGGTTGCAGAAGTTTGTCACATGTAATATATACAAGCATCTTGAACTCTTTGAGATACAGCATAGTTTCAGCAGAGGTGAAGTGAACAATGGATTTCAGTCAGATAGTTAAAACATGTTGCCTTGTCTTGCCATTTTTCTTTTTCTCTTGTATTTAAGCATTTGCTAAATGTTTAATAAAACATTAGTTATTGGCCAAATACATCTGGTGCTTTATAGATATTTGTATGATTGTTTGTGATTGCTACAAATGGAATGTGTTAAAAACAAAAACTCAGATTATTAAAGTGACATACAAGCAAATCAGTCTTCTTAGTTGCCTTTTTTTTGAGCATTTTTGATGAAATATGGGTATAGATAGAGAAGAATTCTGCTTTTTACTTGCTTATGACTACTCTGCAAGGTATGGACCTCAGTATTCAATCACTTCTAAGTAATGGCTCTAAGTTACTTTGAGAAGAGGCTTAGGTATATGTTAGGTTAATGTAATATTTTAAGCAGTCTCCAAACACTGGATATTTGCTTACAACTAAGTTAACTCTCCTTAGAAAATAATTTATTTGACTTGTAAAAGCATTTGCAGGCAACATACCAAAAGGAATTTACATAACTCCTAAAGTTACATAGCAATGGTCAATTTAAAACCGGAGCATACTAGTAAATAATTATAGAGGAGTCTGAATCTTAAGGGACTTATCTGTGTAATCTAACATATTCCTTACAACCTAGTCTGTGTGGAACATCAATTTATAGCCAGAAATTATTCTAAATCCTTGTTTTCAGACTGTACTTGCTTTTTGAGGAAATGCAAGCAAAAATTAATAAATTCAGGATGAAGTAACTTACATCTCTGCAGAAGAGCTGATTTAAATAAAATATTGTGAGAGTTTTCTTCAAAATACAGTTTTTAATTTTCTGAGGTATCCAGCAGTGAGTTTTCTGCTTTTTAGTAACCTTGTTAAGATAGCTTTGAACTTGAAATGGTTTCAGGGTAAATTCAGATATAGCAGATATTATTTTCCTTGAGTCTTAAATAAAAAATAGCATTCTAGTTGCCTTCTGTGATGAAGTGGAGGAGAAACAAAACCAAATAAGTAAAAGCGACAACACTGAGATATGCAAGTGAAAACAGCTCACAGAAAATACCTTAGGCTTAGCCTCTGAGACTGGCTCTCATCTGCTGTAACTGAAAATGCAGGGCAGAACTTAATGGGACTTTGGATATAACTAAAGCAGCATGTAGGCTGCTGGGTTTTTCCTACACAAGTATTTATTTTCCTTTTGCTTACTCAGAGATTATAAAGTTAGAAGCAGAACACTGTACTGAGTCTGTCCTTTTACGACTGTGCTGATTTTTTTTAAGGTTATTCTTAGCTCAGATTACTTTAGTTATCAGATTTATAACCCTCGAAACAGCTGGTTTGGCAAACTGAAAGAGCAGTGAACTGTGACAGGATCAGGTAGAGGTAAGAAATGTCAGGTTTGCTACCAAATAAATATTATTTCCCACCTTCAGAGTATATTTGAAATCTCCCTGATGAAGTATTCATACTTTTGTACTACTGAATGCTATCTCTGTGCTTCAACGCATTCTTGTTAAAACTGTAAATGTGATAATTTGTAATTCTTGGCTATTTTTTAAATAATTAAAAAAGTATGACATTCTATACCTGTCTCTAGTCCTTATGCTTCTGTACCTTAATGTAAAAGCTGGCAGCAAAATGCAAATGTGATTCTAATTAATAATTTAAACAAAATAATTCAATTATTTTAACAAGCATACTCTACCTCTCCTTGCCACAACAGTTATGAATTAAAACTAATTCTGGTTTACAACTCCTCTCTGCCTACCAGACCAGGTTAAGACACTTTTTATGAATGCCTAAAATACAATTAGCTTGTTCATTATAAAGATGAGTGTAGAAGAAAGTGAGGAAGCTTGGGCATGAGTGGCAGTAAATGTTATTGACTAATTCATAATGCTAAAATGAAAAATAATAAAATAGGGGAGGAGAAAAATCATTGTGTGGTGCTCCACAAGCTGGATTTTGGATGGGATACCAATATGAACAAGCTGCCCTCCCCTGCCGCTTTCTCATAAAACCATCAGAAGATGAACAATATATACACATCCTTCTCTTGAATTTTGCAGTGGGTCAGATTCAGATGGAAGAATGGGATGAGCTGGAAATCAATAAAATTACTTTTTGCAAAGTTCAGTTTGGGCTTTAACTGAACTCCCTCAGATTCCACTGCAGTTGATATTTTAAATGTTTAGCAGCTTTGAAATTTGTTGCATGTGTAACTATTTTTATTCTTAGTCACTCTAGTATACAGAAGATATATTGTTTTCTGCACATTTAGCCTGGTCTGGAAGTTACTTCTACAAGAAATCCTTTAGTTTTCTTCTTTTCCAGTTTTAGCATGTGATTTCCATGTTTGGATTCCTAAAGAAGCTAGGGACCACTAAAACATCAGGATAGTTCAACTGGCTTTTTTTTACTGGATTGTTTATGCATTTTATTGCAGTCTTTGGATGTACTGAACAGACATGTTCTGATAAAAGTGCAGCATTCAGTTCCCTTGCTTCCAAGTAGCGTCAAATGATTTGGAAAGGGCCAAAAGCACTATTATGGATTGGTGGGTACTTGGAAGACAGCAAGAGGAAGGCATATGACTTCATTGGTTCTGAAGGAGTTTCAAAATTCTGAAGGATTTTAAGTTTTCCCTTGTTGGGAAACAAAGTTCCAATCCCAGCATGATTTACCTGAATCACAGGTCACTTTGAAGAAACTGCCTGGTAAGTATGTTATGTGTGTAGGTTTGGTCTAGCATAGGTGAATGTGTTGTAGTAGAGATATTTTCCTTGCTTGAGGAGGTGGCTGGAAGCATGGTATATTGCATTATTTCTCAATCAGGCATCTTCAATTATAAATATGTAAGCAGGTTAGAGCACAGAGGAGCACCTGTTCCCTGACATTTTCTGGCAGTTACATATCTAAATGTATACTTTTTGTTGATATAAGAGCTTAATATCTGTGTGTGAGTTGAAACATCTGAATAACTGACAGCTGGGTCTTCTCCCTGCAAAATTGCAGGCATTCTTCTTGTATCATACTATCCTCCCTTGCATTCCTCTTGGTTTCAGTCCCTCCCTGAAATCTTCTTTTTCAAGGAGAGAGTCTGCCAAGGGGGCATTGGCAAGAAAAGCAGATTCTCCCTCTAAAGAGCTGGTGTTGCTTATTAGCATGTGAGAAGAGTGGTTGTAAATAAAAAACAAATTATGTGTAGTTCCATGTACTATTAATTCTAGTAATGTGCACCAGGACATGTAGCTGGCTGGGTAAGGTAGAGATACCATTATTGTTTAAAAAGAAGTGATCTCTGGACCCAGGGAAATGCCTGCCAATTTATCCCAGAAACCTTATTGTTACTAGAACAACTGATATTATCTTTATCTTAACATCACCACTACTGTCCTTGGTGTTTTCTGTTGATCCTAGCAAGTGAAAGAGAACCCAGAAAGTATATGTGTGTTCTGTAGAGTTGTCCAATATGCAGTTAAGCACTGTCAGCTGTAATGCATTTTATGATCCCACATTGTATCCTTAATATAAATTAAAAGAACATGCAAGACTACCACCACATTATATGAATGGGTTGCCCAGGGCGAGATGGAATACTGCAATTTGAAACCTGTTCTTTTAGACATTGTACTCTCAATACCTTGAAAGCAACATAATTCATATTTCTTCACAATAAGTTTTAAAATGGTTTTAAAATGAGACTACCATCCTTCACATGGCTATGAAAGATTAATAGTTGGTTTATCCTACTTTGCAGTGGAAAAGCTTCAGCTTGGCATTTAAGAGGAGGATATCCTAGTGATACAGTTTCTTGTGCTAAGAGTTTAACAAGAGACCTTGTACTGGTTGTATGCCCAAGATAAATTGAAAACTGAAGCTGTTGTCTTCTCTGAAGGCATCTGAGACTTTACTAGTGCTTTAATTAAAGCTGTATTTCCATGTCAGCATAACCTGATCTAATTGCTGCATACTGAGATATTACTTTCATATGGCAGCTCTGGTCCTTCTGTGACCTAGGGCAGATCTGTCTTGGCACACTGAGCTGGTGGAAAACTATTCGGTACTTCTGCTGGTTGAGTTAGTTTTCTGATGGCACAGTACATTGAAATGCACCAGTGAGGCTGCATGAGAGGCAGGGTGCAGAGTGTAGTGCTCTGCAACCATGGCCCACATCAAACTGTAGCAGGTTGTAAGTGGAAAAATCCCAGTGTTTACAAACCTGGCCCTAAAATACAGGTCATATTGCTTTGTATTGACACTTGGCCCAGTCTGAGTAGATAATACAATGCAATATACTCATACTTTGTTTTAAAGCCTCCTTTAGAGAGTAATACACTTGTTGAGTTTCTAGCCAGAAAGTCTGTAGTCTGACCTGGATAGCACATCATTAAACTTCACTTAGTAACACCAATATTGAGCCAAAACACTTTTGTCTGACTGAAAAATAGTTTGCATATCTTCCAGAAGGGCATTCAGGTTTGATTAAGTCATGTAAGCCGGGAGGTGCCGAAGGGCCCCTGGGAAAAATAGCAGGAGGAAGCAGTCAGCTGTCAGTGCTGCCAGAGCAATTAGGCTGGCCTGCAGCCCAGTCCCCATGAAGTATTGAGTTTTCATGGGAAGGAGGGCTGCTAGAAATAACCTTCTCTTGGACACCTTCCGTGTGCTCACACATGCTTTAGCACCCAGGCAGGAAGCCTGACCAGTGTGTAGTAATTCTACAGGCATGCAGTTGGGTGGCCCTTGTAGAGGCTCCGTGCTGCTGCTGAGGAAACAACTGCTTGTGAAGGCTGCTTGGGATGATAGAAGGCCAGGTGAGAAAGAAACCGTTCTGGCAGGGGAGGAAGGTTGTTTATTTGATAATTTTTTATTTTGTCAGGGGTCAGAATTTGCTAAGACTTACTTGATTTTGAACTGCAAAGTATCATTCGGACTAGTAAAATCAGAACCCTGAACATGCCACTACAATCTCAACTTCTGGCAGTCTTTAACAGTGTGGTTATCTTCGTGTTAAAAAAATTGGTTTTTAACGTTTATGTAAATTGTTTTCTTTTAAGTATTTTAATCATATACTGAAGGAAATTTCTTATCCTTCTTTTTAATAAGCCAAGTAGATCACCTTGAACCTCTTTGTGCAAGGCATATTTTTGTGGTCATTCTTGCAGCACTTCTGACTCCTTTTGAATTCTCACCATCATTCCTGAGTTGTGGGTATTTCAGGTTGGGCAGATTCTGGTAACTCAGCCTCTCTACTTGACATTTCTGTGTTTACTCATCTGAAGACCATATTATTATCTTCATTACATTATTCTGAGCATTTGTAGTCACCTTGCTCTTCACTTGTCTTCATGGAAACTGTTTACCTAGGTGGAGCCCTCTGCATTCTCTTTTTCTAGATGTAGTGTTTCATGTATGAGCATAGTCTAAGCTAGGTGCCAGCCAACTATATCCATGAGATTTTTCTGTTACTATTCATTCGTTTTGAATTTTTTGTGTTTCTTCATTTTCCATATGGCTCACAAATGTTATCATTCATTCTTGTTCCTTTCTAGGCCATTAATTGAAAAAATGCTTCAGACTGTAGAACCAAAGGTGTATTCTTGGACATCTTGGGAGAAATACACCTTCTTAAGTACTGAGTCCTCATCCTCATTTTGAGATGTAACTGTTTTCTTGTTGATGTGTTTAGTGGTTGATTTTAATAATTCAAGTTTTTTAATCACAGCACTGTTCAGTGTAAAATGTAGTATCTCTCAAAGCCTGACTGGTATTGATGCCTTTTTTTACATCTAGACTTGTGTTCTCATTTCAAAAGATTACTTAATACACCAGAAAAAAATGTTCATGATTAATAGCTATTAGTAATTGACTGATTAAGTCCACTATTTCCTGTTTGAATATTTCTGACTACTACCAAGCTGGCTGTGGTAAAGATGCCTAGGTTATCTCAACTGCTGGCAGCATGTTAGGTTTATTTTCCAGGTGTTTCATACTATGAAAAGCAATTCTCAGTAGTGCTAAGAGCTTGTCAGCCAACCCTCTTCAAAATCATGATAGAAATTATGAACGTCTGCTTTAAATTTTTTAATATATTAAGTACATCACTACTGACATCTTCCCAAATTAACAGTGAAATGGAAAACATTTTGGATTATGCAGAAAAAGAAGGATGGTATATTATATTAAATAAAGCACACCCTTTTTCTGAGCACTGCGGTATTTTTACCCCCAGAGAGCAATATGTCAAGAGGACTATCATTATTACAGTTTTCCCCTGATATGCACATCATTATCTTTGTCTTTTTGTCCCCCTTTTTGCTTTACCTGTTTCATTTTGTTTCTCTTTCAAGTTTTCTGCAAATTCCTGGCTTCCCACACTAGTTCATTACTGTCTGTAGATTTTTTTTTACATTTTACTATTTACTTTTTTTACTCCTTAGAAATATATGAAGGATAACTACACTAATACTAGATGAGTTTTACTTAATCTTCCAGTTGAAATATATCAAAAGGTAGTTAAAATATTGTCAGTGTTTGGCAGAGAACTTAATATCTTCTGTTTTCTGAATTTCTTGGGTAGGCTGTGCACCTTTTGGAAAGGAAAATATGTGACATTCCATCTAAATAAAGTATAAACAAAAAGCTGTCAATAAAGATGTTTGACACCACTGTGACAATGAAATTTATATGAAGTTTGCAAGAACTATAGATGTCATGAAGAAACTAGGAGAAATGCTGTAATAGTATAATGCTTAAGAATTGTATCGGCATAATGGAGGAAATGATGATATAATTTATACTGACTTGAAGTAGATAAAGTTTTCTGCACCTCCCTACTTTTAGCCTTTTGTGATATTAACAGGAACTTGGCCACACAAATGTAATGCTGTATTACTGTTACGTGTTTAAATGGCTTTCCTTGTTTTTTTGAGATAAACAAGATCTTACACTACTGAAATAATCGATTAATGCTAACTGCCTCCCTATTTCATGTACTGAACAAAATCTGTAGCTGGTAGTTGTTCTTTGTTCATTTTATAACCTGTTCATGAAATTAGGTAACAGTTTGGACAAAGCCTTGTTATAGTCTTTGCATGACTTCTAAAACATCTGAAGGCATAAACAGGGAAAATTTTCAGTTTAAAATAGGAAATTGTAACATAAGATGATTAAGTGCTTAGGCAATGCTGTAAATATCTACAAATTGATTGATCTCTGCTCTTTATTTTATTCTGTTGGGTGAAGAAGTAGATTCTTAAACTATGAAGATACAAAAGCGTGTCTTTCCATTTTCTCAGGTCAGAGTGGTTTATTGCAATGCTCTGCTTTTCATAAAGTTCAATAGTAGATCTTCTAAACAGTAATAGAAGCTGAGAGCAAAGGGAAAATATGTCTTATGTTGACAAGACAGTCTAATAGTGGGTGGATTTTTAGAATTCTGAACTCTTTAGCTATTGATAACCTATTCTCTGCAGAGAAGTATAATCTGGTAATTTTTAAGTTAATTATCACTTTCAACCACCTGATAATTGTGAGTAACTTAAAAAAAAACAGCAAACCAAAAACTTCAAAAGGGTAGGTACTCCCATAACTAGGAAAGAACATTTACTTGGTTGGAAAACCTTAAGGCAGGGAAGGCACTTTTGAAGGGGTCACACCTTTCCAAGTCAAATACAAATGGATAAGAGAGACAGGGTGGAACTAGCTGCATCTAATGAGTTTTTTGCCCGGAGCAAGGGATGTTCCTATCTTATTTAGTAAAACCATTTAAAATGTAACCTCTGAATGCTACAAAACAGAGACTTATACACCTTTGCTAAGTACCCAGTTGACTGGCTAAAGATTCAGTTCTCCTTAATTAAGGTGACCCTAAATTTCTTCAGGTGGTGGCTGCTGGAGGATGTAATTGGAGGCACCTGGCACTTGTTCACTAACTTTAGTTAAAGCTTTTATTCTTGTAAGAGATTCTTCAGTAGATAAATTCAGAATTATTTATCCCTTTCATTCTCTAACTTTAATAACTATAAGCTATTTCCGTAATGATTTAAAATTGCTCGATGCAAGAGATAGTTAAACTTACTCTCCAAGAGATTAATTTCCTGCTTTTTCACTAGTATTGGCTTTTTTTTTTAACCAGGAATATTACCGATTTAATTTGCCTTTTCTAATCACAGGTACTATCATTTGTAAAATACTGCCTGCCATTCTGTCTTGTTTGCTGTGGAGGTAGGGACATTTTGTGGATTGCATTCTGAAAAATGTGGGTGCATTGTTTTCAGATGGGGGGGAAAACGAGAAGAGACTTCTACCGGGAGTCATGTGGCCAGCTATTCTATGGGCTGGCTTGCAAGGAAACTGCTTCTGTCCAGGGAAGGTAACTGAGCCTGTGGCTGGAGAAGCACTTTTAGGTTGGCGCTGGTGAGGGGAGGAGCAGTCCTTGGCCTCTTCTCTGCTCCTAATCTTCTTCCCTTTCTTTGTGAACAAGCAGTTGGCTGTGTAGTAAAGACATTATGGAGCTGATCCAAATTTAAAAATAACGTGGGGGGAAAAAAGTTACTTTTCAGTTTAATCAGGTGTTTGTCCTGTTCACAATGGGGCTGCACAGGCAGCTGTGCTGACATAATGGAGACTATGAGAGTGAAAGGTAGGGAGGAGAGTAGGGCTGCCCTTTTCAGTAGATGACCTGGTATAAAATCTATGTTTGTGTTACAGCTTTGCTTGATGGTGATATAAAGGACCTACCAAGCCAAACTTGCTCTTAGTACCATAAAACTTATCTTCCTCAGAAAACAATTTTTATTTAACTTTAGATCTCTTGTTTAGAAGTGTAGCATAATCTATCAACAGCTTGCTAAATTTGGCTTGTCTGGCTTTAACTGCATACTGAAGAGTGGGAGCCAAAACAGAAAGATGACTACTATCTTGGCTCAAGTAACATTTTACTGAAAATATCTTGGTTGCAGGTATTTCAACCCTGCCAAAACTGCTTAGCCAAATGCCTAAATGTATCCATCAACCATACAGTGCTTAGACACAGCAGGCTCCATCTGAGTAAGACTGACAGTGCTTCTAGAATAATTCTGCTTCAGATGTTAAATTTGTGGATGGATAATGAAAGCACCTCTGCTGACTGCAAGTATATTAGAATAACAAAGCAAAGTGCATCACTGCAGACAGTCAGGAGACTAACATTAATCACAGTGTTCACCTGGGTTTTTTTGTACCAAAACTTCTCAAAACAAACAAAACCACTGAAAACATTAATCAAGCTTCTACCAGTGGTTCCTTCATCTTGACAGTACCAGCTCAATCAAGAGCTGGGTAGCCTGAGGATTCTTACCCTTTACTAAGTAATGCTATCTCTTGCACTCATCTTCTAAGCACATCCACTTGTATGAAAGTGTCTTCGTGCAGCAGTACTTGAAAGCTGCCTTCAGAATTCATTGTTCCCTATGTTTTGACTGAGCAATTTATATTAAAACCATTTTTGCTTCCCTTGCCTTTTCTCTCTTCTTCCCTCTCCTTTTTCCTGAGTAACTGTAGGGTGAGAAAAGAGGCGGTTTTGCATTTCGGTATACTTAATGCAGCCAAGAGGGTTGTTCATTGCTGCTTTGTACTTTCAGGCAAACGAGAAAATTTAGATTAATAGGTTGTTTATTCTTTTGCGTGTTCCTCAAATCAAAGGCACTGGATTGCATTATTAAAGAAGTTTTGTGTGGTAGGCTTGGAACTGTCCTCACTGAGCTGTACATGAAGGCAAATGATTGCTTTTCATCCCCCACTCATTATGCAGACTGGCACAGGAGTGCTGTTAAATGTGGTATCATGTACTATCACTTAAAGACCTTCCTTCTGTACAGCTGATGTTGGTTTCCAATTTCACAGGATGATCTGTCTTGGAACAAACAAGAAAAACCCTAGAAATAGAAACACACGTGTTCTTCTATTTTAAAAATTTAAATACCAACCAATTTAATAAAGAGAGATTTTGTTTAGAACACTATTGACTGCTGCACAGCACACTCAGATCTCTTCATTGGGACTTCTGTTCATTTGTTTCTCATCTGTTCAGTTAGCAATATGTGAAGGTTTGAGTCAAAAAA